>CM033476.1:178984573-179361873 GCA_019447015.1 Hymenochirus boettgeri
TAAACTATCCTTCGTGAGCAGTTTTGCTGTAGCTGGAATGACAGAATTTTGACAGTTGGAATGCTGTATGCTGTGTGCAGTTGTGACAGTTGGTTTGTGGGGAAAAATTCAGTTGTCCGGCCTTATATATTTTCCTTGTCTGACTTATGTCTATATACTTTATGCTAATTGTTTTTCACCTAGTGGTTTTGATGATGTGTATAGTAATGTTCTAGGAAATTTATTTACATGTATCCCTTCAGAATTATCATGATTATAGCGTGGCACCACATTTCTCACTATATTACATTGTCTTTCAGCATATCTTACTGCTTATATCAAATTGTGATACTATTTGTAAAGATATTACATTTGGATACCAATAGGTTACTCTGTTACATCCCTTGTTTTGATAAATGTTACATGTATTGTTTTTAATTATGTCTGTATTTGCCCCCATCCCCTTTACTTACCTAATTAAGGTGAGCTTGGAAACAGGTGGGTGGATCTAATGAAGTGACTCTACGTCATGAAATGCGTCAGGCACCACCTATGTCAATCCCATCCAGTTTAGCAGTGTTGGTGTCTCAACTGTGATTTTATTTCTGGATGTTTGAATAAAGTATTTTTTAATTTTACTCTGTGATGCCTACTCCAAGTGATATTCCAGGAGATGAAAGGAGTTGGAACAGAACTGATCGCAGATAAAGGTGTGTTTCCTAGCAAAAGAGCCTATAATAAGCAGGCCACAGGAAAAGGGAAGAAGTAAAGGTGAATGAGTAGGGATAATTATAATGCTAGATAGGTTAGAGCCTCAAAAAGGATAAGTAGAGTTAGTGAAAAGGTAAAGTCACAGGCAAAAGTAAATGTTGCAGGGTCCAGGGTTGGGAGAAATAACTCCAGCAGCAAGAAGAAATATAAACAGAGACTGAAGGTGGGATGTTTGGACTTTATGGAAGTGAAAACATTTTGTAAGTGAAGAAATATTGATAATTGGATTGAAGATATGCAAAGACAAAGAAAAATCTGAGTGTTTTCCTTGTAGTTCTCCTTGTGTAACTCGTTTGTTAAAGGGCATCTATACTGAAAAAAGGTTATTTTAAATTCACCATTTCTGGAAATTAGAATTCTTTCCAACCACCTCTGTATAATTTTTTGTTGATCTGCCCCCTATTTCTTTAGATATGCAATCTAAAGCATCTTACATTTCATCTGTCAATCAAGTGTCTTGCTGTCATAAACTATCCTTCTGTGAGCAGTTTTGCTGTAGCTGGAATGACAGAATTTTGACAGTTGGAATGCTGTATGCTGTGTGCAGTTGTGACAGTTGGTTTGTGGGGAAAAATTCAGGTCAAATGGAAGTGGGAGCAAGACAAGTGCTGGATTGAAGGCATGCAGCAACACACGCAAATCAGAGTGCTACTTACACGTATTTATTTATAAATTAAAATGAAGAAAAGTCACAGTGTAGTGTCCCTTTAAACTGCAATTTCACTTAGGAAAATCTTCTCTTTGAATTAGCTTCATTTTGGATAGTCTTCCCTGCAAAGCTATCCCCTATGCTGTGTCCGAATATATGAGGATAGAATAATACACAGGACAGGGAAATTAAGCAAATAGCAGATGGCAATTACCACAACAAAGTAATCACCAGCTGTGCAACAAGGACTGGAAGGGAAGATACCATCACTTAAACAGACATAAGCTCATTTGAAAGGAGACAGAAAAGTAAAAATAAATTTGACCCTATTCAAAATATTGCATGGTAAATAACATAAGCAATTCAGACAAAACAATACAAGGTAGTGGATATGGAAATGCGTACCAATTATGATTTATACAGTGTTTGTAGTTATACTTGGGAAACAGAAGGAAAAATGCATACCAGTTTGAAGAGAGACAAAGAGACACAGAGAGAAAGAGAGATGTTAGGTCAGTAACTCCCTTGTTAAACTCCAATTTCACTTTGGAAAATCATCACTTTGGATGAACTTTACTTTGGATGGCCTTCCCTGCAAAGCTATCCACTATGCTATATCTGATAGAACCCTATATATCATTATTCATCTTTCTTTGCAGATAGATAGATAGATAGATAGATAGATAGATAGATAGATAGATAGATAAATAGATAGAATAGCTTATTGTATGCACAGAGCATTTTATATACATACACATACATATGTTAGTATTTAAAGGGCATGTCCACCCAAAAACTAAAATTTAACCCAATTAATCCAAAACTGGCCCAATTGTATAGTGTTCAAAAATCCTTACCTTATAGTACCTAAGTTCCGTATGATTCTCCTACAGTGTCTATCCAAAGTTCAGAAAAGTTCAGAGTAGGAACTGTCTGTGTGTTGTCTCTACTAGAAATGGCCGAACTTCCTGAACCAATTAAAGTCAATAGGTATAAATATATAGTTTGAAATGTTCAAATAAAATACAGATAGAATAACAATGGTAACTAACTGTAAATGGCTGTGACACCTGGAAAATTGTCTGGGGGAGGGTTACCGAATTTGAAGGCTACCTTCAAGGGTCACCGTTTCGAGAAATTAATAATTATTGAAAATAAGTCCAGTCAAGTTCTTAGTTCTTAGTTTGGATAGTTTGAGTTCGTAGGAACTCATAAAGTTTGACCCGAACTTGGATTTAGATTCGAGTTGAGTAAATCACTAGTCCCTACTACTTCCTTGTCCTCCTGGAGGACTGTGGCATGCAAGGAAGTCCTCCTCCACTCCCCCCCCCCCTCTTCTCCTGTTCTTTTCTGTAGTGTAGTGGGGATTTTCTGTACCACCAACCGCCATGTTAGTTTGTTAAAAAAAAAAGCCCCAGAAATAAACAAACTAACATGGCAGTTGGTTGAGTTCCCTACACTACAGCAAAAAATAGTTTTGGGGGTGGAGATACCCTTTAATATAAGTGGGGGCTGTCATATTGTTTTCCTAAGACAAAATTGGACAGTTTTTTTTTAAAGATGTCTTGGCCAAGGGTAAATGTTCTCCACAATCTCCCCCCCACCCCCCCACCTATGCTATTTGCGTAGTATTATTATGGTTATTAGTCTTTAAAATAAAGCTACAGAAAAAAACTGCCCATTTGACTTCAAGATGTTTCTCTGTGAATTTTTTTTAGCAGTTATATACAGTATGTACTTTAAATGTGCATTAAAGGGGTCTGGGGCAGTCGTTTTTGTTCGTTTATTTAAAAGAAATAAAATAGCTTTTACTGTTCTTGCTTTAATAACATGAAGAAAAAGTTTGGCAGGTATAAGCTTGGTTGGCATAACTGTGTCAGGTCTTGTAAAAAGCAATGTATAAAGCATTACTATACGTGTTAACAGTAAAAGGTAAGTGATTAGCATAATCATCTTGACAATCATGCAGGCTTTAGAAATAAAGTCATTCAAAGTGATTGCTTATGGATTTTCTGCCCAAACTAGGTAGCCGCTGCCATAACAAATCTGCTGTAATGCTTAATTAATATATTTAAAAACCACTGACTGTTTTTTCATTGGAATAGCTGACGTGTTTACTCTTTTTTTTTTAAGGACAACTGCATAATAAAATACTTCTAAACCTCCTCTAACACTGTTCTATTCTGTTTGACAGGCATTTGACTCGGTAAAGCACATGTAACCTAATAAACATCTAAAGATGGTAAACCCCCCCCTCTTTTTTTTTTTTTTTAAATCTGTTTATGGAAATAAAAAATGCAAAATCCAAACAATCAGCATATTGTAAGAGTTTTTTTTACAATTTATATTTAAGGAGAGTGTGCGGTTTACTAGAACTTTTTATTCTTGAAAATAAGTACAGCTGGAATGTAATAAAAAGCAAACAATGAATTTTCTTTGGTTTCCTTATGAAAAATTCTATAGTGTAACAATTGTAAGAAAGATTAGTATATGTTGGATTACTGTCACATTCTGTCACATTGACACATGCTAAACACTTTTGTGTCTTTGAAAGGGGATTGGAGAAAATATCAGGCGCATTAATCACAGTTTTTTTTCATAAAGATGCATTAATATCTCTCTTTACTTGTGCTTTGTGAAAGGGCAACTAAATTTAAATGGAACTGTAGGTAAAATAAACCATAGGCTAGCATTTGACTGGATTTTTACTGATTAAATAGTCAGTTCCTGCGCTTGTTAATAGGATTCTGTCAGATTCTAGCACAATTAACTTAAATTGCAACAAAAACAAAAAAGAGCAGGACACCAAACAGCACTGAAGTTCAAATGGAATTTCTACAATTAAAACTAGAGATGGACCCGAAGTGGATTTCAAGGATCCACCTGAACTCGGACGTTGTCGATTTCTCACTTTTTTTGGGTTTTTTTGAACTGCGGAAACGTTTTCAATAATTATAAGATTTTTCAAATTACAAAATCAGAATTTTCAATATTTATAGAAATTTCGGATTTAAAATGGACAATTTTTAAAATTTCTTTTTGAAAAATCTTGAAAATATTAAGCAGACTGCCAAAACAGGAAGCGCATGAAGTTCCGGTGCTGTACATTGATTTGTGTTCCCCAGACCATTTCCCAGCTCCCAAGTACAGTAAGTTACCATTGCTATTTATACCTTAATATTACTTTTGGGTTGTTAAAGGGCATGTCCACCACCATAACTAAAATTTAACCTACTACTGGCCCCACTTTGTAGTTTAAAAAAATCCTTACTTTACATCTCTGCTCCTTATGGTTGTCCTGCAGTGCTTGTCCAAAGCCCAGGAAACTGAAGAGTAGGAGCTGTCTTACCGTGGAAAGGTTTCTGCCTCCTCTCTGGCCTCTAGAAGGTAGTGTGACATGCACAGGGGAGCCATCCCTCCCAGACTCCAGATCCCTCTATGCCTTCCCTTCCACCTAGCATTAAAAGTTTTTTTCTGTAATGTAGGGCACCCTGCCCACTCCCAACTGCCCAATGTCAGATTACTAAAAAAAACCAGCAGAAACATACTTATAGCCCTTCGCTCTCAGCCAATCACAGACGCGGCTGCCGGTATGGCCTTTGTTTGCAGCTTCCAGCAAGTAAAGGGCTAGGAGCAAGTAAAGGGCTGCAGGAGCGAAGGGCTGTAAGTATGATTCTGCTGGTTTTTTTAGTTAACTAAAATGGCGGTTGAGGGTGGGCAGGGGTACCCTACAATATATATAAAAACTTTTTAAGTGTGGAGATACCTTTTAAACCTTAATTAACTTCAATGGGTCTGCTTGTGGATTTTAGATTTTTTAATTTTTTTTTTTTTTTTTGAAAATCTGTGAATCTGCAAGTGGGACAGATTTCAGTGAGTTCCCCTATCTTTAATTGAAACCATAATTTTATATTAAAACTAAAATGTTAAGAATTCCAAAACCCACTTTTCACATTTCATTTTTGAAGATCCACTTCAGTAGTTTTAACAAACACAATTTCAAATGCACAACTGCCAGGTTTGGGTCAAAACTATAGCACATCCCTAAATTGAATAGGAATAATTTCTGGTTTATATCAGTGGTGCCAATTAAGCACATGATTAAAAGAATTGCCACTGAAAGGGATTTTTTTCCCCTGTTTTCAAATGGCATATTTCTAATTTAAAATGTCAATGTTTATAAAAGGCTAAAATAAATAAGATCAATTCAGAAATATTTAGTGAAACAGCTGGGACTATGCTTATGATTCTGAAAAAGCTGATAAAATTCCACTATTCCAAATGGATAGAAAGTGAAAGCCTTGTAATTAAAGATCTACTCATATAATGTGACATCTGTGTGAGGAAGATATTTGTTTTTTAATGAGATTTTGTGTAGGAATATATTTACAGTAATAGTTATTAACATCATAAGAAAGCTACTTTTTATGAGAACGCAACAAAGAATGTGAACACTAATTGTTGTAGTTCAGAGTGTTTGAAAGTTTTTGGTGAACTGAAAAAAAATACAAATGCTGAATAAATTAATGGAAACTGAAAGCTAAAATGCAAATGAGCTTAAATGTATTCTATGATTCCAGACAAGTATTTATACATCTTACCCTTAAAGCACTGACAGTATCTGTAATTCTGCATGCTTCGTGATTTTTTCTTATGTTTTTATTTCCAACAAAAAATACCTTTCTCCTTTAAGGTCACTTAGACAAATTAGCCATGGTTTAGCTAATAAACAGGGTTATTCAATAAAAGTTCTTATTGTTAAAAATGTTGCTAAGTTTGCCCCAACCAATCAGATCTTATTTAACATTTGAAAGCCAACATCTGATTGGTTGAGGCAAAACTAGCACCTTTCTAAATGATAAGAACTTTTATTGAATCTCCCTGAAAGTTTGGTAAATCTGCTCTGAGGTAAATTTCAAAAGTACATGGTTACATACAGTAGCTTAAACAAGGAGGGGCAGAGGCACAGGTAACATCAAAGAAAAGCAGTGAAAACAAGACAAAGGAGCCTTTTCAGCTATTTAAAGGACATGTCCACCCATACAGGTGCAGGACTCCCCCCCCCAAAACCCTAGCTACATTTTACTTACCTCTTCCAAAGATGCAGCTAAAGAAGCTTACAAGTCCCAGTCCCTTGCTGTTTGGGTACCGCCGACTGCTGCTGTTGCGAGCTCATTTCTAGCAAGAACAGCAACACTTCCTAGTCGTGGCTGTCAGCTATTGGGCCTTTGACAGCCGGGACCAGGAAGACGTGGTGAAAGACAGTGAATGACGGGGTCTTGTAAATTCCTTTAGATGCATCTTTGGAAGAGGTAAGTAAAACATAATGAGACATAATTTAAATTTATGTGTTGACATGCCCTTTAAATTTTGCAAGCATGCACAAACAGATGCAATATTCTTTTTATTTTAGAACTTTTCACTAAGGGTAACTTGTATGAAGGCAACATTTCTATTCGCCTTACAATTTGCAGCTAATGTATATTGAGAATCTTGTGTATTGTGGGCATGCTTACATATTCTGTGTTTTTTTTTGATGTTTTTTGATTTAAATATATATACTTTCCAGATAGTCAACATGGAGAGTCTATAGTGATTTGCACATATAAACATATTAGAATATAATCTCTTTACAATTTGAGTAGTTCCCCTTACGTAGTTTCCCTTTAAACTAGGAATGCAGTAAAACTGGTATTTTAGATTATTTTAGAAATTAGATTATTATAGAAACCTTTTAATTATTATTATTTATCAAGAGATTTTTCCCCCTGAATGTTTCCCTTAAAACTAGGAATGCAGTAAAACTGGTCTTTAAAATTAGATAACTATAGTAATTTTTAAACTATCTATCCCCACAGTGAACAGATTTGGAATATGAGCCACTAAGGCCTGTGGGTAATAGAGGCTGACACGCACCAATATAATTGAGAGATGTACGGCAATACGAAGATGCATACAGCGCGTAGACGCATATGGGAGAATAGTATCGCGCTTGCGCGATAAACAAAAGAAGACGAAACACGCCAAACCACACCAGACTCGCGATACGCAATGATTGCGCATGCGCAAAAGGAGTAGCCCGCATGCGCGGAATTCGCGCATGCGCGATGGAAAAATGACGTGAGATAGCGAAACACGTTGGGCATAGACAAAAGGAGGAGGACAGTACCCTCAAGATCTTTAAATAAGATCCCTGACCCTAGAGGTTATACACCTATAGCACTTTAGGATAAGGAGTAAGAGAGGACCCCCCACTTCGGTATTTTACTTTTTAACCTTGTTCATTTGCAATTTGCACATTGCACTTTATGCTTCTTGTTGGACAGAAAATAAAGCTGTGTTTTAAACCTGGAAAGCTGTGTTTTAAACCCACGTAAGTCTTTTTATTTTATATGGTATGTATCTATTTATTGTACTGATAAGTTAGTAATACTATTTATTTGGTCTTATTTTTGGGTGAGAGGAGGACAGCGCAGCTACCAAATTTTATACTGCAAGATTTTCGAGATACAGTGGAACTGGGTAGTCTAGCAGCAATCCAAGAACCACACATCACCTTTTCTAACCATAAGCGCTAAGGACATCTTATAATTTTCGAAAATCGCCTCAAACATTCGATAATACGATCAGAAATACGAAAATAGTCTTCGATTGTATTTTTAATTTACAAAAAAAGGTTCAAACATTCGATAATAATCGAAAATTCGTTCCTTTTTCGGATTTTCGGATCTTCAGGATTTTACTGAGATCCAGAAATACGAAAACTCTGAATAGGGAATAAACTCTTAGGACTAGGCCACATTAACGGGATTCTCACTCGCTTAGTATAGCGTTTTGCGATTCCTTAGCATGTGAGAAGCATATAACAATATAAGTGTTCCATTTTCAGAGCACATGCAATAACTTTTTGTTTTGCGAATCGCATGTGCTCCAGACTTTTCCGGATTATTACCAGAAGCGCAGTGCAAACGGATAATAATGCACGTGAAACACGTATGTTACTGTCTGATACAGTATGGCTCCAGCCGTATGGTCATTTTATTCCCATTTGGTTTTAAGACTTGGTATCAATATATTAAAAAAAAATACCTTTTGCCTCTTTGGCTTAGACATGTAAAAGTGCAATTGATTACAGATAGTTGAAAAAACCATAAATAATTTTGATGACCTACAGCAAATTATTATTTATGAACATTATTTATTTTTAATAAACGAAGCTAACTTTTAATTATGTGAATTTAGAAATACAGATAAAATATTTTTGTTCAGCACAGAACAGAAAAAATTAAAATCAGCAGCCAGCCTGTATATTGTGTATCCTCTTCCTAAAATAGAAAGAAAAAGATGTGCATTTCCCTTTTGCAGATCTAATAAGCTATGAATTACTGATATTATATGTGTAGTTTTCACATCTCCTCATTATACATGATATATTGCTATGTAAAGTAAGTGCCTGATTGAGAGTTATTGCTGTTCCTCTGGTGAATGTCATTCATAATCAAACACTGGCATACTAAAAATGTCCTTTGTGACAAGTATTTAAAGAGCAAAGGATAAACAAGTCAATAATAAAAAGAATCCCTAATGTCATTTAAAAATGTGTTTTGTTTAAAGCATTATAAAGCAGTGACTTTGATTTCTCATTGCAAGCAATCATTCTCCAATCTTAGTACAGGAATACAAGACTGGGACCACTTCTGCTATATTATGATCAAAGAAATTCATTGTACTAAAACAAAAATGCAAAAATGTAAGTACTTACATAGAAATATGTTATTTGGTTATAATACAAAAATCCTACTTTCTTAATGCTGTCAAACTTAACCTTATCTCCATCTGCTTCTAATTTACAGTACCTATCTAAGTTGGCCATTTAATATAATAGTGATATACCATAGCTATGAAATAAAAATTGGCAAGTTTGATAGCACAAGCAGTATGATTCTGTTGGGCTGACGTTGTCACCGAAACACCTCACACAATGCATTTATTGTCCAATAAGGTATATCAGCTGATAATACCGCTGATAATAATGTGTAATGGCCAGCATTAGCCTTCAGAATACACCAAACATTCATTATGACGAAGGTCAATATTATCACTGTTTTCCAAAGAGTTAAATTCAACAATGAGTGACAGGAAACCACAAAGAATATTTCAATTCATTTGAGTTTTAATTCGGTACCAAGTGTACATTGGTAAATGCCATATTTTGATCAGACACACAATTTTTCAATGTTAAAGTAATAACAAATATGCAAAAAGCTTCTTTCTCCATTAACCACTCCAGGCTACCGTACTTTTATGCAAGCAGCATGATGATGTTTAACAGTCAAAGAAGCCAATGGGTGAGATGAACCTGAACCCAAACCTGAACCTGGTTCTGAAGTTGATTTCACAGATCAGCTGTAACTCGGACTTACAAAATGTTTGCATTTTTCTGAACAGCAGAACTGTTTTCGATAATTATTTAACAAATCAGGATTTTTCAAACTGAAATATTTTTTTTTTTGATATTTCAAATTTACAAAATCAGACTACCACATAGGAGTTAAAAATCAGAAAGTAACCATATAACCCTCAGAATACCACACAGGAACTTAAGATCAGGACATAATTCACAGATTACCACATTCAGAACAGTGACTACTATTAATCCCATGTTACCACATAGGAGTTAGAAATTCAGAACAGTGACTATTAACCCCATGTTACCACATAGGAGTTTAAGATCCACAGCAGTGAGCATTTAGCCCCCAAAATATTATATAGGAGATTGAGATAAGTACAATGACCATTAACCCACAGATTACAACATAGTAGTTTGAAATCCCCTTTATGACCTATTTTTAAAGAAATAGGACTGTTTATTTTGTCCAGCATACAAAATATGTTTTATGTAGGTCATATAACAGTTTAAATTTCATATTCTGTATGCCATTTCTTGTCTTTATTTTCAACAAGGTATGTGTAACTCACTTTCTGTTTAAACATTTTATAAAACTTAATGCTGGTTATGTTTTGTGAGACTTAATACTAATCTTTATTGCAATTGTTGTTTATTTATCTTATGGTTTATGAATGTAGTCTAGTTTTTTAAAATTACAATTACAAGCAGCTTCAAATTAAGGTAGGCCTGCGGGAAGTAATTTCTAAACAACCTGGATATTTATAATCTCAATTAGGGACACATAAGGTGATACACACTTTGTAAAGAAGCAAAAATAATGCTTAGCTGTAATGCACGTAGCATTTATAGATCCATTATTTACAGTAAAAGGATTACAAGTTTGGTCCTTATACATAAAGGTGTTACGAATTATCATAGTGGTATGTATTCTATTGCATTCAATAGCAGTTACTAAGTCTAGGTCCAGGTTCACACTAGTCAACCACAATGCAGGGGGAAAACATATGTCCTGCGTTTTTCTTCTGTGTTATAAGTTGGCAGTTACAGCATTAAACTGTGGGCAGTTTTAAATATTAAAAAGTTTTCTCAGCTCTGTGGTAAATAACCTTTAAAAATTTACATTTTAAATGTTTAAGGCAGCTATTCAGGGAACTAGGGTAGTGAGTTATCATTTTAATAGCTTAACCACACATACACAAAGCAGGCCTTAGTTAGTACAAGAGAAAGTAAATGCAATATGTAGATTTAAGCACAGTTGCTATATATATCTTGCCTCAGATGGTGCCTGTAATCTCTGCCGGAAAGGAAGAGAATGAGGGCAATACTTATCATTAAATATCTGGTTAGAAATACATGTAATAACATGCAAAAAATAGCAGTTTTGGTTAGGGGCAAAGTGACCTGTTTTTTGTTTTAACGGTGGACATGATCTTTTACAATTGGTGTAAGAATGCTGCACAAAAAGTGGCTTATTGGCAGGAATTTATTTAGAAGTATATTTATATGATAGATGGGTGATGGATGATATTTTTAGAAAACTACAGGTAGAATAGTGTAGCCTGAGTCCAATTATTTTCATCGTTTGGTTTAATTGCTATATAACCAGTTAAAAGGAGTAAAACTATTTATTTTTGATACATAGGTCAACTCTAAAAAGAAGGGAAAATAAACCTTTATATATCTGTATGTAATCATCGGAATGCTTTGTACTTTCTAAGTTGAAAGAAATGAACATGATATATGGCATAAAATACCTTTAACCACTTACAAAAAGCAAAAACCTTTCTACTTTGTATCTGACGCTATTCAATAGTTACTGAAAGCTTGTTTTTTATCTGCTGTATGTGTAACAGCTTTTATATTTACTTTTAAAGGATTAAAGTTTTTCCCCACTATATTTTTTCTTTTTGTATCTTACATCAAATTCCTATAAGTCTATAAGACTGAGGATTACATACAGGTTCATCTGTCCTGAGTGTAAGTGGAATATATTGATCCCTTAAGGATTTAAAGGAACATGCTGAACTCTATTAGTTTTTGTGTTGTGTGCCTTTTTTACACTAGGAAATCATTGGTAAAGCAAGACTAAACTGTAAATCTCTTTGAGATATGAATTAATTACACATATTTCTCTAGGTACAATACAGATACTTGCTACCCTTTCGATTTATTTTCTGTGTACTATTATTCTCTATGGCCCAGCTAAGAAGAATGGAAAGGTGGTCTTATAAGATATTTCATGTAAGTGCTCCATGTACCTCACCTCTTTGGAATGTAATATACTGCACTGCATTGTGAGACTTTCTTTGTCCCCTAATGTCCATTGGTATACCAGTAACAAGTTCAACTAAGAAAATGTCTCCAAATGAATAGCTCCAAATTAAAAAACTTTAATAACATCAGCAAGATCATAAATGTCAGATTTGGCAGTATGCCTAGGCAGGATCTTACAAACCAACTAAGTATTTGGTTTTAGTTGTACTCTAATAACATAAAAAGATAAAAAAGAAGATAAAAGAAATTAAGATCAGTTGTTTCAAAAGTTCTTATCGACATTAATATCTGATAAAATATATAAAACACTTACACTTACTTTGGGTACTTTTTTTATTAATTACCGTTCAGGGTATATGGTAAAGTGCAATATGCAATAAAATCAAGTTCCTCTTAAAAATGTCTTTAAGGTGTACTGTGTCTTTAAATAGTAATCTTAAAACAGACACTGGCTAGTGGCTACCCATATGCAAGGGACCCTGCTTGGGTGTGTCAAAGAGAGGGAATCAATGCGTTTCACTGCTTGGCTCTGTTTGCAGCTTCATCAGGAATCATAATCTGAAAGTCTCTAATGCCTTCTCTTTTATACTAGTTCATTTTTGCGGGTTCCGTCAAACCATAATCAGAAGTACATATGGGTAGCCAGTGTGTGTTTTAAGAATATTATTTATTGCATATTGCACTTTACTCATATACCCAGAACGGCAATTAATAAAGGTTTTTCGAAGAATGGACCACAAAAGAGGTCAGTCTGAATTCGGACGTTTGAGGATTCTCGAATTCGAATTTTCAAGGATTACCAAAAGCGGCCCACAGAAAAAAATGAACATTTCGTGCGTGTGCTCTACTTCCGTTTTTTTGCTATTCTTCCTGCAGTGACATGTTGCCCAGACCATCTCCCAAGAGCCACAGACATTTACAGTAAGTTACCACCTTTAGTTTATTTATTATTCATCCAAATTTTTCAAAATATTATGCCCTCATTGACTTCAATGGGTTTGTTTCTGAACTTCCAAACTTTTACTGAAATTCAGAAATGAAGCCATCTCTAATAGGGTTGAAACTACTGTTTTTTAAAGCGACAAAATTTCCCATTTTGAAACCACCAATGATATGTTGACTCAAATCTGTTAACGTTTGGATTGTCAAAACTGAGATTTTGTGGGATTTTGGTTTTAACCATCAAAACTACAACTTTGAAACTTTTCTCAGTTTTGGGAACTTTCCAGTAAGATTATAATAATATGCCATGGGGGACAGGGGGTAATATTACGGTTACATGATAAGGACTCAGAGATGGGCTTAAAGAAATCTGACCATATTAATCTTTTTATTAGTTCATCCTTGCTATTCCTGAGATTGATCATCATTGTCTGAATTACTTGGAAGTCAAATAAGATGCAGAAGAAAATTTGTATAAACATGTTAACTCTAATAAAAACAATGGAATCTTACATTACACTAGAGACACGTTTTTTTTTTAATGAATGTAATGTTATTAAAACAATCTTCTAAGAAAAATGATTAAGGGTCTTATATTACAAATGGCTTTACTATTATTTTTACCAAGTAAATTTATAGCTACTATGAAAACAAAATGCTAATCATGGCAATTACTACAAGTATGTATTAAGTCTTAATTACCAACAGGATTAAACTGTATAATAATTGGTGATTAATCAACTCTTTGACATAAATAAAAATGCTTTAATATTTGTGTTTACCAGCATCTCTTGGCTGCTACCTGAATACATTGCATTATAGGATTACATACCATAAACCATTACATGGACAATTACATATCTTGGTAATATTTAAATAATGTATAATCAACAACCTTTCCACAGGCAACAAACTATATCATGAGAGTTTTAACTTGCACATTGACCACTTCTTTTCATTGTAATACTTCTCTCTTTTATAGTACTCCCAAAAAATTTAAGTTATCACTTACATTCTGACAGTCCCCTGATGTTCGTGCAACGTCAGAGGAACTGCCAGGCCGGCTTTATTTTTCAATCGTCTTGCAATCCCAATAAATAGGATGGACAGGGAACATTTCAGGAACATTGCAAGTTGAAACTGCTGGCAGATTAAAGTGTATGTACAGTGACAAATTTGTTTTTCTAAATTGCCCATTAGTAAAAACTATAATCCATCCCAACTGTCACTGTATAATTTTTCTAAGGATCTGCCCCATATTTCTTTATATATCCAATCTGAAACATCTTACATTTCAGCATTTCTGTAAGCAGTTATGCTGTAGCTGGAATGGTTTGACAGTTGGTGTGCTGTATACTGTAGTACATACAGTTGGTATCTGGGAAAATATTCAGGTCAGTGGTCAGAGCCTAAGCAAAAAAAGCAACACACACCTCAGAGTAAGTGCTACTTACATGTATGTATTTATAGATTAAGATGACGCAAAGTCATTTTTTCAGTATATATACACTTTAAGTACTGGTGAAAAGTCATAAAGTTATTTAGAAACAACATTTGCCACAACAAAACTGAACTGTTAATGGGTACTTTTTATACACGGAGGCTTCCAATAACAGAGCTATGGTTGAAAAATTGCGATAGTTATATTAATATGATAATACACCATACTAAAAATTAGCCACGGTAAAAACTGGCTATAATGGAAATTAACTATTTACTATATCTATATCTGTAAAACACCAGATGTGTTACGCTTTTACATAACAAACCGAAGTGTTCGATGTACATTTTTGTCATATTGTTTTGAAAAGACACCAGGTTTTATTACCCATTTACCATTACCAGTAGGCTATAAGAAAATGACTGGTTTCACGTGCTTAATTTGGCATGATAATCTATTTTTTGCCAAAGTTTCAACATTAATAGCTTTATTTTCCCCCTGTTACTTATCTTCTGCTCAAAATTCACCTCTTTATAAATATAAGAAAAAATATTTTTGGAACAATTGCGGTTGGAACAATTGCGGTAAGGTTCTGGCAATAAAACAAAACAGTTACAACTTTAGGTGGCGGTATATATTGTCATTTGTGCAATTGCGTAACACAATAAATTCTTTAAGATGTGAAAGTCGATGTGGCATAACACTGAATTAAAAGATTAAAAGGTATCTATACCCCACCAAAAAAAAAAATCTAATTGCCTATTATTGGAAACTATAATTCTTTCCAACTATCACTGTACCATTTATTTTTTGATCTATATTTTTTATATATCCAATCTAAACCATCTTATATTTCAGCTGTCAATTAAGTGCATTATTAACATAAACTCATCTGTTGTGTGCAGTTTTACTGTAACTGGAATATTGACAGTTGGTATGCGTGAACTACATGACATGAAAATCCCTCTTCTAATGCTGCCTCATAGGGATTAATGAGCATGCTTACACTCAGAAAGTCTGGTCAAACACAAGTACTTATGTGTAGTAAGTTACAGATTAAGATGTCATTTTTACATTATAGTTGTTGTTTAACCAACCCTGCATTAAAACATGCTACAGATTTTTCTACTGTTTCTGCTTATCTTCATAATGATTAATTTTAGATAATGCTCAGTCAATTTTTATCATTATTACTTATTTTGGATTATTTTAAAGCGTATGTTCACACTCACCACTTAAATTTATAAGCAGCTTGAGACCCCCCCCCCCAAAAAAAAAACACACAATATTTTTGTTCAATTTGTCAGGATGACAATCATTCTTTATATGCCTTTTGAGGATTTTGGAAGAAAACTAACTAAAGATCATACAAACTTCATATAGATGTAGCATTGGTAAACTAACCACTCAATCACCACTCTATAACATAATTTACTTTACCTTTATGTAAACCTTTGACTGCTTGTGCTTACATATTATGAACTATATAGAAAACTTAAAAATTGTAGAGTCTTCTTTTGAAATAGAGAAAATTGTAATTTCAGCAAACTCATATCTTTGAAGTGGTTTATTTGAAGATATTGTGCATTTAAATGAAAATTACACCATCTCTCTTGACATTATCCATTTTTGGCTTTTGCTAAAGAAATGACCAAATACAAATATATTTTAGCATTATAAAGATATTTTTTCTCACTTCCAAAATGTCTTCCATACACATATCCTTAGACTTCCTTTCAAAGAACTTCTACCACATCAAAAAAAAACTGGCAAACTAATAGGGATCTTGGAAAGTTCCACTCTTATAACCTTAAAGGAATATTTCACTCCCAAAGTGAACTATTCATTTAATATATTGATTGAAGCCCAGGAGGTTAAAGATGCCTTATCTCCAGTTCTTCGATCGCTTCCCTCTCCTGTACAGCTATAGCGCGCATGCGCGTAATGCGCGCTATAGCTGTGCAAGAGAGGGAAGTGGTCCTCTTAATTAATATTTAGAGAACCAGGAATTACAGTATAACCGTTCCTTGGTCTCCAAATATCTTTAACACTATACTATAAGCATTATAATCTCCAAAATGCTACAGCAAAATGGTATAAATAACAATGAATGCTTTTACCCTATCCCTACCTTCTCTACATTTCCCCCTATTTTCTATACTCATATCCTCCTATTATCCTCTTACAACTCCCTCTTACACTCATTTCTCCCTCCTAAAACAATATAACTGGTATTTACCTACTACAAAGGATCATAGCATACAATCACTTTCACTTTTATTGTGAAATAATTAATCTTCCATTAATCAATGTAACTCATGAAAAAAAAATTGCTTTTCTATTCACCATTATACACATTTTACATACTGTATATTACAAGAGAAATTGATGAATCCTTTAAACTGTTTTCTCTTTATTTTCCAGCACAGCTAATTTTATTCTATGCTGTGTATATAAGCAGGGCCTATTATTCCTTATTGTAATCTGTGGCTTGATGCACGGGGAATTAAACGACATCATGTAAGTTAAACTTTGAAAAATATTAAAGATAAGCTTCTCTGTATCAAAGCAATTCTGTTAAAACTGAGAAGCTGTACATCTCACAGATGATACACAAACACACGCATACACACAGAGACCAGCTCACAGCTAGATGATAAGAAGCTAACCTATAGATTAAACCTGTAGATGCATTTGACAGATTTCCACCCTTTCATGGATCACAACCCTCCAATGTCCTGTGGGGTATGTTAGAGTTCCTTGTAATGTCTAGGTTAAAGGTGTCTTTCACAAAAGAATGTGACATATTAGATACCAATTATTTTTGGCAAACACTAAAACTAGTTTGATCTGTTTAAGAATCCTCTGGCAATGGTGACCACAAAGCTTTAATCACCTATGAGAATTCATGTCACTTTAACCCTTTCAGGCCTTATTAGCAGAAACACAAATATGAATCAATGTACAATACTTTATGCAAGGGGAATGTATTGAATATTCTTTAACTGGCTTCACGAGGTTATCCAGGCTTGCATGCTTGGGCTGCCAAAGTGCAAAATGTAATTAAAAACAGTAGTTTGTCTTAGGGGCATATTTATAAAGAATTGCTAATAGTTAAATTTAAAAATATGACAAAGTAGAATAAAAGAACCAAGAACTAATCCCAGTACTAGATCAGGGCTGTTGGTATTTATTAGGTAACATAGGTAGGTGGTCGTTAAAGCCCACGCAATAGGTGTTAAAGGGCATTTATAGTGATTAAAAAAAAATTCCCCATTGCAAAGTTAAATTCATGTACTCTGTGCTGCCTTTATCCTACCTCTGTCATTGACTTTGTTTTTCCATGGTGTCAGATCTCTATGCAGCACTCCACCCTTCCCCCTCCCCTCTGTTACCTCCTCCATGTCTCAACTCAGGCTAACCAACAAGCTCATCATGTGCAGTAGGAGTTAAAAGTTTAACATCCTCAAAAACACACCCACGCACAATGGCCAATAGAAGTTCAACATCCTGAAAAACACACCCACGCACAGTGGCCAATAGAAAGCAAGCTGTCCTGGAGACACAGATCTCTCTGTGTCCTGATCTCCTTCTTTGTGACCAATCATCCATCAGTGAACTCTATCAAGAAGGGGGGGGGTTCAAGTGCAGCCTTATCTCTACCATCAAAGCTACCTCTCTCCCCCTGCTAATGCTATTATCTCTATGTTTGGTATAGGGCATGGAGGAGGGAGGGACTAGAGCAGGGAAGAGGATCACATCACAGATTTGATTGACAGTACAAGTAGGAGTAAAGGAATGCAATCAGGTATTCTTCTACTTGTGTATCTCAGGACAGAGAGGGAATCTGAAAAAACAAGTTCATTTTCTCACTATAGAGATCAAGAGACATTTCTGCACATATTATTTGTTATTTTGTGTATTGGGAAAAACACATTGGGGAATTTCCAGCAATAGTAATGTAATGACACCACCCAGTATGGTAAGTAAATAAACATTTTTTAAAAAAGTCTCCGCCACTTTAGGCTTGGTGAAGATATAATTTATCTAAAATTTAATTATTGGTGCCTATTATAATATATATTATGGTGCATAATATAATACTGCTACAAATTTTTAAGCAACATAAACTGCCTTAGTGATGTTTGGCTTTACAACTTAAAATGTATTGCTGGCGAAAACAGCACTGATATTTTGAATCCACGGCTTCAAAAATATGCCCTTTACCGAATATGCTAACAGTTTAAAGTCATTACACAATAATCTGATTTTCTGAAAATACCAGCTGGATTGTAAGAATCTTCCAAATTTTAATTTGAGAGCCTTTAACTTCAAACACATTATTTCCTGGGGAAAAAAATATTTCAATGATAAAAGACAATCAGGGAGATACAATATCCCAAACCCCATGCAATATAGGGTTACCATGGGTTTTACAATATTCCATAAGTTAAGATTTTTGCTACTGTACCTAGTAAAGTGAAACATAACGGGTTATGGTACAGGGTGTAAGGGAGTGCAAAGCAGCACTTCTTACCTTTCTACGATCCCGCATCCCACAATGCAATACAGCATGGTAGTGTGGGTTTGCGATATTGTATTTCCCTGAAAGTATCCAATAAACTAACCCTTTGCAAAATATTAGGTGATATGTACTGTATTTTGTAAAATCCTGAAATTATTGCCTTAAGGCAAAGAAAAATAATACAAATAATGCAATTTAGGAGTTAGGTAGCTAAAAAATATTGTTAATTTTTTAGACTATCCGAATCCGTAAAATTGTCAGATCAGTTAAGTGCATGTGCTAAAAGGGCATGTACACTGTAATAAAAAGTTTGGCTTGTTGTATAGTTTTGCCTTTAAATATAAAGTAGTGTTTTTTTCTTATACTAGCCTTACAGACCCTGCCTTTAACTGGGATCTTGCTGGTCTTCCTCCCCTACTGTATTCCCGTTTTTAGCTCCGCCCCTCGAGATTTGCAAATCACCAACACTCTGTTGGTCAGAGAATACTGCGTCTATGTGATGTGGCCATGTGAGGGGCAGAACTAAAAACGGGAATACAGTGGAGGAGAAAGACCAGCAAGATTAAGTTAAAGGCAGGGTCTGTAAGGCTGCTGTAAGAAAAAAAAAACTATACAATAGGCCAAACTTGTTATTTCAGTGTACATGCCATTTAATAAATATTTTTCGTATATTACATTTTAATGAATATATAGAACTATAATATCCTTAATAAATAATAATATTTAATCATTTTGTAGGATTTAATCAATAACCTAAATATATAGCAATAATCCTAACACATATGTTTATCATATAGCAAAACACTGAAGATCCAATAAAGTCCCAACTTTAAGGATTATACAAAACTGTTATATATGAACAAGCCTTTGCAATGGACAATAATCAACAGAAACACTTTACAGGAGAATAGATGCTATGAGCTACAACTTAAACACAGCCTTATTCCCAATAGTTATTGTTATTTGTTTTGAAATTAATGTAAATTCATATACTAGAAAAAGAAAGAACTAACATTAGAGATGGGCGAAACTGCTAAAATCCGTTCCGCATGCAGATTCATGATTTTTCCAAAAAAATTTCAATTTGAAAATCCGCAGTAAACCCCATTAAAGTCAATGGGAGAAAAAAAAGCTGCACAGATCCGCCTAAAAATAAAAGGTAAAACAACAATGGTAACTTACTATAAATGGCTCTGATTCTTTTAGAAAGAATCTGATTGGTATACTAACCAATAAGATTATTTTCTGAAAGCATCTGAATGTAACCAATTCAGATTGGTATACCAATCAGATTCTTTCTGAAAAAATCTGAGTGTCTTTTCCCCAGACCATTTCTCAGGTCCCAGAGCCATTTACAGTAAGTTACGAATTTTTGAAATATCTCAAATTTTGAAATTTCTCAAATTTTCCTAAATTTTTGAACACGGCTTAAAAAAATCTGAAAAGTCCGCTAGATCTATGATTAGTGGACTGCGGAAATCCTATTGGTTTTGCTTTCTGTTTCCTCCTTATGTTTAAAATTTCAAAAAAAAGAAACATTTTAAAAATGTAACATTTAAAAAATGCCATTACATACAATTTGTAATGTTTTGAAGTGGAATTGTTTTGATGTGATAGCTTTGGCATTGGAATTGTGTAACACAGAACCGGTAGTTCTGAACTGGGTTCAATCAGGCTTGGACCTGTATAATGAGTGTAAAACCCGAAATGTAATATATTGCATCTCTTTCAGTGTGTGCTTAATTTACATAAAATCTATTTTCCACCGCACATCCCTTGTTTATTATGTTTCACACCCTCATTAATAAATCTCTCTATGCTCCTTTAATATTTTCTTCTGGCAGTTGACTCACCTGAGAGTTTCATCCATTTTTCCCTTCACAGTTTCAGTGGCAATATTCCCATTGGAAACTATTACGATCCCAGGTCATTCTGTATGGGCTTTTACAATTTCTGCACGTTCTGTGAGCAAAATGTAACTGCACATCTACAGGAAAAATGATCTTTATTATAAAGATGAAATGATCAGAACAACTTTCCCTATTAATAATGTAAATACAGTAACAGGGGAAAGCAACCATGTTCTTTCCATGTCGGTTTTTTAATTAATTTTAATTAGATCACTGATCTATAGATAGCCTTCAGGTTTATGAAAGATATTACCCTAAGGAGATTTTATGGAATGGAATAACCTGGAAACATAAGATTATAAAAGTTTAAATCTAAGGAAAGTATGTAGGAAAGATGATGGGGATTGAATTAAAAAGATAGGAAAGTGGCTAGGATAAATAAGGAAGAACATTATAATATGTAATGGGACACAGAAACCCACCGGGGGTTCATTCATAAAGTTCATAAGTTTTGATATATAATATGGTCAAAATGTTGGAACTTCTACATGAAAATACTGACAGTTGTTTCAAACAATTACATTTTGATGTGGAATTACGGAACTTGGGAAGAATCCAAATAGATCCGAAAATCCGAAAACTGAACGTACTTTCGAGGGTTCAAACGTATTTTCGAGGGTTACCGAATGTACAAGGTTATTTTTGGTCACCCTCGAAAATAACCGTGAAAGTTCAATAACCCTCAAAAATACTATCGGAAACTACTTTTGAGTTTCTGATTGTATTTTTGAGGGTTAACAAAAATAACCTTGTACCCTGGAAAATACGTTCAGAATTCCCGAAATCCGAATAATCACCCGGTTCCCATGTCAGATCTGGGTCTAAGAGAACTATTGTACTACAAAAACATCCAACTATCTGTTTTCACACACCCTATTTTGACATTTCAATCAGATCACTCAAAATTTCGAAATCCGTTTTCCGTTTTTCCGATTCACCGCCTGAGAATGTCCAGCAGTTTATCAGGAAAAATGAAGATCGGGCCAGGCGGAAAAATTTCCGCCAACACCATCTTCTGTACCAATCTCTCTGCAGGTTTCTGACTTCTGATGGTAGGGAACTTCAAGCGGCTCTTCCAATTTCCACTTAAGGACACTTTGATTTTTAGTTTTATTTTTGCATCTTAATATCATACACTGACCTGAGACTAGCCCCAAAAGCTGCCAATTGATATATGACAATTAACCAGAGATTTTTACTCTTTATTTGGAGTTCTGTTTGTTTGCTGTTTTATTTTTATTTTTGTTCAATTTGAGCTTGTCTGAACACCTTGCAGCTTAACTGCTGTCTGTCCATAGCCTAGAAAGTATAGATCTATATTTTGACTCAATGACTTTAGACAATAATGGGAAATGCATTCTAAAACTTAAAAAATGTCTAGAAATAGAAGTAATAGCCATATAGCAGTATAGCCATATAATTGGCATATATCCCCCAGCTGATGTTGGTAACTATAGATGTTGAAGGTTGTGTAAAACTTGTGAGGTCACTCACATTGGGAAGATTTTTACCTCACAGTTTCTAGTAAGCAATATACAATTTTGGATTTTATAAATTGCAGTAGAAGAAATCTAATTTAGCTTAAAATGTCTGAATTTATATCGAATGCTAACTCAGGCCTTAAGGAAAGGCATTCGGAAAGTACTATTAAAAAGAAAAATTGCAGATTTCTGGTGGGATATACTTTTTTCAGAATGTTTGTCCAGTGATTTGAGTTGTGAGATAAAAGAGTGACCTGTACTGGTGTAAGTTCTTTGACAAATTTATTACATTCACTGACACCATTAAGGAATCAATTAATATACGGAGAAAAGGAGAAAATAGACTTTCGGCTCAACAAAACCAAAAAGCCTTCAAATGGCTCTCTGGATTCGCATTTAGCTTGTGGATTTTAAAGCTTCTTAGAAGGTATGCCGTATATACTCGAGTATAAGTCGATCCGAATATAAGTCGAGGTACCTATTTTTACCTGAAAAATTTGTAAAAACTGATTGACTCTAGTATAAGTCGAGGGTAGAAATTATCACCACTACTGCCTTCTGATTCTGTGTTGTTTTTAGGCTTTAGTTGCCCTTTAAATGGACAGCAGAATTCCCATACATGAATCCCATACAGTAATAGCCAAATCCAGTACCAGTAACCTCCAATTCTTTGGCACTCCAGATGTTTGGAAACTACAACTCCCAGCATGCTTTGTTGCTGGGAGTTTCAGTTTCTAAACATGTGGCGTGGCAAGGTTTAGTAAACTTTTAATTAAGATTACCATCATTTACAATA
This sequence comes from Hymenochirus boettgeri, assembly GCA_019447015.1. Lineage (NCBI taxonomy): Eukaryota > Metazoa > Chordata > Amphibia > Anura > Pipidae > Hymenochirus > Hymenochirus boettgeri. The sequence continues at coordinate 179,007,752 of CM033476.1, forward strand.
CTCCTGAACCCCATATAGTAAAGGGCCCTCTGACCCCCATATAGTAAAAGGCCCTCTGACCCCCATATAGTAAAGGATTCTCTGACCCCAATAGTTAAAAATTTCACCTGAGAGTTGTAGTTTCAAGCTGTCATTTGCACTGAACTAGCAGTTGTTTTTTGCCCCAAACTGAGGTTACCCATCAGATTTACAGCATCCAGTGACAGTGCTGAGTGAGTCCAGCAGCCAGAATACAGGAAGCAGGAAGTGTAAAGGCAGATCAGCTCCTGTAACTTTCTATGCAGGTTAACACAGCCACCTACTGGTTACTATCTGTAATTGCAGAATTTGGATCTAAATTAGGACTTGACCCGAGTATAAGTTGAGGTTAGGTTTTCAGGCTAATTTTAAAGCCTGAAAAATTCGACTTATACTCAAGTATATACGGTAGCATTTCCTTAAGGGCTACCATATTAAGATGGATATTATCCAGAAGTCTTTTTTCTCCTTCTTTACACTTACCGATAATTACATTTGTTCTTGATTTTTAAGGGTAATCATGATTTGATTGAATGATTTATCAACTATACAAATTAACATACGTGCATATTGCTCTTTTGATACTATCATTCGGTTTTATTATTTGAAATTAAGGGGAAATTGAGAGAAATGTCTACCAGAAAATATGGCCAGATACCATTCTAAACATACAATAAGAGAATAAGTGGACTCCCATATGGCCAATTTGCCAGGACCAGATGAAATAGAAACATAAGTTTCTTTTAAAACAGCAGCAGAATATTTCAAATGTACCGTAGGTTCTTGCAGAGGGGGTATTGGCTGCCGGACATTGATAGAACTTATTTATCAGTGAACAGTAAAAATAATTTAAAGAATTTTTAAAATAAGAAGTCATTATTTTTAACGGAGGTAAAGAATTTGAACATTGGGAAGATTATTCACAAAATTTGCATATGCTAAAATGGGACCTTAACACACATATTACTAGGTTATCATATGGTTATTATTTTACTAGGTTATTATATAACTAGGGTATTATAATAATCCAAACATTTGTATAGCTGCCCCTAGCCAGGATTCGAACCCTGGTCTCCCTGTCAAAGCCGGTGGTTTTAACCAGTACACTATCCAACCCTCAAATGTACCATTCGCTAAGCCTAGGAAGGACCGTTCGCTAACAGGAAGGATCGTTCGTTCGTTCAATAATACTCGAATGTATCGTCAATTGACTTCCTGACTTCAGGAAATGTTTTAACAAGTTTTGGTGACAGACGATTTCCCAGGTGCCACAGCCATTTACAGTAAGTTACCACTGTTAGTTTAGCTGTAAATCACTCGGAATTTTGGAACTATCACTCCCCCATAGACTTGAATGAGTCCAAATTCGAACTTTCGAACTTCGAAAACAGACCGAACTTTATAAAGTTCGGCCATATCTACCTTATGTAATATACACAAAATTGCTATTACTTGTTTCATTCATTTTAAGGCATTATTGTAACAAATTGTAATGGGTGTGTTTTTCCTCCACCTTTTATATTGATTATTTAATAATTGCAATGTGTAAGTCATTTGTAATTTTAAGTACTGTATATACTCGAGTACAAGGTCGATCCGAGTATAAGTCGAGGTACCTATTTTTACCTGAAAAATTAGTAAAAACTGATTGACTCGAGTACAAGTCGAGGGTAGAAATTATCACCACTACTGCCTTCTGATTCTGTGTTGTTTTTACGCTTTAGTTGCCCTTTAAATGAACAGCAGAATTCCCATACATGAATCCCATACAGTAATAGCCAAATCCAGTACCAGTAACCTCCAATTCCTTGGCACTCCAGATATTTGGAAACTACAACTCCCAGCATGCTTTGTTGCTGGGAGTTTCAGTTTCTAAACATGTGGAGTGGCAAGGTTCAGTAAACTTTTAATTAAGCTTACCATCATTTACAATTCTCCTGAACCCCATATTGTAAAGGGCCCTCTGACCCCATATAGTAAAGGATTCTCTGACCCCAATAGTTAAAAATGTCACCTGAGACTTGTAGTTTCAAGCTGTCATTTGCACTGTACTAGAAGCTGTTTTTTGCCCCAAACTGAGGAGACCCATCAGATTTACAGAATCCAGATGAGCAGTAACAGTGCTGAGTGAGTCCAGCAGCGAGACTACAGGAAGCAGGAAGTGTAAAGGCAGATCAGCTCCTGTAACTTTCTATGCAGGTTAACACAGCGCCACCTACTGGTTACTATAAACAATTGCAGAATTTGGATCTAAATTAGGACTTGACCCGGGTATAAGTCGAGGTTAGGTTTTCAGGCTAATTTTAAAGCCTGAAAAAATTGACTTATACTTGAGTATATACGGTATATCTTTTTAAGATCGAATGTTTGTAATATATGTATTATTTGTAATTTTGTTAATTTATTTAATATACGGTGATACAGCTTTAAGAAAATTGTATAACCAGTTATTTCTTGACTGGTTGGAGAGGTTTTAAAAGGAATTCAATTTTTGCAGGGTTTCAGTCAATGAGTAAAGGTGGCCTATTTGACCCATTTTGTCTGTTGCGTGTTTGTCTTCTTCAAAATACTATAAGAACTAAAGCTAGGACATAGACACACAAGAAAAACAAAGAACACATAAAATTCAAGAAATCTGCAGGGCGTTTCTTATGAAAAGCAGAAAGTACATACACACATGTACTGTACATTCTATCTAGTATTACTAAATAAAATCTTCTTTGTAGCAATATCCTTTTGAAGAAAAATGTTTTCACCTAGAGGTGTGTAGAGAACCATGAATGTCATTTGCCATCTGACTAGAATACGATCGTATTTTAATAGCATATAATTTATTTACTGTGCAAAGTGAGCCCTGGAGCCCTACAAGAGTTTGTATGGCAATGTCCACAGTGATAAAAACCTTGTTTCCATAAAATATACAATATTACAGCCTGAAAGCAAACAATCTACGCAATCAACCATTAATGGTTCTGTGCATTACTAAAATGATGCAAAAGAATGGAGATGAGAGTAGGTTTTTGTGACCTGTACCATGTTTTAGTTTGTTTCTCAAGCATTTAAGACTTTATTTTCATTTTATTTTATTTTATTGCAGCCTATGCTAAATTATGGGAAAGTACTTACTGCATAAAAAAACACTGAGCTCCTTCAGGCCTATCATATTTGATTAGAGACAGATGGTTTATTACAGACTCTTTACGGCATAGTACGGCATCAGAAATGTGCACATTGTGATTTTTTTTTTTAATGTTGCCTGTAATGCTTAAGCAGTTTCAAAGTGCATTGTATTTATAACATTGGAAAGTCCTACACGAAAATCACAATGTATTACCTTTATGTGATCACAATGTTATCATTGATAGGAGGAATTCAATTTGTGTTATGGAGATAGATTAGCCAAGTAGGGTTTGTTTGCAAGGGGATATGATAACACATTACAATACAAATATGTAAGAGGAAAATATAGCCAATTAGCAGGGGGTCTTTTCTCTTTAATGGGGTGAACAAAAGACATGGGGACACATGTAAGGCATGTAAAAATGTAAAATATATGCACCCCAATAAAATGGATTATTTTATATAATTTCTGAAGTAATCAGAAAAGCTGTTACTATAAATTGAGGAAAATTGATTTCAACTGACAACATAAATGGGTCTTCATGGTTTGGGCGGTATAGTTTTGGGATGCTGTGCCTCTGGAAAATCCTGAAGATCCGAAAATCCGAAAACGGATGAATTTTCGTGGATTTTTGAATGTTTTTTGCTATTTTAGAAAATTATCGAAAATGGCATTGAACGTTCGAAAATCTTCGAAAATGCACTACGAAGTCTCTAAATCTGGAGGATCCGTCCGGATTATTTGGATTTTAGAAACAAGGTGTTCCATGTCGGATCCGGGTCAATGTCAGACTCGGATCCCATCTCTATTGGCTGAATCTCTGAATGAATTAAAAAACAGACTTAGGTGTATTCTTCTTGATATGATGTGTGGTTAGTAATCAATAAATTATTCTTTGGAGTGTGACCCACGTTTGTCTTCTTCTGTCTTCTTCTTGATGTACCCATGAGTGTGTATGTGTGACTGGTGGTGTCCTTGTTGAGTTTGGTGTACTGGGACATGGACTGGGTAGGTGTAGAAGCTGTAGTTTTTATGTGGTTGGAGATACTGAGTTTTGCACAGAGGTGTTAAACTTGATGGACCTTTTCTGTTTTTCAACCAAAATAATTATGTGTGTAACCTTATCGCTTGGTAGGAGCACACAAAATATGCCAGCATTACATTTCATGTAATTTTCTCAGAGATTCCTTTGAATGTTTTTTTTTTATTCAAAGGAACTAAAGCTTTGCCATTTTTTTATAATCTCATGTTAAAGGAGAATTAACGGCTGGAAATAAGTGTTGTGTTAGCTAAACTAAACATTGCAACACTATCATTTCACCTGGATATGTCAAATTCATGAAAAGGCATTATTCCATATGCACTATTTCGCACACACTTCAAGTGAAAACACACAATCAAATACTGGATATTTTCAAACAGAGGGACACAACACCAGCAGCAACTTTTTAACTAGACCTAGCTATTGACAGTTGTTGCTGACTGATTTGAGCAGGCACAAGTCAGTCATCATTGATACAAAAATTATATGCAGGGGTGTATCTCTAATGATGCAAGGTGAAGCATTTTTATTAGGGTAGCAGGTGCCTTGGTACCCATGAGGGGCAGCAGATTGACCATCAAAAAAAATCAAAACCATAAGGACATGCAATATCTGTTTCATACACTTTACACTATAGATTATTGGGTGGTTCATGAGATATGACACATGGGGTCTCTTTGAATAACTGTAGAAAATATCTATGAGTGCTTACCATACTCTATAGAATTTCCACTTCAGAATTGCTTCACTATCCATATCATTTCTAGGTGAGGATTTTTTTTTTGGGGGGGGGGTTGTTGGGTAGGTGGGTGTCTTTTCAATGTTTGTCTCAGGAGGCAAAAATGATCATTTTTAACTACACAGCTGTAGTGTGGCAGTTTTATTTTTTTATTAGGTAGCAAAAAGTCTAGAAACACCCCTGATCATGGGGTTTGCAGCAACCAATCATGTATTAGCTTTTACCTTGGTTACTACATGTAGATGATACAGTTAGATGACATTTGATTGATTGCTGCACATTTAAAGCACTAGCAAACTTTTGCACTTTTGCTGGCATCAGTCCTATTGTTGTTTACTTTAATTCAGTATGATTGAAATCTAAATAACGCTAGGTGGATGTAGAGTATATTTCAGCTTTTTTATGTAACAATAAAACACTGATTTGGGAAAAGGCATGTTTTTATTTCTAGACAAATGTAATTGATGTTACTTGTGAAAAGGAATGACCTGATTTATGGCTGATTAAGCAACTATTTTGCACATTGCTAACTGTAAATTCCAGTACATCTTTCATTTGGGATATATAGACAAGATACATCCATCTACTGTCTGTTAATATAGAGACTTTCTCAATCATCCATCTATAGTCTTGTAGGCTATGTCCCCAAAGCGCTATGGATGTATAGTTGATTAAATTTAGTCTAAGCAGACAATAGTGCACTTGGGTCTAAATGCTTAATGTGTTTCCTAACCTAGATTCATGGCGACTGTTCTGGGTTACCACATTTCCTATGAATATCTGATGTGCCACGTTGCACTGAAATTTACTTTGTGTTAAGTGTAATATGCATGACTGTGTATTCACTAACTATCTGCAAGATGCTGCAATTCTTTTTCATATACAGGATGTAACAATATAAAAAGTTCTTTACATTTAAGAACAAAACAATTTATTTTTTTTTAAAAATCTAACAATATGACCTCTCCGCAATTCTAACATTTACATAAAATGAATATTATCCATCTAAATTATATTCAAAGGGCAACACAAATTACAGATGGCTGAATATCATTATTCCTGCTTTATGTCCCCAGAATCATATAAAGCTGCTGCATCAAAATCCAATTTTTGAGATTATTAACCTTTTTTCCCAGCTTTAAAAATCTCTACTGTTTAAAATTTTGCATATCAAACAACATTACATTTTTTTCTGCAAGCATTGCAGCTTTTTACTGAAAAATGTTATGTGAGGGGGTAATTTTGTTGAGAGCTAATAACATGGACATTGGCTTATGTAGACGTCCGCAAAAAAACAAATATTTTTAGGTTACTTGCAAAACATTATTGTAACAGGGATGTCCAACCTGCAGCCCTTCAGATACATGCAAACTATAACCCCCAGCATTCCCTGGCTGAGGTTGTTTGCAAACATCAAGAGGACCGCAGATTGAACATCTGTTCTTTCAAGACCTATACTTTCTTCAAATATTATGCTGCATTAAATTCAGTGTTTTGCCTTGGGAATATTCTTTCTTACAAGCATCTGACTTGTGACTTCATTTTGCCTTTGTGAGTGAGCCTTTACTAAAACAGAAAATGATCAAGGCAGGGTCATTTATTTAATAAAGTAGCAGAAATGAAGTGCTTAGGAAATCCAGATAAAAGAATAATAGAAATAGTCATCAGTATTTGCATAAGTGACATATTTACTGTTCATGGTTATATAGCTGCATAGTGCTAACTTTAATTAAGCTTACCAAAGGAAAAAAAAGTTTAAACACAAAGCAAAAGTGTAGGTATAAACTTTGAATCTGGCTATGGTTGCACCAAGCTTTACTAATGTGTGTGTGTGTTTGTGTGTGCTGTGAATTTTTAAAACTCAATAATATTTCAATGGCAATGGCAAAAGATGGTGCAAAAAAAAAATCAACATTAATAAACACATATATTTTAATAATTTTTTTCCCGGTTGCCATGGAAGTGTCTGTGTAGGGTTAGGGCATATGTCTTTGTGTTTATGGATGTAAAACTAAAAATGTTGATGATTTAGGTGGGTGTACAGGTGCATCAGTAGGTGGGTGTATCTGTGTGAGGTATGTTTTTGTGTTTATGATTGTAAAATAATTTTATTATTATTATTTTGGTAGTCTTAGCTATGTCCCACCAGTTTTATTATTTATAATTTGCTTTTGCAGTAATTGGACTTGTATTACTGTACATTCTGGAAAAGTTGTCTTGTAAACCTGCAGGTCCTTAGTGCAGCATTCCTATAAGGAAGGTGCAGGGTCCATATTCCAAATTTGGATCTGAGGCAAAAGTTAAAATAAAAATTTATTTATATCAAAGTCTATAGAACAGACAATATAGTTCTGACTGTGCAGACCCAGAATGTACCAGAAAAACAGTTGATTTGTAGCAAATACAGTATTTGTCACTCACATACATTGTCTTATTTACAATATTCCAAAAAAATCATTACCATTTCAAGTTATTCCTTGATAGAGTATCTTTTCAGACAATAGGAATTCTACATCTTGCACTCTAAAGGTGGCCATACACTTGCAACATGCCAAACGATCACATTGGTATCTGTTGGCACATTGCAATGGGAACCGCACATATGGACTCAACCCTATACCTGGTATGGGGATCGGTCGGCCATGTGGCCATATATGGGCTGATGATGTAGGGTGTTTACTTTAAATTTTTTTCCGAAATGTTCTGTTTTTGATGATCAACCACTGCCATTCGTCTGCATTACAGCCAGTTGGTTTCGCCCCCTACACACTGCTGATATTGGGTAAATCCAGTTGGTCCATAACAGGATTTACCTAATATCACTAATATGTATGGCCACCTTTATTCAGTTCCATTGGGGAGATGTAATAACAATATCGGGTTAGCATGGGCTTTATACTTCAGTAGCGGGCCTACTTTGTTTCTATAAATATAAAGGTTCATTTTTGCGCTACTAATCTGTGAAAAATTTTACGGCACCTGAAGGGAGTCTTATCTGCAGATGTTCCCCCGTCATTCCCGACAACAGCCCAGCCAGATAACAGTACAAAAAATGTTACATAACATCTGTTGTAGAGTCATGTAGAATGGTGCGGGAATGTCACAGGTAAGAACTACTGAATTAGATGTTAAAGCAGATTAGATGTTCGAAGGAACGAATATCTAATTGGCTCTAACCTGTCCACGATCCCACAATGTGATTACTGCATCGGGGGGCAGATAAGTAATGCTGCTTAGCGTTATTACATCTTCCTCCGTGTTTTTTTATGGAGGTTTTTCTTCTAACAGATAAAAAGATTTCCCAAGAAGCCACTGATGCCTGCATGCAACAAAATGAATGATAGAATATCCAGCCAAAGTGTTGCTTTTTTAAAAATGTATTAGAACCACTTAATCAGCTCTTAATGTAAACTGTGCATTTGATTAAACATATTGCAAACATGAAAGTGCCTTAAGGATGTTGCATGTTTTATTTTGCATGGTTAATTAGCTAATATACTAGCAAATGTGCTAAGCATTTTATATATTGAGGAGCACTTTTTCTTTCATTGAATTTGAAAGAAAATAAATGGTAAAGCTTTTCTTAATACACAATAAGAAATATAATGTCTAGTATTTTAGTCTGTAAGGACATTTTTCTCCTAGTTCTTATGAACATAATCTGCCATTCAGTTCCTGTCTGACACTTGTATTTTCAATTTATGTCAAATTATGATATTTGTCAAAACATATTAAAATGTGGATTTAACCATCTGTCTCTCTTTCTCTCTCACTTTCCATTTTTGTGTGTTTATTTTGTGGAGTGTGGGGTGGATTTAGCTGGATGTTTGTGTGATTTTGGCAGATGCTGAATTACATAAAGACATTTACAGTTTATGACTTCTCATTCACAGACGACATATAGAACAATCTCTATGTTCACAGATTCATTTCAGCATTTGAAGGTCATGGTTTCAACATGCAATAAGAAATGTTCATCTTGAAACTGGATTAAAATGGTAGGATATAAAATAGCAATAAGAACTGTTTAAAAGGGTGATTCACATATTGTACTGTATACATTCCACTTAGAATGGGATTTATATATCCTTCCTTTATAGCAGCCAGAAATAACCAGCCGTTATACTGTAGGTCCCCATTGGTAATTTACAACCAAATTGTATTACATGGATACTGTGCAGTATTCTACTACCAGGTGGTTTCAGCCTATCGACTACCATGTTTGTTATTTTATGTTTGCAGTATCGTAAAATACCAGCCATGGCAGTAAAGGATCGCTATCAGAGATTGCCGATAGAACTGTGCTGTCATGTCACGCTTCTTACAGGGTGAGGCAATATAAGATATTATTACACAAATGTATTTATTCTCCTTTAGGCTGAGTCAACACAATGCCAGATGGCAACGCTTGTAAAAAGCATGCACACTACCATCCATTTGCATTGTGATGGATCTGAAAAATTGAAGTGCAATCGTGAGAAATCATGTTAGTATGGCCTTGCCCTTAATCTGTATTTGATTGGGTGTAAAACCCATGCAAAGAGTGCACCTTATCTTACCCAACTCTCATCATGCAGTAACTTGTTAAGTCATTAATGCATTGTGGGAGTTAGGTAAGGTAAGGTGCATTATGTATGATTATTGCATTGCCCTGCTATAGATTTACTGCCTAAAGAATGGATTGCAGTATTACATGGTTACCAGCTTTCCAGACCACACAACTACAGTAGTTAGGACAAGAAATGTTCAGCAAATTTTCATCTATGTCTTTGTCCTCAACAATGTATATTTATTCGAGCTGATCATATCTTAAGTATGGCCCTCAAGATTTGTTGGTAACAGTGCATAGGGCCTTGTCTCTCTGCTGCACAATTTACAACATACAGTAGATTTGCCTACTCTGTTAATAGCATTTAGCATTATATTTTTGTAATGGATTGGGAATGGAAATATTTAACCTGAGTAAAACAAGTACTGGATTGTAGGCATTCAGCAGCACAAACACCTTAGAGTAAGGAATACAGTACTTACATGTATTTAAAGAATAAGACGAGGCAAAGAATTTTTTTCAGTATAGTTGCCCTTTAAGTTAACCATGCCTCATCCTATTTCATTTGTTCTTCCTTTTGAACAACATGGCTTACCCCAAAGATATGGTAAACTATAACAATACACATTCCAAGTTGCTCCGCCGATGGTTCAAATAAATGAGCTGAAATTACATAAACTGAAAATTCTAACTGAACAGGAAGTGAGAGCAGAAATTCTGCAATCAGCATGGTTTTATTTATAGTCTAACATCAAAAGTAACTTTGTTTAAATTGCATTTCATTGCAAAAACTAACTTGTTCCACAATTCCTAGAGAACACAGCAATTATCGAGTAATATCTACAAATCTAGAGTTTTTCATTGAGTTGGATGACTTTTGGTTTGTTATGTATCGAATGTCACTACGAAATTCCAACTGTCAAAAATGCAAAAATTCTTCCGTAGCTGTGAATTTCCAAAACCTTCAGTTCTATTCCAGGGTCATTTTGTCTTATTGGACTACAGCAAAAAAAAACCCTAACCTTTTCCTTTTAAGATATTTCGAGATGATTTTTTCGTTATTCTTTCAACTTTAATGGTCTCCTTGGAAAATCTGCAGCTTTCTCTGATATTGCTGAGCACGGATACATATATACTGTATTTTATCCTTGCTTTAAGTTAAAGCATCTAGTAACACTTCTTAATATATCCACGGGACCTGCAAGTCATAGTGTTAAATATAACTTCAATCAAACCCAAGAGAGAATACCAGATAAAGTTAAAACGGGTCAATAAAATAGGTCAGTCACACTAGTGATAATAAATATTATGCAGTATATTGTACATCGCATATCTGCATTGCAGAGTTTTCTCCTAGGTGATTTTTTAGTTTAATTGTACTGATATTTAGCATGTTTGAAGCACCCAGTAATGGCACTTTGTACAGTCTCCCACACAAAGTATGATATGCCAGGGGAGAACTAGGCTGGTAGGCAGGGGGCAAAATCCCCCTGGGGTGTTTTTTGCCACATAAAATTGGACTGGCTGCATCTCCTGCAGAGAGATTGATAAAAACACAATTGCCCCTATTCAAAGGCAGATGCACAGTAGGAATCCAAAGATTAACACACACATAAGATTTTCTGCACAACTCCGAGCCCCAACCAACCCCCGATCACGACAAGCTCCCGCAACGTGTTTCGATATTCGATATTCGTTGATCGGCCAGGTGGAACCTTAAGTCATGCTAATCAATTCATGATTAGTTAGCATGACTTTAACCCCTTGCTTGCATGAGTATTGCAAGAGACACTAGTGCATTGGCTGCAAGCTATTCATCAGCAGTTGCGTTAAATAGTAATGGAACAAAAAATTGTGGGGGGCGATTTACTTCGAAAAATCCGGTCCGCGCGAGGATCCCCGGATTTTCGAAAAAATCTATAAATTCGAAAATCCGCGAGCAGACCCGTTAAAACGTATTAAAATGAAAGTTCGGCAAAATCCGCATTAAAAGTGGTCTAAATAGCCTTGGTAACGTACATTTAATCACTCAGGGACCTGGGTAATGACCTTAAGAACACATATCAATGCCTACAATACCTAAAATTTACAGTCCGCTAGCGTGAATTTTAAAAAACGGTATTTTCGAAAATACGAGGATTTCCGTAAAAACGGGGATTTCCGTAAAAACGAGGAACCGGAACCTTCTGCCTGCACAATGGCGAGTTCTGTAAAGCAGATGTTTGCCACACAGTACCTCCTGGCCAGGGGGTACAATGATTTCCCCCCTGGCACCTATCATGTGCGGCACTGAAAGCGCAGGATTATGGAGGGGCTCCAGCGCTGGCTCCTGCGCCGCTTCGGCTACCAGACCACTGTCTCACTGTCTCTACCCTCCAGAGACAGTGGTCTGTTCTGAAGAGGCAGAGGCCTCATTATGTTCAAGCCATGCGGCAACTGATGGAAGGCAAGTATACTTTTTATTATATTACTGTATTGTAATAAGTAGTAAAATATTTTAATTCACTTCTGACAAAAACATATTTATTGTATATACCTTACCATTAATGCCATTACACACACCACATTGGTCACATTCCCCTATATAGTAGTTTGCACACAACAAGGGAAAGAAGGCGATGGGGGTACTGGGTTACATAATGTCCACTGCGGTTTGCCACCATTGTTGTGGGGCCAGGCAGGCTTGGCCCCACTGGACATACCCCTCACCCCATTGGCTTCTCTCCCTCAGAGTATGCTTCGTGCAAGGGAAAGCGGGTGAACGGGTAGGAACAGCACCATTCAGTTACAGCAGGCCCACTGCAGTTTGCCACCATTGTTGAAGAGCCAGGCAGGCTTGGCCCCACTGGACATACCCCTCACCCCACTGGCTTTTCTCCCTCAGAGTATGCTTCATGCAAGGGAAAGCGGGTGAAAGGGTAAGGCTTCGTAGGAACAGCACCATTGAGTTACAGCAGGCCCACTGCAGTTTGCCACCATTGTTGAAGAGCCAGGCAGGCTTGGCCCCACTGGACATACCCCTCACCCCATTGGCTTCTCTCCCTCAGAGTATGCTTCGTGCAAGGGAAAGCGGGTTGAACGGGTAAGGCTTTGTAGGAACCGCACCATTGAGTTACAGCAGGCCCACATTTGTAATATGGAGTACTGCTCTAGTGCCAGGCAGGATTGACCCAGAGCTGAAAACATTAGCCACAGAGTAGCTGTTGCGGCTGTATGAGATGGTCAGAGTAGGTGACACCACAAAGGTGCCTCATGGAGAGAGAAAGAAGAACAAAGTACTGCTCTCAGGCCAAGTAGGATCGACACATTCTTAGAAAAATTATCCACAAAGTAGCTGTTGTTGCAGAGCATTTGTTATTTCACAACTTAAATGCAGTAGAGCAAGGTAGGACCATATATAAGAAAAAAATCCCTTTTGGCAGCTAAGCTGGCATCAGCTAAGCCTCTAGGCGGAAAATGAGGTGGAAGGAGCAGTACGGGTGGCCAGGGGCAGGAGGCCTTCAGTCACGGGCATCAGCAATAGGGGTGCTGTACTGAGATGTGATCCACGCCTCATTCATCTTGATGATGTAAGGCGGTCCACATTTTCAGTGGAGAAACGGGTCCTCCTCTCCGTTACAACAAGGTTAGTCCTTAAAAGGACTGTTGGGTCTCAAGATGTGTGAATACAGGGGTGGTTAACAACAAGTGCTAAACCACCATACTGAAATCCATACACAGAAAGCTCAAAAAAAGCTCAAAAAGCACAAAAAACTCTCTCCAACTCCTACACTGTCAGGTCTCCACTAAACACACTCCAACACACTGACAAAATGGCGCCTGTGAAGCAGCCTTTTATACCCAGGGGGCTGGCAATAATCATGTTAGCTGCCATTGTATAATTTGGGACATGTGGCTTGCTCCGTCTTCAAAATAATCCCCAAAATGCAGAAATTCTGCGAATTTACAAGAATTTCTTGTTTTTTCGAAAATTTTCGAAATTACGAGAATTCTCGTAATTAAGAGGACTTCCGTTTTCTCCGTATTTCGAAAATATGGAGATCCTCGTAATTCTGAAAATTTTCGGGAAAAAAAAAATCCGCGGTTCGGAAGTTCGGAAGGCGGAAAATCCGGAATAATCCGCCATTCACGGACGGGATAAATCTGCGGCGGATCCGGGTTCGGGTCCGCGAACCGGCCATCTCTACTGGTGGATAGAGATGGACTAGAACCCGAACCCGAGTTTGAGCTGAACTATTCAAATTCAAACGAATTCAGACTTCTCGAACTATCCCGGACCAGGATTTTCGATATTTTTGGACTTTCGATAAATATATAATGTTCGACCATTTGAATGTGCGCGTAAAATGCCTATTATACCTATACGCGAGCATCGAATCCGCGAGTAAAGTGTCCATTAAAACCTATACACGAGCTTCGAATCCGCAAAAGGCAAAATGTCCATGGTATCTAGGCGCTAACGTGAGCATTGAATCCGCAAGTAAAGTGTCCATTAAAACCTATACGCGAGCATCGAATCCGCGAGTAAAATGTCCATGGTATCACGCGAATATTGAATCTATGAGTAAAGTGTCCATTAAAGCCTATACGCGATCATCGAATCCGTGAGTAAAATGTACATGGTACCTAGGAGTGAACGAGCTCAAAAATAGCGCGAGTGAGAGTAAAATTGATTTTTCTAATGTCTTGGATATTCGAACATGTTCCCTAACCAATTCACAGGTCCCACGGCCATTAAGTTACCATTGATATTTTAATTGTATTTCATTAGAACTTTTTGAACTATTTGACTCCCTTGACTTTAATGGGTCCGTTTTCGAACTTTCCATATAGTTCGAAAGTTCGAAAACGGACCGAACTTTCGAAAGTTCGGCCATCTCTACTGGTGAATAGAGGTGACTGGATTGCGGATCCGAACATAGTTCCATGGCGGCTCTCCGAGATCCACGTACCTTGTGGATTTTCCGGAATATTTTTTTTTTCTGAACCTCGTTAGAAAATTTTAAAAAATTCAAGAAATTTCGAAAATTTAAATTTTCAAGGAAGTTTCTAAAATTTTGTAAAAATTATACAGTAGCTTACTGTAAATGGCTTTGGGGCCTGGGAAATTGTCTGACTCAACTAACCAATTCTAATTAGTTACAATCAGATTTTTTCAGAAAGGTGCTGAGTGACCCTGGGGAAGGAGGCCATGGCAGGGGAGTGTTAGAACCAGACAGAAAGGGGAGGCGGTGGGATTAGTGATAGTGATAGAAGACAGGAAAGGTGATTGACTGTGAAAGGGTGAAAAGTTCAGAGAAAGGGGAGAAGAGATGAATAGAAATGTGAGTCACTTTCATTTTAGGAGCAGAGGACACAGGTACTCACCATGGACACAGTGGAAGCAGCCTTACAGCTACTGAAGAAAAAAGCAGCACAGAATGGTCAGAAATGGCTCCAGAGACAAATGGAATCAATGATGAATCCTGGTGCATAGACCGGATTGCGCACCAGCCGACTCAGAGTCTGTTTACCGCAAAGATTTAACCCTGAGGTAGAAAGGGCAGCAGGCAGAAGACAACGGCTTTTGTCATCTTCTCACTCAGCAAGAGATGCGACTTACAAGGGGCAGCCGGCGGTTAAAAAACCCAGATCTCCATATTCCAGGAAGCGTCTACAGCCCACTGCAACCCAAGCCATCAACCACCTCTTTACGTGCTCCACAGCCCAAGATATAAAGAAATGACTAACCAGAAAGTTAATTTGTGGGAGGCTGACATGTGACATTCCTAAGGCTTCTCCTGCACAGTGACGCCGGCGAGCACAGCCTCAGACTCCCTCAGTGTGTGAGGGAGACAGGAAGTCCCTCCTCTTCTCTGCTGTGTGATATCCTGACAGTGTAGGTAAGGGAATCTACAGCCCTTCTTTCCCACTATGTGAAAACAGCATTTTCAGGCAGAGTTCTTACTCTGAAAAGGGTGTTTCCACAGAGTTTTCTGTAGGGGGGGTCTGAGTGGCCCACGGCAACCGCGAGTGGGTGGGGCTTATGCACCCATGAGTGGACGGGGCTTTTGCACCCCTGCAAGCGGACAGGCTTATGCACCCGTGAGTGGGTGGGGCTTAGGTGCCTGTGGGTGGGCGGGATGTAGGTGCCCATGAGTGAGGGGGGAATAGGCATCCACTTGTGGGTGGGGCCATTGCACCTGTGGGTGGGAGGGGCCACATGGGTCTGTAAGAGAATGGGCCAAGGGGAGCCTGCAACTGGAGGGACCATGGGGTCCATGAGTGGGAGGGACCAGGAGGGCTGAAAAGGGGAGGAGGAGACACAGGGCAGATTGACTGACATGGTTTCCAGAGCAGGAAGAAGGAAGTGCAGGGGACCTGGTGATGCTGCTGCCATATCACACACAAAAATGTAAATATCTTCAAAACTATACAAAATAAACAATGAAAGTAAATTGCAAAAATTAATCAGGAGAGCAATTCCTATCAATTTAACTAAAGTCATTTTTGGACCACAGTTCTCTTTTAACCACCCCTGTATTCACACAATTTGGGACCCAAAAGTCCTTTTAAAGGGACAGTTCAGTGGAAATAATCAATATTTGTTAAATTGTTAGTTTGTGTAATGCATACTTAGTCTACATATTCTCTTCCGTTTTGAAATATCAGTTGATTTTATACCCTTCGCTGTTCCCTGCTGTTGACATTAGTGAGCTGATATTTCAGGTTCTAACTGTCCTTCTTCTTCCCAGGATGCACCACATCCTTGGAATGTTCCTAACAGTAATTTCTACTGATTGGCTGTTGGATGGGTCAAAGATGCTTAGATCTCTACTGAGCAACTGAATCAACCCAGGCGCTGGGTCAAGGGCAAGACCATAACTGTCTCTTCAAGGGGTCCTGCAAACAGGAAGTCAGTATTTCGTTTGCATTTATTTATACACAGGCAAAATGCTGAATTGGCAGATTAAGGTCATTGGGATAAAAAAATACTGCTCTTTTTTCTGAAAAGCATATGTATTTGCACTGAACTTCCCCTTTAAGGACTAACCCCCTTATAAGTCCTTTGGACAAATTTAGTGTTAGGCCTTTTAGAGGTCATTATTTAAAAATGTTATCCATAATGTATGATCGCGGTCATAAATGTACGAATTAACAAATGTTCGGTCAAAGAATCCCATGAGGTATGGGGATCGTAAATCTCGTAAATGAGGCCTCTACCTCTTAAGTTCAGACCACTGTGTCTAGAGGGCCAAGACAATGGTCTGGTTGCCAAAACGCCACACCAGCCAGTGCTGTAGCCCCTCCATTATAGTGCACTTCTGGCGCTGTACGTGCCTGATGCCCATTGGGAATGAATCAAATCCAGGGGCAAGTGCAGGATTTTTAATTGGGAGGATTTATGCACAGTAGGAAGTTTATGACTAGAGATGGACTAGAACCAAGCTTGATTCCGAGCTTTAAAAATACGAACTTTCCCTGAATTTTGAACTTCCGAACTTTTAATGATTTTTCGATAATTATCAAACGTTCGAATCAATGTTCCTTGACTTTTTAGTGTTCCATAACCTATACAGAAAATAGAGCATTCACCTACCTCCTCCATTAGCAGAGCTCCACGTCAATGGCCTTTCAGCATGGTGCCGTAGTCCTTGAAAACATATACACTGCAAACAACGGGCCTCAAGCTGGAGGGTTTTAAAACTTCACCTTTATTTGTAAATGAATAAAAGCACACACATAAAGACACTTGAGCACAGCGTCCTGCTGCCCAGTAGAATATGGAGGAGGGGAGGATGGAGGGTGAGGCACTGCTTTACAAGATTAGTGTGTGATACCCGGAGTCCCCTAGTGTACAGTGCCTATACCCCAATCAAGAGCCGCTGTCTTCACCTATAGACAAGCACCCGATTGTCAGGAGACTTGTCGCACCTTAGTATACACGGTTTCCCCCAGGTCTTAGAGCGCATGGTATAGATGCTGAGGCCAGGTATACTCAGGAAAATCGGAACCGGAAGAATATCAATGAACAAGATAACTACTATGAAAATAGCAGGGACCACTAGTTTGGCAACCAAAACTATAACAGGCTAGGGAAAAATGGCTGAAACAGGCTTAGAGAGCCTGAGGAAGAGGAGCCAATGGGGAATGGAGGACAAGAGTCACATGAAGGGATTGGATGATTTAAACTAATTGGATCTCCTCTGTCCAATCCAGTGCTTACAGTGATGGAGGAGATAAGAAGAGGAGCCTACGTGTTCGTCCACGAGGCACCAGAAGACAGAAGAGCCATGTCGCAAGCATGGAAAATGTGCATGCGCATGAGGATGCCAGATGTTGGAAGATGATGTCAATGGCTGAAGATGCCACACCCAACTCCGGAGATCCCTGAAGACGGTGCTCAGTGAGGGAGCAGAAGGCAGTGAAACGCAAAGAGGTGGTATATGCATAATTATCATATTAAAGGGCATGTCCACCCCCAAATCTCAAATTTAACCCCATACTGTCCCACTCTGTAGTGTACAAAAATCCTTACCTTATATCCCAGCTCCTCATGGTTGCCATGCTGTGCCCCTCCAAAGTCCAGGAAAGCGTAGTGTAGAAGGTCTGGGTGACTCATCCTGCGCCTGTCTCAGCCTCAACAAGGTCTGAGGCATGCGCAGAAGAGTCCTCCCCCCCTTCCTCTCCCTCCCGTTTTCTTCTCCCTCCCCCTAGTGTAAAATCTTCAGTATATATTATATATATTGATCCCCCAGCCCCAACCGCCGTGACAGAATTCATAGAAAGTGCCCAGATAATTACTTACCTTCCCTCTATCCTCCGGTGTTCTGGGCAGCCGGCAGCCGTGTCCCTGATTGGTCTGCCTCTCAGCCAATCAGGGACACGGCTGCCGGTCCCACCCCCTGCTTGCATTTACATGCAAGCAGAGGGCCTGGAGAGTGCCAGGAGGATAGGGGGGAGGTAAGTAACTATCGGGGCACTTTCTAAGAATTTTATTACGGTGGTTGGGGCTGGGGGATCAATATGTATAATATATAAAAAGGTAAAAAAAGGGCTGGACATGCCCTTTAACAATGAAATATACATTTTAACTCTAAAAACCTTACAATCTGTTATCTCACTGTATTGGGCTTTTACTGTCTGTTCTCACTGTATGGGACCTTTACTGTCTGTTCTCACTGTATGGGACCTGTACTGTCTGTTCTCATTGGGACCTTTACTGTGAGATAACAGATGGTAAAGGTCCCATACAGCGAGAACACACAGTAAAGGTCCCAATGAGAACAGACAGTACAGGTCCCATACAGTGAGATAACAGATGGTAAAGGTCCCATACAGCGAGAACACACTGTATGGGACCTTTACTGTCTGTTCTCACTGTATGGGACCTGTACTGTCTGTTCGGTACCTTTACTGTCTGTTCTCACTGTATGGGACCTTTACCATCTGTTATCTCACTGTATGGGACCTTTACTGTCTGTTCTCACTGTATGGGACCTGTACTGTCTGTTCTCATTGGGACCTTTACTGTCTGTTCTCACTGTATGGGACCTTTACTGTCTGTTCTCACTGTATGGGACCAAACATATACTTTGCAGATATTATTTTTTCATATTTTCTTTAATAAATGTGTTAGATATTGTTAAAGGGCATTTCATATGGTCAGATTAGCTTTAAATAGTTTGTTAGGTTAGGCTAGGTTAGACTAGTTAGGTAAGTTAGGGTCCTGTTTAGAGTCTACCTTGACGTGGAGGCAGGCTCATTTGGGCAAAATTCTTTTTTCTTCTGTTATTATGGTGTGGATAAATGTCTATTTAAAGAAACAGTACAAATAAATGATGCCAAAAGTTCAAAATGAAAAAATGTCTAGCTGCGCTCCCATCCACAAAGCCATGCCCCACACAAAAAACCATGCCTACTCACAAGCCACGGCCACCTATTAGGCGGTAATCGATGTTTGGCTCAGGTGGCAAAAACCCTAGGGGCACCCCTGCCTTTACTACAATAAAAGGAGACAATAGGATGTTTCTACGTGTTTAGGATGAATGCCAAAAACATGGAAAAGCGTGGAATTTTCGGTAACAGACTGTATTTTTTAAAGATTATGGGCATTGATACGGATTCCACAGACCATTTTCCAGGTCCCTGAGCCATTGACAGTAAGTTGTTATTGCTATTTAAACTATTATTTTAGGCGTAAATTTCCTAATCTTTTTTTCCCTATTGACTTTAATGGCGGATTTTCATATATTTTCAATAATCCGTAAATACTCGAGCGGAACGGATTTTCGGAAATTCAGCCATCTCTAGTAACAATCAGATTCCAGAAAGCATACCAATCAGATTATTTTCAATCAGAATTGGTTACAATCAGATTCTTTCAAAAATAATCCGATTGTCTGTTCCCCACACCATTTCCCAGGTCCCAAGTCATTTTTGAAAATTCCTTAAAAATTTGAAAATTCGTTATTTTCTTTTAACATTCTGGATATATGTACGTGTTCCCCAGACCCTTTCCCAGGTCCCAGAGCCATGTACAGTAAGTTACCATTGCTATTTTACCTTATATTTAGGCGGATATGTGCGGATTTTTTTCTCTTATTGACTTTAATGGGTTTTTATGCAAAGTTTAAATTTTTTTCGAAAATCTGCATATTTTACCAGTTTCGCCCATCTCACTATGGTGAATCTCACTATGGAAATCTTACCCTAAGCGGCTTTGGCTCTGGGTAAATCTCCCCAAAAGGGGCTAATGAAATAACTGCAGATTTTTGACAAAAATTTGCAGGTTTTTCATCTTGTTTCATAGCAGATGTGAGAGGAAAAGTATGCCATTTATCAGTGTTTCATAGTAGAAGTTAAAGAGAAATGTAATTTACCAACTTGTTAAAATTCAAAGATTATAAAAAAGTGTACTATTAAATATGGTTTTCATTGATTAGGTTAAAGGGAAAATGTGTAGTTTTATTTTGTTTCATAGCAGAGATTAAAGGGCATGTCCACCCCCAAAACTATAATCCCCCCCACTACTGGCCCCATTGTGTAGTGTAGTTTAATCCTTACCTTACTTCCCAGCTCCATATGGTTCTTCTGCTATCCCCCCCCCCCAAGTCCCAAAAAACGCCCACCAGGAGTACTGCAGAGTCTATATAGGACTCTGCCTCCTGTCTCCCCTCCGGGAGAAGTTTGGCATGTGCACTGCAGCCCTTCTCCCCCTCGCTTCCCCTCCCTCTCCCTCCCGATTTAGATTCCCTCCCCCTTGCGTAAAAACCTTTTCATAGAATAGTCTCCCTGTTCCCCCAGCACCAACCGCTATAGTTTTAATATCAGAAAGTGCCCCAAACTTTACTTACCTTCCCTCTTTCCTCCGCCGCACTGAACTCCTGGCAGCCGTGTCCGTGATTGGCTGCCGCTCAGCCAATCACAGACGTGACTGCCGGTCCCACCCCTCTGCTTGCATTTTCGCAGAGGGCCTGGCAGTGCGGCGGAGGAAAGAGGGAAGGTAAGTAATATTTGGGGCACTTTCTGATATTAAAACTATAGTGGTTGGGGCTGGGGGAGCAGGGAGACTATTATATGAAATTTTTTTAAGAAGGGTGGACATGCCCTTTAAAGGTAAAATCTGCCATTTGTCATATTGTTTTAAAGCAGAGATTAAGGAGAAAATGTCATTTGCCATCTTGTTTTTTTAAAAACTGAGATTAAGAGGAAGTGTTCAATTTTATTCTATTGCAGAAAAGGAAAATGTTTAATTTCCCATCTGGTTTCATTGCAGAGAATAAATTGAAAGTATAATTTACCAAATTCTTTCAATAAAAAAATGCTATTTAACAAAGCTTTTCAGTGCACAGATTAAAGGAAAATTAGAGTTATCCATAGTAATTGAACAAATAAATTCTTGTCAATAAATTCTTGGCCTCAAAATGTGCAACCTAAATGGAGCACAATATTTTTTCTAATAAACCTTTGCTGTGTACGTAAATGCAACTTACTTGAGAAGTATGTCACAATATTCTGTGTTCTGGGGAAAAAGCTTTAACATTAGGATTAGAAAAATTAACTTTATTTCTCCTTTAAACAATCTGGACAATGTTTTAGTGCACAGCAGTATTCTATTTAAACAAACATCATCAGCTAGCATGGAGGGGGCTTCTTCTGAGCAGGAGCAGTGAAGAGTTGCTGAGGGAATCCCATTTCCAAAATGTCACTTTTTGTGTAACTCAAGTTAAAGGGTCACTATACTCACTCAAACAACTTTACTTTCTGAAACTACAAGTGTGACTACAAGTAAAATGGTGGTACTCACATATCTATCTGTGATAAATATGTGAGTACCACCAATTTTATTGTTATTAAATTATTAATATCTAGTAAGTGCTCCAAATTGCCCCTCACCTCGCTTACTCACTGCCTTCTTGTAGTGTCTGCAACACTAAACTTAGTTCTGTACAGCCACACCACAGAAACTGCTCTGCTTAGACATCTCCCCCTTCCTCCCCCCTAACTTCGTTTCTCTGCTGATTTTCTTAATTGTTGCAGAAAGTGTGCTGGTAGGCAGCCAAGGCCACACTATGACGGATGGTAACGTGTGTTTCAGGCTACTAATATCAGTTTTCTCTGCTATCTCTACAATAGTGTTCAATTGTATATTATGTGATTTTAAAAAATGCAAAAAACTGAACGCAGCGTATGCAATGTCCACGTGCTGCAATTCTCATCGTTAGAGCGTGAGAAATCTTGCTGGTGTGCCCTAGCCCTGGGCTTCTCTTTTTGCATATAATATAATCATCTTGGCTGAGTTTTCCAATCAATGCAAACACTAATTCAAGATATATTTGGGGGAATTTTCAATTGGGAAGGGGACACCAGGGAGACTTGCTTAGAGCACCAAAATGGTTACAACTGGCCCTGTTTTGGGGTAACACACACACCACTAACAGTTTAGTATAAACTGACCAATCCCTGTGCTTACATACACGTACCAGGTTTATTTCTTCATAATTCTGACAGTTGTTGCAAAATTGTTTAGAACAGTTATGTGTTATATTATTTGCTTCCGCAGAAATACAGCCTTTGGGAGCTGCAGCTAAACCAGCTTAACAATATTATGAAAGGACAGAGTTAAAAATGACTAAAACATCAGATTTCTCACAGGCTGCCAGTGCCTTCCCAAATACCAAGGTCAATAATAAGCTGAAATAAGTAATTAAAGGGAAAAACTCCATTTTGCAAGTCATTTTTGACCCAAGCAATATTCCATAAGAGATCATTTTCCATAAATACCGTATGCTATTTTTATTGCCTTGTTATAGAAAGCACGGACATCAAAATAAATTAATTCTACCAAGAGAAATGCAGTTACATAGAAATAAAGACTGTCCCATAGAATTTCTACTCAATAAATCCATATATTGTTCAGGTTTTCAAAACAGTTATTATATAGTAAATGTGCAAATTCTTGTATTATAAACTCCATACATAAGCTTTTCTAAAATAAAAAGTAAACTGTTCCTTTAAATCAGTGATTGAAGACCGGGAGGTAAAGGACCTATTCCTTACCTTCCGTTTTTCAATCACCAGGATCCAGGATCGCAGGTGAGTATATTTACCTTGCGCACAATCCACCGCAGCTCAGTTGACAAGACCCGACCGCTTCCTAGTTTCACTATAGCGCTCATGTGCGATAATGCGCGCTATAGTACACTAAACAGGGAAGCGGTCGGCAATTTTTAACTGAACTGTGGTCGATCATGCACATATACTCACCTACGATCCTGGTCAAGTGTATACATTCACATCAGGCCCTGCCCCAAAAAGCTTACAATCTAAGCACATTTATTTATACATACAACATCAGTATGTCTTAATTATAATGGGGGAAATGGAGTGCCTAGAGGAAATCCACACAAGCACGGAGGGAACATACAAACCCAGGACTTCAGCGCTGAGCCACCATGCTGCCCATATCATAGGGCAGCAATGATTATGTAATAACAGCACGTGTGTAAATAATCTTAGTTGATACTGAACTACTAATCCCAGCATCCTTTACAATAGTTATTTAATATGTAACATTCAGTAATGAAAATCTCATATTTGTTTCCAAATGGGTAAACTACAGGTCCCACCATCCTTTACCACCTGATTAAAGCCAATCATATATTTTGTTATGCATACCCCCCAACATTCCCCTTTAAATAGGTACACTATTGAGAAGTGCATTGCACTTCTCTTCATTATCCTCCCTCTGCAGCTGTGCACCATGTTGTGTCTATAAGTGTAACTATTAAAGGGTATGTCCACCCTTGAAATAATTTTTTTATATATCATTCCCCCTGTCCCCCCAGCCCCAACCGCTCTATTTATTTTATTAGAAAATGCCCCAAACTTTACTTCAAAGTTCCAAGACCGCACAATGGCACACTGCTGTTGGCTCTTTGGCCAGACAAGTTAGGTAGGTGCAATCCTCTCAGCCCCCTACTTCCAGGGCTTCAACATCCAAGCAAGGAAAAAAGTAGAGGAGCACACTACTAGGGTGAATGCTTCTTTATTAGTGCACTAATAAAGAAGCATTCACCCTAGTAGTGTGCTCCTCTACTTTTTTCCTTGCCCAAACTTTACTTACCTTCCCTCTTTCCTCCGCAGCGCTGCCAGGCCCTCTGCTTGCGAGAAAATGCAAGCAGAGGGGCGGGACCGGAAGTCGCGTCTAAGATTAGCTGAGCGGCAGACAATCATGGACGCGGCTGCCAGGTGTTTATTGCGGCGGAGGAAAGAGGGGAGGAAAGTAAAGTTTGGGGCATTTTCTAATAAAATAAATAGAGCGGATGGGGCTGGGGGGACAGGGGGAATATAATATGTAAAGGGATTTACACTTGGGGGAGAGAATCCTAATCAGGAGGGAGAGGGAGGGGGAGGGAGGGGGAGAAGGGCTGCAGTACGCATGCCAAACTTCTCCCGGAGGCCAGATAGGTGGGCAGTTTTGGGGACTTTGGGCGGGGACTACAGGAGAACCAGATGGAGCTGGGATGTAAGGTAAGGATTAAACTACACTACACAATGGGGCCAGTAGTGGGGGGGATTATAGTTTTGGGGGTGGGCATGCCCTTTAATGGAGTATGATGGAGGGTAAGCATTTAAGAATTATGTTTTAATTAACATTTAATTGATAGATTGTACATATAAATCTAGACACCTTTGAAACTGCCCAAATTAATCAACACCAGTGATTAGTTGAAATAAATAACATTCTACTATATGTATATATATTCCCCTTTAAAAGCTGCAGTCTGAAGCTCCCTTTCAGGTGTATTTAATTAATCAATTAAAACTAATCACTTGCATTTAGCCCAAAGCAGTCTGCAACATGCATTAGAAAATATCAAATGTGCGTAAAGGATTAAAAATGTTTCACGGTCCCTAAGGAACAAAGCACCATGGAAAATTCAGAGATACTGAGCAAGCTTATAGTTATAGCTGATAAATGGAGCCCCCCAACTTTTTAACTTTAACAACTTTAGATGGATATATTGTCACTATGAAACTACCGATGCACCCATAGGTCAGTAAATTCAATTTAATGTGTTAAGTGCAGCATTTCTAGCCTTCAAGCCTAAAGCTTATTTTCCACTGTATTTCTCCTTTAAAAAACATGTACACCACCAATAATCAAATTTAATCCCATACTGACCCCACTCTGTAGTGTACAAAAAACCTTACCTTACATCCCAGCTCCTTATGGTTGCCATGCTGTGCCCCTCCAAAGTCCAGGAAAGTGTAGTGTAGAAGGTCTGGGTGACTCTCCTGCGCATGCCTCAGACCTTGTCGAGGTTAAGGCTGAGACAGGTGCAGGATGAGTCACCCAGCCCCCTCTCCCTCCCATTTTCTTCTCCTTCCCCCTAGTGTAAAATCCCCTGTATATATTATAGATATTGGTCCCCCAGCCCCAACCGCCGTAATAGAATTCTTAGAAGAATTACTTACCTTACCTTTATCCTCCGGCATTCTGAGCAGCCGGCAGTCGTGTCCCTGATTGGTTGCCTCTCAGCCAATCAGGGACGTGGCTACCGGTCCCGCCCCCTGCTTGCATTTCCTTGCAAGCAGAGGGCCGGGCAGTGCGGCGGAGGAAAGAGGGAAGGTAAGTAACTATCGGGGAACTTTCTAAGAATTCTATTACGGCGGTTGGGACTGGGGGACCAATATCTATAATATATAAAAAGTTGAAAAAAGGGCTGGACATGCCCTTTAAAGAGAATGTTACACTACTCTACACATTGTACAGGGTTGATCTAGAATCAGTTTTACTTTTATCCTTCCAGCCCTGCACCATGTTGTTATAAGTTTGCCTTATAAAATGGGGGTGTTAAAAGGTGATACATACAATTATCACTTCTTTTCTTTAAAACTGAACACATCTGAAAGCTACTTACTGCAAGTCTAAGTATCCGTTTGTTTGTTTGCATGCTGTATGGCTACACTTAAAACAATGCAGCCTGCATCATGCTTGTAATGGAAATACTGACCAGCATTTCAGCATGATAGTACGAATATAGAAACAACCTTGTACAGAGCTGCACCGATATAGGGAAACCTGATCTTAGCACAACTTTGAGTGATACATTTCTCAATAGTGTACATTTTCAAAGGCAGAGGGAAGGGTTTAAAGGGGGTGGCAAACTTTAAGTACTAAACAATAATGATCTGTGGTGACTTTTAGAATAAAATAAACCCTTTAAACAGCATACATATCCCAGCATGCACTATCCAACCAAGAATGTACATAGATTTCATCCATAAGGAGATTGCTAAAGAACCCTAGTTATGCTGGCAGGCTGTTTTTTTATGGGAATAAGATCAAAAATCACACAAACTCTTTTTGTGACTTTTACAAAAAGTGCACAGAGCAGAATTTACTTAAAGGGCATGTCCACCCCCAAAACTATAATCCCCCCAACTACTGGCTCCATCATGTAGTGTAGTTTAATCCTTACCTCACATCCCAGCTCCATAGGGTTCTCCTGTAGTCCCCCCCCAAAGTCCCAAAAAATGCCCACCAGGAGGCTAGCAGGTCCATATAGGACACTGCCTGCTACCTGGCCTCCCGGAGATCTTTGCCATGCGTATTGCATCCCTTCTCCCCCCTCCCTCCCCCTCCCTCTCCCTCCCTCTCCCTCCCGTTGTGCTATCCCTCCCCCCTAGCATAAAACCCCTTTTATACTGTATTCCCCCATGTCTCCCAGCCCCAACCGCATATTTTATATTTTTAGAAAGCTCCCCAATCTTTTACTTACCTCTCCGCTTTCCTACGCGGAAGTGAGCTGCCGGCAGCTGCATCCGTGATTGGCTGCCGCTCAGCCAATCACAGACGCGGCTGCCGGTCCCACCCCTCTGCTTGCATTTCCTCGCAAGCAGAGGGCCGGGAGCGCGGCGCAGGAAAGAGGGGAGGTAAGTAGAGTTTGGGGGGCTATCTAAAAAAAATAATAATGCAGTTGGGGCTGGGAGCCCAGGGGGGATCATATATAAAAAAACGATTTTAGGGTGGACATACCCTTTAAGTTTTTATATCAGGGGTGTGACACGCTGCCTTAACAGCTCCAAAAACTGTTACTAAAGCATACGATTTCAATCATGCATAGCTTTATCGCGCAAGTGAACTAATGTATATGTTATCTTGAAGACAATGATATGTATTGTAAACAATCAATGTACGGGTAATAATGTTTGGATGTTCTCAATAGGAACCTACTATTTTGTAGAGATCCATTTTTGAACTTAAGTAAAAGTTCGGAAGTTCGAATTCGGACCCATTAAATTCAATGGGGGAGTGATAGTTCGAAAAGTCTAAGTGATTTACAGCTAAACTAACAATGGTAACTTACTGTAAATGGCTGTGGCACCTGGGAAATGGTCTGGGGAACATGTCAATATCACTAAAACTTTTTTAAACACTTCTTAAACAGCTACATTCAAGGGTTACACCAATTAGAGGTTTACCGAACGATACTTTCAAGGATTACTGAAAATGTAACAATACTTTTGAAGGTTATCGAAAACTAACAATACTTTCAAGGGTTAGTGAACAATACATTTGAGGGTAAACGAAAACGATCCATACATTCCAGGATTACCGAAAACGAATGATACTTTCGAGGGTTACTGCAATTCGAAGACTACATTTGAGGGTTAGCGAACGATACATTCTGGGGTTAGCGAATGGTCTGTAAATTTGAGGGTTATCGAAAACGAATGATAATTTCGAGGATTAGCGAACAATACGTTCTAGGGTTAGTGAACGGTACGTAAATTTCAATAATTATCAAATTTATGATAACTATCGAAAATACAGCCGCGAGTCCGGAAAAACAAACTATTTTGTTGTAATTATATGATCCTGTTGCCTATAGAGAGACATTCCTGATCACACTTTGAATATTTTCAGCACATGATTGAGGAGGAAGGAAATGGTGGTAAGTTATACTGGGAATTTTATTCATTATCAAGAAGCTGCCACTTTAATACATCCTGCTCTGTAATTGTGAAAGAAGGTAAATACATTTTATTGTAATTTAATACTGATACTAAAAAGAACAGCTTGCTATTTTATACATATCTAGAATTCCAATAACATATGCCTGTTCTGCATGGAAGAAATTGCTATGAAGTTTGTTTATTTGTGTAGGACAGTTGTGCATGCTGTGATCATGCTTTGTTAAGAATAATGTGTATACATCTGCAGCTTTGCAGTGGTTAAAGAGCAGGGCCGTTTCTAGCCATTTTGGTGCCCTAGCGTGCCCTAGCGTGATCAGAACGCAATCCCATTAACACTTTTAGTGCCAGCACTTCCCCAGAGTATTGCTATTAACCTTTCAGTGCAAGCAGAGTGTTGCAATTAACCATCAGATGTTCCTACTAGTAATTTCAGTGCTAGCACATTCCCAGAGTATTGCCATTAACCCTTCAGTGCTAGCACTTTACTAGAGTACTGCTATTAACACTTTTAGTGCCAGCAGAGTATTACCTTTAACCCTTTCAGCTGCCAGCATTAACATGATATATAGTATGTACCTGCTTTCCATGTCTCCTCCATTGAATTGTTCACTCCTCACCTTCACTAAGTTCTATTTGGAGAGTTGAGTGGAAGAAGGAAAAAGGCAGGGATAGGGATCTCATGACTGCTAGTCACACGGGCCACTGTTATAAAGTCTGCAACAGCTTTTACCTGGCATTTTAGAACTGCTCTCTTCAGTACTATAAGCTGAGCTCATCCTCCTGCCTCCTTCCTTCACTTTCAGTTCATTTGTAACTATCAGGGAAATTCAATAAAAGATCTTATCATTTAAAGTGGTGCTAATTTTGCCCCAACCAATCAGATCTTATTTAACATTTAAAACATCTGATTTGTTAGGGCAAAATTAGCACCATTTTTAACGATAAGAACTTTTATTGAATAACCCTGATTGTTTCCAAGTAGAGGGAGCTGAGTTCAGACTCTCTACTCACTACAATGTTACAACAGTTCTAACACAGCAAGTAAAAGCTGAGAACACTGGGCAGGTTTAATATTGACATTTATTAAATCACATAGCAAATACTTATTAACAATGCAATATACTTCCTTATTTAAAAAATAGTCCATTAGTGATAACACAATAGTCCAAATAGTCCATTAGCGATAACACATAAGCTGTTGGATAGTTAGTCTGGAGCCCTATTTAAGTGCCTATACTGGACCCTGTCATCTATATGGCTCATGGCGCTTTGGACCTACGCCCAACGTGGCACTTTGTATATATGTTTTCTAAATGTTTATGTTGATATTATGTTTACGGGAAGTTGGAAAGAGGAAAAGGGACGGTATTACTCCCTGAGGCAACCCTCTATATTTATGCAGCAAGTTTTCAGTATTTCCCCCTTATGGGCAGCTTAGGTCAAATTCTCTTTACAAACAACAATTAGAATGACCAAGATAATATCTATAGATGTCAAAGGTCTACGTTCTATAGGCAAAAGACAGCGCTTATACAACAAATTAAAATCCAGACACCCAGATATAGCGTTTATCCAAGAAACTCATTAAAGGGCATTTCCCCCACAAAACTATAATCCCCCCACTAATGGCCCCACCATGTAGTGTAATAAAATCCTTACCTCACATCCCAGCTCCATATGGTTCTCCTGTAGTCCCCCCCAAAGTCCCAAAAACCATATAGGACTCTGCCTCCTGTCTCGCCTCCGGGAGAAGTTTGCGCACTGCAGCCTTTCTCCCCCTCCCTCCCCCCCCCTCTCCCTCCCATTTTGCGATCCCTCCCCCTAGCATAGAAACCCTTGGCCATATATTAGGGTTTCGTTCCCCAGCCCCAACCGTTAAAAAACATTTTTAAGAAAGTCCCCCGAACTCTACTTACTTTCCCTCTCTCCCCCGGCGTTCTGAGCAGCCAGAAGCTGCGTCCGTGATTGGCTTGCTTTCAGCCAATCACAGACGTGGCTGCCGGTCCCACCCCCTGCTTGCAGTGTCTTGCAAGCTGAAGGCCGGGCAGTGCGTCGGAGGAGAGAGGGAAGGTAAGTAAAGATCGGGGCACTTTCTTAAATTATTTTATAGCGGTTGGGGCTGGGGGAAGGCATACTATTAGATGTGGGAAATTTTTTATAAGGGTGGACATGCCCTTTAAGGAAAATTATATGAGCTTAAAAACTAAACTCTATCAACAAAGTTACTATGCATCCTCAGGTTCTAGGAGAGCAGGGGTGGGGATACTGATTCACCGTAACTGCCCATTCCAGATGTTAGAGCTAAAAATAAATAAATACTCATGGTAGATACAAAATTTTACACAGTCAGCTATATAACCGGAAACTTTTATTAATTACTTTGTATACACCAAACTCTGGCCAAGTTTCCTTCTTAAGAAATATCTTTGATCACATTAAAACTTACTCAGACACTGAAATTAATATTGGTGTGGATTTCAATGATTATGTCACATTCTATGGACAAAATGACCCAGTCTTCCTATAGGGCTAGGGAAGACCCACTCCACCGTAGGTTTCAACAATTTATCTGCCAAGCCAATCTATACGACACTTGGAGAGTTCATAATCCCACCTCCCATGCCTTTACCTTTTTTTCTTCCCCACATGCCACACACAGCAGAACAGACTATGTATTTGTATCCCATGACACTTTACTTAAAAATCCACAAACTATGGAATCTATTCAGAAAGCACTCACTCAATACTTAAAAGAAAACGAAGGGTCAGTTTCATTCACCATGGTCCTACAAGATGTCCACAAAGCAGTAATCAGGGGCCATTGTATTCAACAGGCCTCCATAAACAAGGAACAAAAATGTGCATGTTTAGCAGACATTTCAAATCAATTACACTAAGCAAAAACAATCTCTCTATAACTCAATATCAAACCCACTGTTGCCATTCTAAGAAAGTAATTCTACTCTATAACTCCATTAAACAAATTAACTTAGAAGGAGTTGAGACGTCACTAAAATGGCTACTCCAAAGATATTATGAATGAGGCAACAAACCACATACATTACTCGCTAGAAGATTAAAAGCACAATTTAGCCAGACAATACCATCGGTTAAACATTCAAGTAAAGGCACTCCCATATATGACCCCAGCAAAATAGCTGATAGGTTCGGCGACTATTATGCTAATCTATACAACAGCATTAAAAGACAGAGACCTCAACATTTAATAGTCAAATCTCTAGATATCTAGCAGACAGTGGCATCCCTATACTCACACAAATTCAAAAAGACTCCTTAAATTCATTAATAACAGAAGAAGGGATAGAAGGGGTCATTAAAACCCTAAGGAATAAAGCTGGAGATGCACTCTTGTCCAATTCTGGGTGTAGATACCTCAAATGATTCTCCCTTCAACCACAATAGTTTCAGCAAACTTAAGGAAGCAGAGGATCGCACTCCAATCAATTTTATATTTTTATTGTGGACCACACATCACACACAAACACAACATTTTGGGGGAATAACGTGGTGAAGAAGGGGGCACGTTATTCCCCCGAAACGTTGTGTTTGTGTGTAATGTGTGGTCCACAATAAAAATATAAAATTGATTGGAGTGCGATCCGCTGCTTCCTTAAGGTCATTAAAACCCTTCCTAAAGGAAAATCCCCCTGACCGGATGGCTTTCCCTACCTATACTATAAGAAGTTTCAGCCCATTTAATTGCCACACCTAACACACCTATACAATCATTTTTTAAAAGGAGAAACAGTATCCTCCTCTTTCATGACCTCCTATATAACAGTTCTCCCAAAAAAAAGGCAAAGATCCCACACGCTGTGCAAACTACCGACCCATTGCACTACTCAACTCGGACTATAAAGTTTTCACGAAAATACTAGCCAACAGTCTCTGATTCTCCCAACCCTGATCCATACCGATCAAGTCGGATTCATACATAAGACACCAGGCAGGAGACAATACCCGCAGAAACATTAACTTAATAGATATCGCAAACCAAACTAAAACAGAAATGGTCCTCTTGAGTTTGGATGCCGGCATTTAAACGCTTAGGGTGGCCCTTCTTATTCCAACCCCTAACCCATCAACAATTTTCAATATATTTCATGACCGCTATTTCTATTCTTTATTCCACCACCTGTGTTTGTGCAAATCTACCATTAGCATCCTCAAAAGAATTCAAAATTTCCAACGGTACCCACCAGGGCTGCCCCTTTTCCCCCTTTTAACTATTAACATGGCCTATGTATTGAACCCCTGGTAGCCCACATTAGAATCAACCCAGATATTTCTGGGGTTCTAGTTAACAATACAGAATACAAAATATCACTATTTGCAGATGATGATCTCCTTTCCTTAACCAAATCACATATGTCTCTCCCGAACCTACACCACACCTTACAAGACTAGAGCTACTTAACAGGATATAATTTAAACAACTCTAAATCAGACGCCCTCCCTCAATATGCCTCACTACAAAAGCAAATTACTACAACTTAACTTCTACTACTTATCGCAAAAAGCGTCACTCTCTTGCTTAAACTAACATCATCCTAAGAAAGCCTATACCAAGCTAATACACGAAGCCTAGAAGCTAATACACACATGGTTAAAACATACGCTTTCTTGGTTTGACAGAGTGACAGCCATAAAAATGACTCTCCTCCCAAATTCTTATACCTATTTTCAATTCTACCAATTCCAGTCCCCACAGACGTTCTTTAATTCATACAAAGAGATTTTAATAATTTTATCTGGGCCATTTAATCACATAGGGTAGCAGTAGAATTAATGATGCTAAATCGGTCACAGGGGGGCCTAGCAGTACCCAATATATTGAAATACTTTCAGGCAGCTCAACTATGCCATACCCTTTACTGGTATTCACCAAACCCCCAAACAAGATGGAGGGAGATAGAGACATGCTGGATATCCCTACGTCACCCATCAGCTTTACTGGGGCACACTACTCATCCAGCTCAAATAAACAAATCATTTACAACTAAACTACATGCCATGCCACACACAGAAAAGAAAAAAATATGGCATCAGCCTTAAAGGGTATGTCCACCCAAAAATAAACTTTATATAATAGCACCAACCTCAAAGCCATGTTCATTTTTCTAAAAATCATTTGCCTTGCCTGATATTTAATGGGATATATATCAGGCTGCACTTCCTCTCCACTTCCTCTTTAGATGACCCTGAGCTGCAGCTTAGGAAAAAAAAAATTCTTGCCTGTGTGTGTGTGTGTCTCTCTCTTTATCTCTGGGCTGGCTGGCTGCAGCTGTTGATCCTGGATTTCTTCAGTACACACAGGAAAAGAGGGAGGGATCCAGGGGTCAGACCATTACTGATGCAACTTCCTCTGTTCTCACTGCTGGATGTTAACAGACATGCTCAAGAACATGAAAAGAACAGAGGCAAGGTAATGTAACCTGTCTCTGTTCATCGCTGTATTGGTCCATGCTGCAGGATTAAGCCAGCTACAAAGGTCTGTAACGTTTGAACCACTGGAGCGATTAACATGCTGTAAAGTTTGTTTTGGAGCACTTATTTGGGACAAATAAATATAAAAAGTTAGTTTTGGGGGTGGACATGCCCTTTAACCCTTTTTGTCAGCTACCCAGCTCTCCCAAATAGTATGATGTCATATGTTAAAATATGTCTGGAAAGGGGCAGGTCCTGCTTTAGAGATATACTGGACCCAATTAACAGAAAACTTAGGTCATTCCAATACATCACACAAAAAAGACTGGAGGTCTTAGCTTCCCACAGGCGACCCCATACGAATCAATTACCCACAGAGGCCTTTTTATATGACCTACTACTTACCATACCACCACAGACTCCTCTATACCACAAATATATGAGACAATGGGAGGAGGACCTGGATGACCCCAGAAGACTGGGAGGACATATGATAGAGGGGTTGTGGGCATAGGGGTTCTTTCCTTCACATTTTCAAATTATACTGTAGTGCGGTACACTCACTCTTAGACAGATTACTAACACCAGGAATCCCGCTCACTCCCCAACAAGCCATATTAGGCCTTCTCATATCGACAATTACAAGCTCTGGTAGGTCTTTATGTAATTATATCCTCACTGCAGCCAGAAGCCTGATATCACTCTTTTGGAAATGCAAATCCCCCCCCCCCATCGGAAAATAAGCTTTGAGATTTGGGATATACAAAATAAGGAATGGCTCACAGCCTCATTAAATTACACCCATAATATGTTCCAAAAAACTTGGACCATATGGGACTCGAGGATGGAGGAGGAAGACAGAGCCAAAGGACATAAAAAAAGGGGTAATGGTTAAAAAGAGACTGTTTGATCATGCTTATATAATGATATTTTATTTTTCTAATGAAACCATCCGTATGGGAATTACCTTGTTGACACAAGTCTTAACCAGGCATCCAGGAAATACAAAGCTACAATATGTGATACAAAATACTGCATCAACCTCTTAATACCAAAGGAACATTCCTCCCCAAAGATAAAGGAAAAAACTACAGCAAACCTAAAGGGAACCATAATTTTTATTTAATGTATACAGTTGACTGCCTTATTTTCTTTCCCAAGATGTTATATTGTTTTATTATATAGAAAAAAAATAACTCTTTAAATAAAAATCATAGTTTAAAAAAAAAGTAACACAAGAGAATGTTTGCTTGATATTTATCTTTTGATTTTTTTTATATTATAAAATATTCTTTCTAAGGTTATAATTCGAGATGGCTGAAACTGACGGGTTTCATTCCATTTTCGGGTTTTTGGATCTCGGAAAAATCCTGAAGATCCTAAAATCCAAAAACGGAATTGAAAATTGGGACTTCGGAGTGAGTTTTTGATTTTTTTGGAACGTTCAAGCTATTTGTGAAAATTGCCTTGAACGTTCGATTATCGTATTTTCGAACGTTCAAGGCAATTTTAGCGAATTTTCGCAAATAGCTTGAATGTTCAATAAAAATTTAAAACTCGCTCAGAAGTCCCGAAACCCAAACGATCTGTCCAATTTCAGATGTAACATTTGGATTTCGTAACTGAGGGGTTCTGTGTCGGATCCGGGTCCAAGTCAGACCCAGATCCCATCTCTAGTTATAATATAAACCATTAGGTCATGCTTTTAACTCCTGCACTTACCCCTTAAACTTGCATTCCACACTTCCTACTTAACTTAAGCAGACCAATAGGAAGATACACTGTTTAAAGGAACTGTAAACCCATATACCAAACATTTGCAGTCTTTGCCCTCCGTTTGTATTATCCACAGGAAGGTGAGAACACTTATTTTCACCTCCCTGTGAATAATATTTTGCTCAGGGGACACTGGAACTTACCTTCGCTCCGCTCGCAGCCGCTCCTGCTCTAAAAACCGCTGTCCCGACCATGCGTGCTCTCTTAGGCGCATGCGCGCCAATACAAGAGATAGGGCGCACGATTGGGACAGAACAGCTGTTCTGTGCAGAAGCAGCTGCAAGCGGAGCGAAGGTAAGTTACCGGTCCCCTGAGCAAAATATTATTCACAGGGAGGTGAGAATAAGCGTTCTCACCTCCCACTGAATAATACAAACGGAGGGCAAAGACTTGAAATGTTGAGTTTACAGTTCTTTAAAGAAGCATGTATATGTATTGGTATTGTCCTGGGCCGGTAGTGGGAGATGGAGAACGCTGTGCCAGCTATCACAAGTTAAGAGGTAAGTGCAGGAATTAGAAGCTTAACCCAGGGGTCCAACCTTTAAATGGACATCAATATACTATTGATTATTAGCATTTCAGAAGCTTGATAGAAACATAAAAGGCATAGGATGAATTAGGGACACATTCCTTAAGCATTTGGAAGAGTAACATAATAGGGCAAATGCAGAGTACAAGCAAAATTAGGCTGATGTCTGATGTATACCAACTGTTTTTTTTTACTCATCATCACAACTATGGAGCATCATTTAGAATTTGGATAACAGTTTAAAGGGAATGTCCAGCCTAAAAATTAGTAGCTTTTAAAATGCTTATTACCACCCAAAACATCACTTTCGCAAGGTTCCTATAGTTCAAAGGTCCCCTAGAACTTACTTACCTGACCCGGACACTCACCGCTTCTACTCCGCGGCTGGTGCTGACAGCTGCTCGACTTCCTGGCTGTGGCTTTCAGTTAAGGTGCGACGTGAAAAAGTGAGGTTTTGGGGGGTAATTAGCATTTTAAAAGCTATTTATTTTTAGGCTGGACTTGCCCTTTAAGAAATAAAATGACAAAAAAAAAATTACATCTATGTGCAAGAACTGTCAGTCTTAATTTTCATTTGGAAATGTTAAGGACAAATGAGGAACAGGTTTGATAAATAAAAATGACTTTGTCAAGGCCCATTGTCAATTATTGATTATTGTTTTTTATTTGAAGAATGGTTTTAAAATTGAGACTGATGTGCATTTTTAGTGACATTGTCATTCATAAATTTCAGGCCATCACTTGGAAACAGTTACAGACATCTAAAAAATGATTTTTGATGAATAAGAAGCGACTTTGTCATTTCTGATTTACTTTGCCTTTTGCATTCTTTATTTTAATTTTGAGTTGAACAATAGAACAGGATAAAAAATCGACTTTGTTATAAAGATTAAATGAAAAGGTTTATGTGTTAAATTAATGATAAAAGCATTTTTTGGAAAAGTAAGTATAGAGCAAATTGTCTGGGGGAGGTTTTTCTTCTACTCCTAAAACTAAAAGGTAGGGGTGGACATGCCCTTTAAATGGGAACTGTGGACAAGTACACTCTATTAGAAAATAGCAAAATTTTATCTTCTCTTATGCTTACAGAATTATGTTATTACTTCTAGTTGCAGTCTATCCAAAGTTATAGCAGTATAAAACAAACATAGTGCTGCTTGCTTCCACAAGACCATCATCAGCTGTATCATAAGCTCTGCCTCTAAACTTCTTTATCATGTTTAAAGCTAGCCTCAAGCCTGAAAAAAAACTTTTTTTTTCTCTCCATCAGAGGGGGGGATCTCTGAGCTGTAACATGATTGGCTGTCAGCTTCCAGGAAGCAAGACTGCAGTTTCCTGTAAATGTGTACTGCACACACTTAGCGGGGTGTTCCCAGATAAGGTGAATTATGGGAGCTGACCCCTAGTATTAAAGGTTATTTTCATAAATCACCCAGTATACACAGCAAAGGGAGAGATGAGACACAGTTTGTTGTGTGTTCTGAATGTGCTCTGCCTATTGGGGCAATTTTGTCTGGGGACTTTAGTTCTCCTTTAATAATAACATTGTTATAGTGTTATAGTTCAGCCACACGGCACAGTGTAATATAACTGCTATGCAGAGCTTAAATATATGATCTCCCTCTAACATCCTTTTAATAGAAATCTACCAAGAGGTGAGCCATTGGAAGTTTTTTAAAAGGAAAGATTTAACCAGCCACCAATACTCAACCTCCCCATTGTCTTACAGCTGTCACCAGGGAGTCTTGTTAGAGAAGGATCACTATTGCTAAGCCTGAGGTCCTATAAAGAACCCAGGCTATCCTGCCATGTTTCAATCTTATGCAGTTTCATGGTTTCTGTGGGGTTAGGACTTGGGAGCACAGGATAGTGATTAGCTTTATAGGTTAAGGGGAGGTGGGCTTAAAGGGAGGAAAAGTTCCCCACAGAATATACAATGAAATAAAGCCTTCTTATAACAGAAGGTACTTCACAACCTCATCCTGTTAATATATTAATATTGGGAGAAAGGGGAAAGCTGTGCATTTCTTTAAGAATGCTGGGTAGTTTCAGAGACTTGCAAAGTAATTTATCATTAACAGACATCACTTCCTGTCTAGCAAACAGATACTGGATTATCTCTCCTTAAGGTAGTCCTTTTTTTTTTATGAAGAAAGGAGGGGGAGAGTGAATGTGTAGTCTTTAGCACTCTTAGAGGTGAGGATAAACCTACCATTTTAAGTTTTCTATTCAAAACTTAGGCGTGTCAAGTAAAGTAAGTATGCTTTTTTTATTGTACATCATTTGCTTTGTAATTAAAATATAAGTCAGTAGTAGTACTATACTGTATAGTGTTATTTGTTATGTTTATTTTAATTAAATAGTTTATTTACATACATAATTACACATACATAAATATATATAGTCAAGCAGGAGGGGCATATGGTCAAGCAGGAGGGGCTCTACCGGCATCTGTTCCTATGATTTGCTAACACCCTGGATATGAAGGTTTCAATTCCAGGTAGGTGGTGAGTGGTATAAAATGTACTCTTACTTTTCATAGTGAAATCATCGAATTTCAACATTGAATGGTGGCAAACCGCAGTGAGCCTACTCTAACTCAATGGTTCTACTGTTGTGAAATGTTACCCTTTCGCACACTTTCTTGCATGATGCATACTCTGCAACAAGCCTACTTTAACTCAGTGGTGCTAACATTTGCCTGCTTTCTCCCTATATAATGCAAATAAGAAGCAAATTGCAAAAATAAAGATTAAAGGAGAAGTTCAGTGCAAATACATGTACTTTTCAGATACTCATACTTTTCATACTAATGACCTTAACCTGCTCATTCAGCATTTTGTCTCTGTATAAATAAATACTTCTGAAAAACTTACTTCCTGTTTTCAGGACTCCTAATAGAGACCATTATGGTTTTGCCCTTAACCCAGTGCTAGTAGATCAATCAGTAGAAATAACTGTTAGGAACATTCCATGGTAGTGTGCATTCTGGGAAGAAGGATCATTACAGAACCTGAAAAGTCAGCTCACTAATGTCAACAGCAGGGAACAGCAAGGGGTATAAATTCAACTGATTTCAAAATGGAAGAGAATATGTAGAAAAACAAGGTATACATAATTTAAACTAAGAATTTTAAAAATAATGATATTTTCCACTGAACTTATCTTTGAAAGGCGAGAGTTGCCACATCATGCTTGGCATTAATCTTCTTGTATAATAATGAACACCCCTTTTAAAGAGATTCAGAGGCAGATTCAAAAGCAGATTTGAGAAATATCGAATATTCTAAAGATTAAATTTTCAAAGAATATCAAATTTTCAGGATAATTGTCGTTTAAGGAAGCTTGAAACTGGCGCTTGTGTAAAGAAAGTTATGGATATTTGTATGTGTTTCCCCAGACCATTTCCCAGGCCCCAGAGCCTTGTAAAATAGGTTCCCATTGCCATTTTAACCTTATTTTAATTCAAACTTTTCAAACTATTTGTCTCCAAAAATCCAGTTCGATTTTGGATTTTGTAACCTTTTTAGTAATTTAAAAGTCCAAAATTGGACCAGATTTTCGGAAGTTAAAGAAGTCACAAGTTCAAAATCTCTGGTTTACTTATGAAACAATACAAAATAGTCTACTGCCTACGTTTTTATTGTTTTTTTGTTGTTTCTTTCCATCATGTTTCTAGAAAAATAAAATGCTTCTACATATATGTACAATCTTTATAAATAGCAGCTCTATTTTTTATTTATCAACCAGTGTAAATTGCTGACAGCCTTCCTGGAGCAATAGAAAATAGTCAACTGATTTTATGGACATTTTTTCCTAGCAAAAGATAAACTGGGAGATTCAATAAGGGAGAGCCGCGTTACTTACCTTAGCCCGATCCCGTGATTCAATAACTGACATAAACGAGATTACGTCTGGTATTGTATTGCGGGGTCGGGCTAAGGTAAGAATGCAACTTTAAAGCCTCCCACACAGTACCGTTAAGTTTCGCACTACCAAGAAGCGCAAAACTTAAAGGTAGGGGTTTTGAAACTATAGCACAGTGCTATTTCCAAAAACATTTGGAAATGGCGCTGTGCTCTAAAATCCCTCTAAAACCCACGTTAACCTGAAATTTCTTTGGGTTAACATGGGTTTTTTGAAGGATTTGGGCAAACACTGCCAGAGACTGCCAAGGCTTACAGGTCTGAAACCTTAGGCCTGTATGCCCCTCCAGAAACCTAAAGGCCAACTCTACACCCTCTCGCAGTCCATAATTGAAAATGTCAATCCCCAAATCCATTAGGTGGACACCATCCAAGCGGAAGTATTCTGGATGACCCTCCAAAAGCTGGTACCTGATAGCAATACCCCCATGGAGCTGAACAAAACGTGGCATGGCCTTATTTATTTTTATGTGGGACTTTTGAATTGCTTTCAGTGATCGGAACTGCAACCTGGGTATCATTTCTGACCAAATGATGACAAGCCAAGGAAAGCGAGCCCAAAGAGCCAATAGGTCCATTTTCATAATTTTTAACAAATCCCTCATGGGAATAATACCCAAGTCATTTCCTCCAGCATGTATAAGTAGGATGTGCGGGTAAGCCTGATTCGCAAATGTGCTCTCCAGCAGTGACCTGACTCTTGCCCATAGCATGCCCCACTCCCCTATCCACCGAACCTGTACCTCATTAGTTGGCAGCCAGAAGCAAACTCTGCTTCTGCACCCTAGCCCACCATTCGGCCAAGAAAACGAATGAGTGGCCGTCACCCAGATCACACATTTCTAAGCACCTAGGAGATAGACATGTAAGTACTAGAACAAAACAACTCTATAACCAAACTGTACATTGAATGAAACATGAAAAATGTTTTTTTATTGCGCCAAGTGTGGTCTTATGTATGATTTATGTATGGATATAATGGAGTTGAAACAATGGCTGGATGTAATGCTGGATACAATGGAATTGAAACAATGGCTGAAAGTAATGCTGGATACAATGCAGGATACAATGACTGGAACAATGGAGTTGAGACAAAGGCTGGATACAATGCTGGATACAAGTATTATTTTGGAGGTACTCAATACCAGACAATGAAG
Organism: Hymenochirus boettgeri; assembly: GCA_019447015.1. Taxonomy (NCBI): domain Eukaryota; kingdom Metazoa; phylum Chordata; class Amphibia; order Anura; family Pipidae; genus Hymenochirus; species Hymenochirus boettgeri. Next base: position 179,048,525 of record CM033476.1, read on the forward strand.
CAAGGCAATGACAGGAAGTGAGGAAGTTGTACAGTTATTAATTGCGCTCATCATTGCCATGTTGTCGGAGTTAAAATTAATCCTTTTGTTGGCCAGTTGTGCCCCCACAAGTCCACCGCCACCACAATCGGAAAAAGCTCCAGAAAAGCTATATGTAACGAATTGAGTCCCGAAGGGACGAGGTTCACTGTACCTTTTAGGAGGAGTTCAGACTGTAGGGCAGGATTCAATAGGAGCAGGAAACAATGGCTGGAACAATGGAGTTGGAACAATGCTGGATATAATGGCTGGAACAATGGAGTTGAAACAATGGCTGGATACAATGCTGGATACAATGCAGGATACAATGGCGGGAACAATGGAGTTGAAACAAAGGCTGGATACAATGCTGGATACAATGCTGGATACAATGCTGGATGCAATGCTGGATACAATGGAGTTGAAACAATGGCTGGATGTAATGCTGGATACAATGACTGGAACAATGGAGTTGAAACAATGGCTGGATACAATGCTGGATACAATGCAGGATACAATGGCGGGAACAATGGAGTTGAAACAAAGGCTGGATACAATGCTGGATACAATTCTGGCATTGCAATGCTGTGGGTACAATGGAGTTGAAAACAAGGGGCTGGATGTATGCTGGATCATGCTGGAACAATGGAGTTGAAACAATGGCTGGATACATCTGGATACAATGCAGATACAAGGCTGGAACAATGGAGTTTGAAAAAAGTCTGGATGTAATGCTGGATACAATGACTGGAACAATGGAGTTGAAACAATGGCTGGATGTAATGCTGGATACAATGACTGGAACAATGGAGTTGAAACAATGGCTGGATACAATGCTGGATACAATGCAGGATACAATGGCTGGGGAACAAATGGAGTTGAAACAAAGTCTGGATACAATGCTGGATAAATGCTGGATACAATGGAGTTTGAAACAATGGCTGGATGTAATGCTGGATACAATGCAGGATACAATGACTGGAACAATGGAGTTGAACAAAGGCTGGATACAATGCTGGATACAAGGAGTTGAAACAATGGTGGATGTAATGCTGGAAACAATGCAGGATACAATGATGGAACAATGCTGGATACAAGGCTGGATCCAATGTCAGGTAAGGAACGCTACAGACTGACAACCTGACCGTCGGTAGCGAGGTCTACGAATAGGCACTCGCTCCCTCTTTGAATGCCTATTTGAATCTTCGCGCCGATCGACGTCTGGACGTGGCCGGACGTCACGACGTCCGGCGCCGGTGACGTCACCAGTCCCGGAACGGAGAGGGAGCGCGGCAGGTAAGATCCTTTCACTATATCAGTCATTGGGCCCTTGTCTACCCAGTCCTGTGGCCACTGGACTGGGAAGTTGGCATCAAGACCAATGGAACCGGCCGCATCAGTGAATAGCTCCAGGCTATCATCTGTGGGCTCATCAAGCCATACCGATTTCCCATTGACAGGAACTTAGCCCACACCTTCAGATCAGCTTTAATTGGATGTTATATCCATATGAAATGGTAAGCCTTGACTACCCCAGACATTGCCAATGCCAATCAGCGACAAAGTACCCTGCCCATCGGTATTATTCAACAGGCAAAGCCAATTTCCCCATCAAGGATTGAACCTGTCGTAGCGTAATTTTTTTGCTGTCTAAGCTATGTTGACTATCGACTAGAGATTGGTAACCTGGTCCTGGGGTAGTCAGCAGACCATTTTAAGGGAATATATCTCTATCCCCAAAAAACTCATAACTACATTTGGGCCCTCATTGTTGTCCTCCGCTAGAGGCACACCCAAATGGTGAATGGTTCTCTGTACCGTCTCTAGGATGAGCAAACACCTATAAGACCCTGCCGGGCCCACACAAAAAAAGTCATCCAAATAGTGTATAACTGCAAGAGAACCTGTTTCTTCTCTAATGACCCATTGATTCGAGAAAACATCTCAAAATAAGCGCACAAGAGTTAGCATCCACAGGAGTTAGCATCCCATCGGGAGACTCCTGTCAACATAGATATTCCCTTCACTGCACAATCCAATAAGTGCATGCTGTCCGGGTGCATCGGCAACAGGCAAAAAAATGCCGCCATAAGGGCACCCTTTCCCTGCAGGTAGACCAGTCGCTTAAATCAACGGAAGGCTGGGTAATTGCCCCCCCCACAGGCTGAGCAGTCATGCTGGAAGTGGCATGTAGCTCCTCAATGGCATTGGCTTTCATTATAAAGCCAGCATAGGCCTTTTTTTGTTGTGCCCGTCGAACCTGCCCCTGTCCCCCCGCTGGGCCCATATAGAAAGGGATGCCCACTAGTGCTTTTTGCTGCCATCATGGTTTTCATCCACAAACCAATGTGCCAATGATCCCAACATAAAGATGGGTGTACCACCATCCCCTGGCTAAATTGATCGTCGTAGCGCAGCCACACCGAGCCTCCATAAATCCTATGCGCTTCACCTATGCTATCCAAATAGCAGAACAAACCCATACACATATCCGGAAATTTTTCCCCTAGTACACTGGCCATAATGGAGAAGGCTTGCAACCAGTTACTGAAATTTCGTGTAATGAGACGATACCTAAGTCTGTTTTGCTCTTTCCCTCGATCCCAATTATCTATATTGAATCACTCCAGGGGTAACAACATAAAGATATCTATATATTCTCTCCTCCAAATCTAATTCCTGTTTTAAATGTGCTCCCAGAGGGCCCTCGAAGCAGACATAAGTGCTACCAAATGACGAATCGAACAGGATCTATGAGGTAAGGAAGCCAACGGACTATCTACAGATGACACAGGAGCCATATTAGATTTCCCCAAAATAACCCCACTGGTTACCCTTTCCCCATTTCTTTTAACTTGACCCCCACTGTCTACAAACCATCCCTGTATTGTCGGTCCTTCTAAAGCTACCTTGGGAGGACCAAACCTGGGTGGGATCACCCGTACCTAAACCTGTACCAAAACCTGTTTCCTACCTTCACACCAATCCCTTCAAACCCGCTAAAAACCCTGTCAGAGAGTTATTTTCCCCATGCCCTACACCCAAGCCTGACCTTTATTCAAAAAACAAATTGTTATCACCTGACAAGGTCTGCAATGCAGGTGATTTGGACCAATCAACCAAAAAGTTAGTATTTTACCAACAAACCTGACAGGTACACACACCTATTGAGTTACCCTTCCATTCATGTGGCACCCATACTTAAAGGGTAACTATAGTCGAAACAAATTTAACCAAACATCAAAAAGTTTGTCGGGTAAACACACCAACTGATCTACGTTCATTTATGTGGAAGCTTTTTTTAAAGGGTAAGTAGTGTCAAAAACACATTTTGACCAATCATAAAAAAGTTCATTTTTTTACCTCCCAACTCGACCCTGGTACACACACCTACTGACCTACCCTTCCATTTTAGTGGCAGCCATACTTAAGGGGTAATTATAGTAAACAAGCAACAGTGTCTTCATCATTGCTATTATTGAGTTTTAAAATCTGTAGCACAAACACACATTCCTTTCCAAAATGCAGCTTTTCAAGCCAATTCAAAGTCTAGACATAACCATTACCTTTCTCACAATTTTTATTATACATTTTTGACCAGATAAGTAACACTTCCGCAAAATGTAATTGTACACACATATATATATATATATAATATAAATATATATTTATTTTTTAAATACTGTTTGTTTTCAGATTGCTCAGACAGTAGGTACAACAAAATGTATAAAAGGAAGGACTCCTACTGTGTCTAAAAGCAATAAAACATATTTTTTCATCAATTATATCACATTCAAACATTTCATGAAGACAGGAAACATGTTAAAATGGGTTCTCAGCATATTGTCTCACATCTTTTTTCTTTTGATTACTTCTTACAGAAGTATAATTGATAGAAACAGTGCAGAAAAAAGATTAAAAGGTCACAACATAATACATTCGGAATAAGTCAAGTCTTGTAAAATGTTAAAAAGAAATACAGAAATCTAGTTGTGGTGGTATGACAGGATCCATATTACTTTCTTAGCCTTAGATTATTAAGCGATTATGCAAGAGGTTCTGATCAATGGATCAGATGAATTATAAACAATATTTGCGGCCCATGTATTTCATGCCAACAATACTTAAAACAGGGCAAAGTTCTCGTGTCTTTGTTACTATATACTTGTATGTTTGTATATATTTTATTCTATATAGTGACATATTCTGCAGTGCTTTACAATTATTTACTCAATTCACATCAAGCCCTGCCCGGAGGAAACCCATGCAAGCACGGGGAGAACATACTAACTCCTTGCAGATGAGTCCAAGGGTGGTAACCACTAGGGATGGCATAGAACTCGAACCGAGTTTGAGCCGAACTGTTCGAGTTCGAACGGACCCGGACTTCTCGAACTATCTCGGACGCGGACTTTCGATATTTCCCGGACTTTCGATGATTTATCGAATGTTTGAATGTTTGAGTATCGAATCCGCGAGTAAAATGTCCATGGTATCTAGGCGGAACATCGAATCTGCGAGTAAAGTCTCCATTACAGCCTATACGCGAGTATCGAATCTGCGAGTAAAATGTCCATGTTACCTCGATCGTTCGAACGCGAAAGCTCGAAAGTAGCGCGCAGAGAGTAAAATCGATTTTACTTAAGTCCTGGATATTGGAACATGCTCCCCAGACCATTTCCCAGTCCCACAGCCATTTACATTAAGTTACCATTAATATTTTAGTTGTATTTGACTCGAACTTTTCGAACTATTTGCCTCCCATAGACTTTAATGGGTCCGTTTTCGAACTTTCAAACTTTCGAACTTTTACAATAGTTCGAAAGTTCGAAAACGGACCGAACTTTAGTTCTGTCTGTTTCTTCTTATTTTTTTTCTTCATCTTCTTCCCTTTTACTCTTTGTTTTTTGTATTGTATTTCCTCCTACAGTTTTCAAGCTGAAAAACCCCAACCCCCACACAGACACAGGTACACACACCTACTGACCTAACCTTCCATTTCCATGGAAAAAAAACATACCCCCAAACTAAATTACACTTTCATTCCCATGTCAGCCATACAAGAGTAACTATAGTCAAAAAACAAATTTTGACCAAACATCAAAAAAGTAATCTTTTACTCCCTAACCTGACACAGGGACACACACACACAACTGACTAACCATTCATTCACGTGGTATCCATATTTAAAGGGTAAGTAAAGTTAAAGAAACACATTTTGACCAATCAACCAAAAAGTTAGTATTTTACACAACAAACTGACACAGGTACACACACCTATTGAGTTACCCTTCCATTCATGTGGCACCCATACTTAAAGGGTAACTATAGTCGAAACAAATTTAACCAAACATCAAAAAAGTTAGTCGGGTAAACACACCAACTGATCTACCCGTTCATTTATGTGGAAGCTTTTTTTAAAGGGTAAGTAGTGTCAAAAACACATTTTGACCAATCATAAAAAAGTTCATTTTTTTACCTCCCAACTCGACCTGGTACACACACCTACTGACCTACCCTTCCATTTTAGTGGCAGCCATACTTAAGGGTAATTATAGTAAACAAGCAACAGTGTCTCATCATTGCTATTATTGAGTTTAAAATCTGTAGCACAACACACATTCCTTTCAAAATGCAGCTTTTCAAGCCAAATTCAAAGTCTAGACATAACCATTACCTTTCTCACAATTTTTATTATATACATTTTTGACCAGATAAGTAACACTTCCGCAAAATGTAATTGTACCACATATATATATATATATATATAAATATATATTTATTTTTTAAATACTGTTTGTTTTCAGATTGCTCAGACAGTAGGTACAACAAATGTATAAAAGGAAGGACTCCTACTGTGTCTAAAAGCAATAAAACATATTTTTTCATCAATTATATCACATTCAAACATTTCATGAAGACAAGGAAACATGTTAAAATGGGTTCTCAGCATATGTCTCACATCTTTTTTCTTTTGATTACTTCTTACAGAAGTATAATTGATAGAAACAGTGCAGAAAAGATTAAAAGGTCACAACATAATACATTCGGAATAAGTCAAGTCTTGTAAACATGTTAAAAAGAAAATACAGAAATCTGTTGTGGTGTATGACAGGATCCATTATTACTTTCTTAGCCTTAGATTATTCAGCGATTATGCAAGAGGTTCTGATCAATGGATCAGATGAATTATAAACAATATTTGCGGCCCATGTATTTCATGCCAACAATACTTTAAAACAGGGCAAAGTTCTCGTGTTTGTTACTATATACTTGTATGTTTGTATATATTTTATTTCTTATATAGTGCTACATATTCTGCAGTGCTTTACAATTATTTACTCAATTCACATCAAGCCCTGCCCGGAGGAAACCCATGCAAGCACGGGGAGAACATACTAACTCCTTGCAGATGAGTCCAAGGGTGCTAACCACTAGGGATGGCATAGAACTCGAACCGAGTTTGAGCCGAACGTTCGAGTTCGAACGGACCCGGACTTCTCGAACTATCTCGGACGCGGACTTTCGATATTTCCCGGACTTTCGATGATTTATCGAATGTTTGAATGTTTGAGTATCGAATCCGCGAGTAAAATGTCCATGGTATCTAGGCGGACAAATCGAATCTGCGAGTAAAGTCTCCATTACAGCCTATACGCGAGTATCGAATCTGCGAGTAAAATGTCCATGTTACCTCGATCGTTCGAACGCGAAAGCTCGAAAGTAGGGCATGAGAGTAAAATCGATTTTACTTAAGTCCTGGATATTGGAACATGCTCCCCAGACCATTTCCCAGGTCCCACAGCCATTTACATTAAGTTACCATTAATATTTAGTTGTATTTGACTCGAACTTTTCGAACTATTTGCCTCCCATAGACTTTAAGGGTCCGTTTTCGAACTTTCAAACTTCTTCAAAAAACAAATTGTTATCACCTGACAAGGTCTGCAATGCAGGTGGGATCGAAGGCAATGCAGTAGAAGCAACCCTTAATGATGCTTGGTCAGTTGGCATGATGATTTGAGGGAGCCCTGTGGCTGGGGGGAGCTGTGCTTCTGCCGGGTTGGTGATCCTGCCAGACTGGGAAGGTTCTATACCAGGTGTTGGTAGGAGTAGGGAGGACACAAGCTGTCGGTTAGGAGCCGCTCCCAGGCTCCCCAACATCTGAGGGTCTTGGGAAAATGAATTATTTAATTCTTGCAGGGCTGTCAGCAGATTGCTGACTAAAGGCTGCGGTAAATTCGCATGAGGCTGCATGGCTGGCGAGGGTCCCGAAATAGAATTGGCCGCTGAAGGGGTCATGCCAAAAAGCTTAGTTAAAGGCCCACATATCAGAAGATGGAGCTGTGTGGTGGTGGCATTTAGGAAGAGGCTTCCTAACTGAGGCCCTTCCCTTTTTTGATGCTTGCTGAGGCCTAACATGAGGAACTTTAAGGTTAGAACCATGTGGGTGGGTTAAAATAGTGCCTGAAATATCTTAAACGACTCCTGTTATGGTGATGTATGCTATCCCCCGGTATGATGGCAAAGCATACATCACCCACTCAAAGGCCATAAGATCAAATTAAGGGACTTTGCCACATGTAAAAGCAAAGAAGTGATCTATTTATTAAAGTGTCCTTGCGGATGAGTATACGTGGGCAAAACTAAACGCGAAGTCCACATAAGAATAGGGGAGCATAAAAGAAATATCACACACTACGATGGAGGTATTAATAAAAAACATGAAACCCCCATCAGTAAGCACTTCTTTAATAAAAAACACAGGGTAGCTCAACTACGGTGACAGGTTCTAGAGGTTTCAAGCAACAACAACGTGGATGTAACTTTGAACAACAGCTCTTACAACAAGAGGTATTTTGGTTTGATAAACTGAATTCTCTGGCACCCCAAGCTTTAAACGAAGAGTGTAATATGTCTTGTTTCCTTTAATTATTCATTCTGATATTTATTGGGATATGATACTTTTAATTCAGGTATGGATCTCCTAATATTTTGTATGATGCTGATACCTTCTCCGATAACCTATTCCTGAAATTGGATTATTCTTCCACAGCTCCTTTTGGAATATCCTATTAATAATTGTGACTTATGATTCTTCTCTTAAGGTAACATCTATTTATTTCCTTGTGATATTTTGTATCTCCTTGAGCTTTTTTGGAAGTTTTCTAATTTTATCCACAGGAACATATTTTAAAAAAATGGTTAACTTGTTGTTTTTATCCCACTTTGGATACACACAGGAACTTTTCATGGCACAAAATATGGATACTGATTTTGATACATTCTGGACACTTTATTTGCATTGAGACACTTTATACATCATTTGGACACTTCATATATGAACTTTTTTGTATCCATCAACAAAGTTTTGATCTGGACTCAATTTGGACACTTTTTGGATATCTTTATAATAATTGGTTTTCTAGCTCCTATGTTTTTACTAATTATTTATACACAAAATTGTTTATTTATTGCTCTATTGCACCACACTAAGGGACACAGATCTGATTAGACAATCCCAGTAGGAGGAGTCTATTGGGTATAAAGCACAGTGTTTGGGTTATTTGCACGTCAACTGAGGAAGGGGCATTTTGCCCCGAAACGTTGTGATTTTGATGTGTGTGGTTTATCATTAAATTATACTGTTTGGAGTGCGACCCTCATCTTTTCACTTTATTTGATTATACTTTGGCCTCTGAAGGTGAAGGCACCCAGCACCCACTGGGGAATTGAGTGCGTTTGGGACCTTTTATTATGTTACTGGGTAGAAGGCTCATCTGTTCCAAAAACGCTAGCTTTGCTCATCATGTTCAAAAGCCGAAACTGCTACACCCAGAGATGAAGTTTTTCTCCTCATTTTGCTACCGGCTGGCTGCTCCCACGATGGGCTGCGACGAGAAGGTGGTTTGGTTTTGTGTTGCCTTGGAGATGGATCCATCATCCAAAACTAGGACCTTTCCTGCTCTTTGATCCAGGCTTCACCTCCCTCCACAGCCCGCTCCTTAATGCGTGACAAAAGTTGGTCTAATACACTGGACATAGCGGGAGCACAAAATGTTGTGTTGTTCACTTGTCCTAATTGGCGCCTTACTGACTTCCTTTTTTCCTGTCCTTTCTTTTACCCATGGCTCCGCCTCCCCACCTCACTCCACTAGCCTAACATTTAACCCCTCTGTCCCTGGACCATCCCTGCCATGCCCTCTCCCAGCAAAGAAGCCATGCCCACACACAAAGCCACACCCACAAAGCCATGCCCACTTCACTCACAGCGGCACCACCACACATCCACCTAGAGGTGCCATTCAAAAGTTGTTTTAGGTGCCAAAAACCCTAGGGACACCCCTGTAGGAATGTGCATTATCAAGTGTGCTTGAAGAGCGAAATTACTGTTCTTTCTGTTTCTTCTTATTTTTCTTCTTCTTCATCTTCTTCCCTTTTACTCTTCTGCTTTTTTGTATTGTATTTCCTCCTACAGTTTTCAAGCTGAAAAACCCCAACCCCCACACAGACACAGGTACACACACCTACTGACCTAACCTTCCATTTCCATGGAAAAAAAACATACCCCCAACTAAATTACACTTTCATTCCCATGTCAGCCATACGTAAAGAGTAACTATAGTCAAAAAACAAATTTTGACCAAACATCAAAAAAGTTAATCTTTTACTCCCTAACCTGACACAGGTACACACACACCAACTGACCTAACCATTCATTCACGTGGTATCCATATTTAAAGGGTAAGTAAAGTTAAAGAAAACACATTTTGACCAATCAACCAAAAAGTTAGTATTTTACCAACAAACCTGACACAGGTACACACACCTATTGAGTTACCCTTCCATTCATGTGGCACCCATACTTAAAGGGTAACTATAGTCGAAACAAATTTAACCAAACATCAAAAAAGTTAGTCGGGTAAACACACCAACTGATCTACCCGTTCATTTATGTGGAAGCTTTTTTTAAAGGGTAAGTAGTGTCAAAAACACATTTTGACCAATCATAAAAAAGTTCATTTTTTTACCTCCCAACTCGACCCTGGTACACACACCTACTGACCTACCCTTCCATTTTAGTGGCAGCCATACTTAAGGGGTAATTATAGTAAACAAGCAACAGTGTCTTCATCATTGCTATTATTGAGTTTTAAAATCTGTAGCACAAACACACATTCCTTTCCAAAATGCAGCTTTTCAAGCCAAATTCAAAGTCTAGACATAACCATTACCTTTCTCACAATTTTTATTATATACATTTTTGACCAGATAAGTAACACTTCCGCAAAATGTAATTGTACACACATATATATATATATATATATATAAATATATATTTATTTTTTAAATACTGTTTGTTTTCAGATTGCTCAGACAGTAGGTACAACAAATGTATAAAAGGAAGGACTCCTACTGTGTCTAAAAGCAATAAAACATATTTTTTCATCAATTATATCACATTCAAACATTTCATGAAGACAAGGAAACATGTTAAAATGGGTTCTCAGCATATTGTCTCACATCTTTTTTCTTTTGATTACTTCTTACAGAAGTATAATTGATAGAAACAGTGCAGAAAAGATTAAAAAGGTCACAACATAATACATTCGGAATAAGTCAAGTCTTGTAAACATGTTAAAAAGAAAATACAGAAATCTAGTTGTGGTGTATGACAGGATCCATTATTACTTTCTTAGCCTTAGATTATTCAAGCGATTATGCAAGAGGTTCTGATCAATGGATCAGATGAATTATAAACAATATTTGCGGCCCATGTATTTCATGCCAACAATACTTTAAAACAGGGCAAAGTTCTCGTGTCTTTGTTACTATATACTTGTATGTTTGTATATATTTTATTTCTTATATAGTGCTACATATTCTGCAGTGCTTTACAATTATTTACTCAATTCACATCAAGCCCTGCCCGGAGGAAACCCATGCAAGCACGGGGAGAACATACTAACTCCTTGCAGATGAGTCCAAGGGTGCTAACCACTAGGGATGGCATAGAACTCGAACCGAGTTTGAGCCGAACTGTTCGAGTTCGAACGGACCCGGACTTCTCGAACTATCTCGGACGCGGACTTTCGATATTTCCCGGACTTTCGATGATTTATCGAATGTTTGAATGTTTGAGTATCGAATCCGCGAGTAAAATGTCCATGGTATCTAGGCGCGAACATCGAATCTGCGAGTAAAGTCTCCATTACAGCCTATACGCGAGTATCGAATCTGCGAGTAAAATGTCCATGTTACCTCGATCGTTCGAACGCGAAAGCTCGAAAGTAGCGCGCATGAGAGTAAAATCGATTTTACTTAAGTCCTGGATATTGGAACATGCTCCCCAGACCATTTCCCAGGTCCCACAGCCATTTACATTAAGTTACCATTAATATTTTAGTTGTATTTGACTCGAACTTTTCGAACTATTTGCCTCCCATAGACTTTAATGGGTCCGTTTTCGAACTTTCAAACTTTCGAACTTTTACAATAGTTCGAAAGTTCGAAAACGGACCGAACTTTCAAAAAACAAATTGTTATCACCTGACAAGGTCTGCAATGCAGGTGGGATCGAAGGCAATGCAGTAGAAGCAACCCTTAATGATGCTTGGTCAGTTGGCATGATGATTTGAGGACCCTGGCTGGGGGGAGCTGTGCTTCTGCCGGTTGGTGATCCTGCCACTGGGAAGGTTTTCTATCCAGGTGTTGGTAGGAGTAGGGAGGACACAAGCTGTCGGTTAGGAGCCGCTCCCAGCTCCCCAACATCTGAGGGTCTTGGGAAAATGAATTATTTAATTCTTGCAGGCTGTCCAGATTGCTGACTAAAGGCTGCGGTAAATTCGCATGAGGCTGCATGGCTGGCGAGGGTCCCGAAATAGATGGCCGCTGAAGGGTCATGCCAAAAAGCTTAGTTAAAGGCCCACATATCAGAAGATGGAGCTGTTGGTGGTGTGCATTTAGGAAGAGGCTTCCTAACTGAGGCCCTTCCCTTTTTTGATGCTTGCTGAGGCCTAACATGAGGAACTTTAAGTTAGAACCATGTGGGTGGGTTAAATGGTGCCTGAAATATCTTAAACGACTCCTGTTATGGTGATGTTGCTATCCCCCGGTATGATGGCAAAGCATACATCCACCCACTCAAAGGCCATAAGATCAAATTAAGGGACTTTGCCACATGTAAAAGCAAAGAAGTGATCTATTTATTAAAGTGTCCTTGCGGATGAGTATACGTGGGCAAAACTAAACGCGAAGTCCACATAAGAATAGGGGAGCATAAAAGAAATATCACACACTACGATGGAGGTATTAATAAAAACATGAAACCCCCATCAGTAAGCACTTCTTTAATAAAACACAGGGTAGCTCAACTACGGTGACAGGTTCAGAGGTTTCAAGCAACAACAACGTGGATGTAACTTTGAACAACAGCTCTTACAACAAGAGTTATTTTGGTTTGATAAACTGAATTCTCTGGCACCCCAATCTAAAAACGAAGAGTGTAATATGTCTTGTTTCCTTTATTATTCATTCTGATATTTATTGGGATATGATACTTTTAATTCAGGTATGGATCTCCAATATTTTGTATGATGCTGATACCTTCTCCGATAACCTATTCCTGAAATTGGATTATTCTTCCACAGCTCCTTTTGGAATATCCTATTAATAATTGTGACTTATGTTCTTCTCTTAAGGTAACATCTATTTATTTCCTTGTGATATTTGTATCTCCTTGAGCTTTTTTGGAAGTTTTCTAATTTTATCCACAGGAACATATTTTTAAAAAAATGGTTAACTTGTTTTTTTTTATCCCACTTTGGATACACACAGGAACTTTTCATGGCACAAATATGGATACTGATTTTGATACATTCTGGACACTTTATTTGCATTGAGACACTTTATACATCATTTGGACACTTCATATATGAACTTTTTTGTATCCATCAACAAAGTTTTGATCTGGCCTCAATTTGGACACTTTTTGGATTCTTTTAATAATTGGTTTTCTAGCTCCTATGTTTTTTACTATTATTTATACACAAAATTGTTTATTTATGCTCTTTGCACCACACTAAGGGACACAGATCTGATTAGACAATCCCAGTAGGAGATCTATTGGGTATAAAGCACAGTGTTTGGGTTATTGCACGTCACTGAGGAAGGGGCATTTTGCCCCGAAACGTCGTGATTTTGATGTGTGTGGTTTATCATTAAATTATACTGTTTGGAGTGCGACCCTATCTTTTCACTTTATTTGATTATCTTTGGCCTCTGAAGGTAAGGCACCCAGCACCCACTGGGGAATTGAGTGCGTTTGGGACCTTTTATTATGTTGGGTAGAAGGCTCATCTGTTCCAAAAACGCTAGCTTTGCTCATCATGTTCAAACCAAACTGCTACACCCAGAGATGAAGTTTTTCTCCTCATTTTGCTACCGCTGGCTGCTCCCCACGATGGGCTGCGACGAGAAGGTGGTTTGGTTTTGTGTTGCCTTGGAGATGGATCCATCATCCAAAACTAGGACCTTTCCTGCTCTTTGATCCAGGCTTCACCTCCCTCCACAGCCCGCTCCTTAATGCGTGACAAAGTTGGTCTAATACACTGGACATAGCGGGAGCACAAAATGTTGTGTTGTTCACTTGTCCTAATTGGCGCCTTACTGACTTCCTTTTTCCTGTCCTTCTTTTACCCATGGCTCCCTCCCCCCCTCACCCCACTAGCCTAACATTTAACCCCTCTGTCCCTGGACCTCCCTGCCATGCCTCCTCCCCACAAAGCCATGCCCCACACAAAGCCACACCCACAAAGCCATGCCCACTTCACTCACAGCGGCACCACCACACACTCACCTAGAGTGCCATTCAAAAGTTGTTTTAGGTGCCAAAAACCCTAGGGACACCCCTGTAGGAATGTGCATTATCAAGTGTGCTTGAAGAGCGAAATTACTGTTCTTCTGTTTCTCTTATTTTTCTTCTTCTTCATCTTCTTCCCTTTTACTCTTCTGCTTTTTTGTATTGTATTTCCTCCTACAGTTTTCAAGCTGAAAACCCCAACCCCCACACAGACACAGGTACACAACCTACTGACCTAACCTTCCATTTCCATGGAAAAAAACATACCCCCAACTAAATTACACTTTCATTCCCATGTCAGCCATACGTAAGAGTAACTATGTCAAAAACAAATTTTGACAAAACATCAAAAAAGTTAATCTTTTACTCCCTAACCTGACACAGGTACACACACACCAACTGACCTAACCATTCATTCACGTGGTATCCATATTTAAAGGGTAAGTAAGTTAAAGAAAACACATTTTGACCAATCAACCAAAAGTTAGTATTTTACCAACAAACCTGACACAGGTACACACACCTATTGAGTTACCCTTCCATTCATGTGGCACCCATACTTAAGGGTACCTATAGTCGAAACAAATTTAACCAACACTCAAAAAATTTAGTCGGGTAAACACACCAACATCCCCCGTTCATTTATGTGGAAGCTTTTTTTAAAGGGTAAGTAGTGTCAAAACACATTTTGACCAATCATAAAAAGTTCATTTTTTTACCTCCCAACCGACCCTGGTACACACACCTACTGACCTACCCTTCCATTTTAGTGGCAGCCATACTTAAGGGGTATTATTAAACAAGCAACAGTGTCTTCATCATTGCTATTATTGAGTTTTAAAATCTGTAGCACAAACACACATTCCTTTCCAAATGCAGCTTTTCAAGCCAAATTCAAAGTCTAGACATAACATACCTTTCTCCCACATTTTTTTATTATATACATTTTTGACCAATAGTAACCTTCCGCAAATGTAATTGTACACACATATATATTATATAATATATAAATATATATTTATTTTTTAAATCTGTTTGTTTTCAGATTGCTCAGACAGTAGGTACAACAAATGTATAAAGAAGGACTCCTACTGTGTCAAAAGCAATAAAACATATTTTTTCATCAATTATATCACATTCAAACATTTCATGAAGACAAGGAAACATGTTAAAATGGGTTCTCAGCATATTGTCTCACATCTTTTTTCTTTTGATTACTTCTTACAAAGTATAATTGATAGAAACAGTGCAGAAAAGATTAAAAAGGTCCACATAATACATTCGGAATAAGTCAAGTCTTGTAAACATGTTAAAAAGAAAATACAGAAATCTAGTTTTGGTGTATGACAGGATCCATTATTACTTTCTTAGCCTTAGATTATTCAAGCTTTGCAAGAGGTTCTGATCAATGGATCATGAATTATAAACAATATTTGCGCCCATGTATTTCATGCCAACAATACTTTAAAACAGGGCAAAGTTCTCGTGTCTTTGTTACTATATACTTGTATGTTGTTATATATTTTTATTCTTATATAGTGCTACATATTCTGCAGTGCTTTACAATTATTTATCAATTCACATCAAGCCCTGCCCGGAGGAAACCCATGCAAGCCACGGGAGAACATACAACTCCTTGCAGATGAGTCCAAGGGTGCTACCCACTAGGGTGGCATAGAACTCGAACCGAGTTTGAGCCGAACTGTTCGAGTTCGAACGGACCCGGACTTCTCGAACTATCTCGGCGCGGACTTTCGATATTTCCCGGACTTCCGATGATTTATCGATGTTTGAATGTTTGAGTATCGAATCCCGAGTAAAATTTCCATGGTATCTAGGCGCGAACATCGAATCTGCGAGTAAGTCTCCATTACAGCCTATACCGAGTATCGAATCTGATCTGCGAGTAAAATGTCCATGTTACCTCGATCGTTCGAACGCGAAAGCTCGAAAGTAGCGCGCATGAGAGTAAAATCGTTTTACTTAAGTCCTGGATTTGGAACATGCCCCAGACCATTTCCCAGGTCCCACAGCCATTTACATTAAGTTCCATTATATTTTAGTTGTATTTGACTCGAACTTTTCGAACTATTTGCCTCCCATAGACTTTAATGGGTCCGTTTTCGAACTTTCAAACTTTCGAACTTTTACAATAGTTCGAAAGTTCGAAAACGGACCGAACTTTCAATAGTTTGACCATCTCTACTAACCATTGAGCCACCGAGCTGCCCCGTACTTGTAATATTATTTTTCATATTAGGTTTTATGATAGTATATGCATATTTTGAACATTTACGTTTGCAGTCAGTGGCGTAACTACTGCCCATGCCCCCTACGCGACCAGGCCCAGATGATAAGAGGACCCACCACAATCTACATAATCAGCTGTTTTTAAAGAGCTGATCACGCTTATAAAGGAAACATACACGCAATCAGCTGTTTAAAAGATCAGACCCGAACTTTCTGAACCAAACTGAAGGCCTGTTTAAAAACAGCTGATTGTGGACCTCAGTCAGGGGAGGGGAGTGGGGTGGGTCATTGTCCCGGGTCCCTAAAGATCACATACGTGAGAGAACAGACCACAATACACTGAAGTCTCTTGAGGTGAAACTGTTCCTATTCTATTGTTATGGAGCAAGAGTTTTTAAACATTTAGAAATGAATCATATACATAATTATTGATTAGTAACATATTTAATCATGTGATCATGTTTAACCAATCATCAGTTATCCATTTCTTTCTAACTATTTGAAGTTAAAACAATGTTTTGTTTATTCACCAATTTGGATTTTGAATTTCATGTGCTTTCCAGTCCTTATTATCTTATTATTCTATCTCATATTTATGACTATACAATGTCACTATGTTCCTTCTAAATATTATTTCCCTGCAACTGCTTAGTTTTGCTGAATCTAGTTTAAAATCTATTCATTCTATATATTTAAATTAAATATGATTATAAGATAACTGTATCATTACCATACATTCCAGTTAAATAAAAAAGAAAGAACCTTATCAGATTTTCAATTAGCACAAATCGTAAGTCTACAGTAGTTGTTGTCGATATGTGGAATCTAATAGTTCTAACAGTGGTGTCTTAGTCATATAAAAATATTTTTTCCCATAGTTTATGTTTAGGCAATAATATGTATATGGTCCCTTTTTGGATACAGTCTCGTGTAATTTCAGATATTTTTTGCCAGACAAACTGGGGTGAGATATGGTATGTTCTGTATAGAATTTTTTTGTTGTTTTCCCAGTCGTTAGCGCATCTTATATACTTATATGGAGCAGATAAGGCTAGCCCCATTGTTTTGTAAATGTGAAATATACATTTTTTTTGTTTGTGTATATTTCTTGGTAAAGAGTTGCTAAGGGTATCTGGTCCATTAGATGTTTGAGTCTTTTTTTAGGGTTTTGTTTAGAAAATTTGATTTTTGGATATATGTCTAATGCATATTATCTGGTAATTCAAATCTAGCTTGCAGTTGAGTGTATGTGAGTATTTCTTTATCTTATTTTTTGAATAAACTCTTTTGAGTGTCTAGGTAAGAATGAAAATTCAATTTCGAGTGCATTCTATTATGGTGTTTAATTGTTTAATTAGGGAGTGATGTGGAATTAGGGTTTTCTCTAGTTGTAGCCAAGTACAGTTATCATTATGGTGCCACTGTTGTCTTAATGCTGTTAGAAATGTTGCTTCAAAGCAATCTCTAAAATTAGGCATTTTGTATTCATGCGAGGGGTAGCTTAGAAAGATTTGCATTTGCATAATATTGATCTGAGTTTCTATGTTTTTTCCCCAGTCCATAGGAAATCTGTAAAAAATAAAATGGGCCTGTGTAAAAAAATATGTGCACAGAAACACGGAAAATATTGTAGAAAATACCATAGTGGGGCCTAGCCATTAGTGTTCCATGAATTAATTGAATCTGATATTTCTAGCAATAATGGTTTACATGAGGGGTAGCTTAGAAAGATTCCCAGATATTTGATACTGTTTGATGTCCATTTGTAAGAAAAATTTTCTTTGTATTATGTGTTTTAACTGAGTGGATAAATTATTTCCCATTATGGAGGACTTATAGGGAGAGTCTCAAGAGCTCTGGGCAAATCTCCCTTAGTGAATCTCACCCTCACCAGCTTTTTGCTGGTATTAAATACTAAAGTGCAAACAGCTGCACAGTAGAGATGTCCGAACTTCGAAAAATCCGGTCCGCGCGAGGATCCGCGGATTTTCGAAAAAATCCGTAAATTCGAAAATCCGCGAGCGGACCCGTTAAAACGTATTAAAATGAAAGTTCGGCAAAATCCGCATTAAAAGTGGTCTAAATAGCCTTGGTAATGTTAACTTAATCACTCAGGGACCTGGGTAATGTCCTTAGAAACACGTATCAATGCCTACAATACCTAAAAATTACAGTCCGCTAGCGAGAACAGTATTTTTCGAAAATACGAGGATTTCCGTAAAAACGAGGATTTCCGTAAAAACGAGGATCTCCGTAAAATCGAGGATTTCCGTAAGTCCGCGAATCTCCGTAAAAACGAGGATTTCCGTAAAAACGAGGATTTCCGTAAAAACGAGGATTTTCGTAAAAACGAGGATTTTCGTAAAAACGAGGAACCGGAACTTCCTGCCTATCAAAATGGCCAGTGCTGCAAGGCAACTATATGCCCTGAACTACCTCCTGCTCAGGGGGTATGATGATTTCCCCCCTGGCACCCATCATGTGCGGCGCCGGAGGCGCAGAATAATGGAGGGGCTACAGCGCCGCATCCTGCGACGCTTCGGATACCAGACCACTGTCTCTACCCTCCAGAGACAGTGGTCAGACCTCAAGAGGCAGAGGCCTCAATATGTGGCTGCCGTTCGGCAAATGATAGAAGGCAAGTATACTTTTTATTATATTACTGTATTATAATACGTAGTAAAATATTTTAATTCACTTCTGACAAAAACATATTTATATATATATATGTTTTTAAAAACATCAATAATCCTTAAATTTGGCTTGAGAGAGAGAGATCCAAGTTCTTTGTATTTCTCATTCACTGGTTATTATTACATTATTATTATTCTTGTATTATTCAATATCAGCCCTATTTAAAGGGTAAGTAAAGTCAAAAAATAAATCACTGAAAAGTGACTTTATTTAACATAACACCTATAAATTTAAAATGATACCCACACATAGACACACTTGGTGGCCCACCCTTCCATTTCCATGGCAGCCTTATTTAAAGGCTAAGTAAAGTTAAAAATGAAATCGATCATTAAAAATTGATTTCTTTTTATCTTATAAATGCACACTGATACCCACACATAGACACAGTTAAACACACTTTACTGACCCACACTTTTAGTTACATGGCAGCCCTATTTGAAGGGAAAGTAAAGTCAAAAATAAAATGTTGATCAATTATTAAAAATTGATTTATACACTCCAAAATTAAAAATGTTGTGTTACCCACAAAATCTATACAGATACAAGTACACACAGCTACTGATGCTCCCCTACACCCAACCAACTTTTCCCTTTCCGTGGCTACAATACACACAATAAAAATATAAGTACTTAGCCAGAATAAGGTATGAAATCATTGCCATAGAAATATGATTGACTTTTAAAGAAACTAAATATTGCCTTATTTAATCTGTATTTTCAAGCAGAATTCAAAGTATATAATTAAATATTTCCTTTAGATATCATTCATTATGTATTTTTTTATTTTAATTTGCAGGGGAATCTTCCTCGGATACCCCACCCCCACCACCGTCCCCGCCAGAGGAAGAATGTAAGTGCAGCCTATTGAAAAAAAAACATTTTTCTAAATCTTTCATTTGTCCAAGGCCACATTTCAGCGCACACGAGCCCTCCAGAAACAAGCGCGTGTTTCCGGTGCGCTCATGTGTATTGCCATGTGAGTGCAGTACGATAGCATAATGTGTGCAAAAATTGAGGATCACATTAATTGTGCCACACTATTGTGTGCTTTTTAACACGTTGATATGTCCAAGCCCTTTATCCAAATGTTTTGCATATTTTTGACAACTTCTCCGAGAATTGTTTTAGTAATGTATTTGAACATTTAATGACATGAGAGTTAAAATAATTTTCTTTTTTTTTAGCACTACCACCAACTAGCCCTCGGCTACGGGCACCCATTGCCCCCTCCGGCAGTGCCTTGCCCCCTCCGGGCTCTCCAACGCCCCCACCGGGCAGATCCACCGCCCCAAGAGGAGCACCTGGCACAAGCCAGACACGTAAGTGCATCCTAAGCAATTTTTTTATCTTTTTATTGACCTTGATGTCAGCAAATAATTAGTGAAATTATCAGTGATAATTAAGTGAATTTTATTATTTCACTGATAAAAATTTTCGTAAAAAAAAATGCAACAATCTATTATTTGGCTTGAGAGACAGGGCTCTCATTTCTCATTCCCATTTATTGTCCCCGACTCTGGGCTGTATCTTGTCCCTCAGTTTTTGAGCTTAAGTCACAATTCGGTCCAAACGTCCAAATTATCCAAGAAATGTTCACTACATAGCCTTTTAGGAAATGTTCTTATACATGTATATATTACTAATAGATTGGACGGTGATTGTTGAAATAAAACATTTTTTTTTCTAGAAGCAGGACCAGCTCCCAGGCCCTCCACCCTCTCCAGCCCCTCCACCCTCTCCAGCCCCTCCAGGCTCTCCACCCTCTCCACACCTCCAGCACCTCCTGCCTCTCCAGTCACTCTGGCGGCCATGCTTGAGAATCGTAAGTAAACATATGCAACGTTAATGAAATGTTA
Source organism: Hymenochirus boettgeri (assembly GCA_019447015.1). Lineage (NCBI taxonomy): Eukaryota > Metazoa > Chordata > Amphibia > Anura > Pipidae > Hymenochirus > Hymenochirus boettgeri. Next base: position 179,069,207 of record CM033476.1, read on the forward strand.
TATACAGACTATTATATCTGTATTTTCCCAGTGTAAAATCCACGCTACATGATGCAACATTGGGTACTGTGGGTTTGACAATGCTTTTATGGGGGCTGCACCACTTCCAAAAAATGTTGTATAGCACAGTCCTAGTGATACAAACCAAGAATGTTCTGATACAATTTAGCAATAAACGTAATGTTTTATGCCAGCATTACCTACTGCTGTTTATCAGTGATCCCCCATGATGCAATAAATCACTTTAAGTGGAAGAGCAGTATTTATCCATCCCAATGACCTTAATCTGCCCATTCGCAATCAGCATTGTGTCTGTGTATAAATAAATGCAACGGAAATACTGACTTCCTGTTTGCAGGACCCCTAATAGAGACCGTTATGGTCTTGCCCTTGACCCAGTCCCTGGGTTGATTCGTTGGTCAGTAGAGATCTGAGCATGTGTGACCCATCCAACAGCCAATCAGTAGAAATCACTGTTACCATAACTAGGTATGCATAATATAAACTAAGAATTTTAGAAATAATGATATCTTATACTGAGCTTTCCTTTTTATGACATACCGCAACATTATAGCATTGCAGTACCATGTATGTGTAAGTAGTTATCAGGTGCAAATTTGCATCTACCGCATGGTGCTTTAGGAAATGTGCTCGAACATCTTCACCACAATTCTCTCAATATCTTCCTCCACAGAACTACAGAGCATGCGGCGGGAGATGCGCCACATGGTGCGGCGCCTGGACCGCCGCCTGGACCGCCGCCTGACCAGACTGGAGAGGAGGGCACCCCAGTAACCCCAGTGTTTTTTTTTTTTGTTTTTTTATTTTTTGTAAATAGTTTAAAAAAAAAAAAAAATTATATACATATATATATATAAAATATGTTTGTAAAACAAAAATGTTTTTGGGCTTTATTTTTCGATATATCAAATTATTCAGATAGATCCATAATAAATTTTTATTTGAAAAATTACAATACACATATCTATTTAGCTAGCTATATGTCTGGTACTTATAATTGTATATAACTTACCATTAATGCCATTACACACACCACATTGGCCACATTCCCCTATATAATAGTTTGCACACAACAAGGGAAAGAAGGCGATGGGGGTACTGGTTTACATAATGTCCACTGCAGTTTGCCACCATTGTTGTGGGGCCAGGCAGACTTGGCCCCACTGGACATACCCCTCACCCCATTGGCTTCTCTCCCTCAGAGTATGCTTCGTGCAAGGGAAAGCACGTGAACGGGTAGGAACAGCACCATTGAGTTACAGCAGGCCCACACTTTGTAATATGGAGTACTGCTCTCGGGCCAAGCAGGATTGACCCAGAGCTGAAAACATTAGCCACAGAGTAGCACTGTCAGCTACACAAAACACACAGACACTGACACACAGATACAGAAAGACAAACAAAAAAACAGGACACCTAGACCTCTAACAGGTCTAACACAAAATGTGTCCAAAGGACTTATAGGGGGGTTAGTCCTTAAAAGGACTGTTGGGTCTCAAGATGTGTGAATACAGGGGTGGGTAACAACAAGTGCTAAACCACCACACTGAAATCCACACACAGAAAGCTCAAAAAGCGCAAAAATCTCTCTCCAACTCTTACACTGTCGGGTCTCCCCTAAACACACTCCAACACACTGACAAAATGTCGCCTGTGAAGCAGCGTTTTATACCCAGGGGGCTGGCAATAATCATGTTAGCTGCCATTGGTTAATTTGGGTCATGTGGCTTGCTCCGTCTTGAAAATAAGCCCCAAAAATTCGAATTTACAAGAATTTCTCGTTTTTACGAAAATTCTCGTAATTACGAGAATCCGCGTAATTACGAGGATCTCCGGTTTTTCGGGTCCGGAAGATCGCAGATTATCGTAATTACGGAGATACTCGTATTTTCGAAAATTTTTGTAAAAAAAAAAAAATCCGCGGTTCGGAAGTTCGGAAGGCGGAAAATCCGGAAAATCCGGAATAATCCGCCGTTCGCGGACGGGATAAATCCGCGGCGGATCCCGGTTCGGGTCCGCGAACCGGCCATCTCTACTGCACAGCCTCTGGTCAGGGCCGCCTCTCTAATGAGGCAATGTAAGGCAAAAACCCCAGGCAGCCAGGCCAGTTAAAAAAATTTTTTAGTAAAAATGTTTTTGTGCAAAATTTAATTAAGTTTTTACTGTCTGTTCTCACTGTATGAGACCTTTACTGTCTGTTCTCACTGTATAGGGCCTTTATTGGCTGTTCTCACTGTATGGGACTTTACCATCTATTCTCACTGATTGGTACCGTTACAATAATTTTTCACTGTATGAAACCTTTACTGGTCTGGAATGATAAACTGGGGTATTAGTATATTTATTCAAGAATATAATCCCAAAACACACTTTTTAGTAGACACTGCATAAAGGGGCACATGAATCCCCACCCTAGGCTGTGATATTAGAGGTCCTCAGCCATGGGCATCCTAAGCCCACACTTGAAGAAGAATATTTTTTAGGGGGATGCAGGCGTCCTCACCATAGATTATGCACCTGAAATTCTTGGCCCTGGATGTCCTCGGCCCCCACTTGGGTGAAATGAGGGAGAACAAAGTCAGTTGAGGGGTGAAAGGGTCTCCATACTAAACTGTGTGCCCAGAGGTGCAGGGGTTTCCAACCTTGACTGTAATCCTGTGGGACCTTGGTCCAGTGTATACTTAGCCTCCACCACAGTGATAGAAGGAGGAAGTCCATGGAGGGGAACATTGTTGTCCAACATAGACTGCACAACCAGTGGGCCTTGACCCAGGGCATCAGAAGTCTGCACCAGGGTGTTGGAGTGGAAAGGAGAATTCTGTCAAGGGTGCAGGTTACCTTACAATAGGCTGGTTTACTTGGGCAACCTCAGCTCCTCACCAAAGTACGAGAAAGGAATGTGGTGGGGGCAGTACCACCTTGGAGAGAAAGAAAAGAAATGCAGCCCCTTGAGAAGCTCAGGGGTCTCCAACACCCAAGGCTGCATACCTCAAGGGGACCTCTTCCCAACTGAAATTCCTAGTTTGCTACCAGTATATAATGAAATTCCCAGATTGCTACTAGTATGTAATGAAATTCCGTCTTCTACCAATATATAAAGAAATTTCCAGATCGTTACCAGTATGTAATGGAATTCCCAGTTTGTTACCAGTATTTCATTAAATTTCCAGTTTGCTACAAGTATTTAATGTAATTCCAAGGTTGCAACCAGTATTTAATGAAATCCCCAGGTTGCTGCCAGTATTTAAGCAATTACCAGGTTGCTACTAGAGATGGTATCCGGGTTCGACACAAACCTTGATCCTCTTTATCAGGAGTTTATCATGACCACCACCTTCGGGGATCTGGAGGAGGAGTCTCAGGATATGTTTTTGCACACTATGTGTGGGGCTAGTGTGCTTGAGGAGGAGCTGTGCACTGATGCACAATCTTTCCTGACGCCCGAGGCAGAGGAAAGTGCTCAGTGCACTGGGGGACAGGAGGCTGATGATGTCACGCAGCAGTCCGTGAGCAGCCAGGGAACTAATGTAGGGCGTGAGGTCCCAGATGCTGCTGCTATTAGTGACACAGCCTCCAGTATTGAGGAGATTCATGGGTGCCACAAGTGAGAGAGGAGGATAGTGTCTCTGAGGGGGAGCCCTCAGAGAGTGAGCACGAGCCTGAACCCAGAGGCAGGACTGGGGTCAGGGGTAGGGGCAGAGGCGGTGCGTCTAGTGCACTTAGTGCTGCTCGTGGAGGTATGGCACCAATGCCACCTGGTGCCAGTGCCCCACAATGGCAGTTGACCTCTGCTCCAATGCGTGCCGGTGGCTCTCCTGTGTGGGAGTTTTTCTCATTGTCTCCCGGTGACAACACGGTTGCAGTGTGCAGTCTGTGCCAGCAACGTTTTAGCCATGGGAAGAATGCAGCAACTCTGGGCACCTCTTTTATGAGGAGGCATATGATGTTCCACCACTTTGCCTGGTGGGAGCAGCAGTCACGTGTTCCTTTCCTCGTGCCCAGGGAGCCACTGTTGCTCCTCCTCCTCCTCTGGCCCCCTCAGCTGTTTCCTTGATGGAAGTTAGGGAGGAGAGACAGCCTTTGGCCCCAGCACGCAGTGTTAAGGGGGCTCTTGACACTGCTGCTGGTTCGTCAGATAAAAGGGAGGTCTCTCTTCCCCAGTTGTTGGAGCGGAGGCAGAAATTGTCCCCCAGTCACCCCCATGCTACGTCTTACTGCCGGATTAACCAAACTCCTGGCGATGCAGCTGCTACCATTCAGCCTTGTAGACCGTGCACCATTTAGAGAGTTTGTGGCCATTGACACACCACAGTGGCAGTTGCCTGGTCGTAAGTACTTTGCCCAGAAGGCAGTACCAGCCCTGCATGACCATCTGCAGGGCAATATATCTGCTTCGCTGGACCACAGTGTGGGCAAGTGTGTCCACGTTACTATGGACACCTGGTCCAGCAAGTACGGCCAGGGGCAGTATGTCTCATTTACTGCCTTGTGGGCCATTCTGCTAGCCGGCAAAGACGCGGCATGGGGTACAAGTGGTGAGATTGTGGTACCATCATGTATTGGTGAAACACCAGTCTCCACCCCCCTCCTCATCTGGTGAGTCCTCTTCCCAGACAGCCCCATGCCCCCCCAGAGCCTATGCTTTATGCTAGGTGAGACGGTGCCATGCAGTGTTTTCAGCTTCTGTGTCTCAGTGATAGGAGCCACACCGGGGCAGAGTTGTTGGCAGCACTGCAAGGGCAGGTTGAGAGGTGGCAGTGTGTGACAATGACACCAACATCCTGTCTGTCCTTCACTTGGGCAGACATGTTTCTTGCCTGGCACACGTTTTCAACCTGGTTGCCCAGCGGTTCCTCACCAAGTACCCTGGTCTGCAGGAGGTACTGAGGATGGCTAGGAGGGTGTCCAGTCACTTCAGGTGGGTATACACGGCCAAAGTTCATCTGGCCGCTTGATTAGTGACACACACACACCCGGCTGGAACTCTAGTCTTATGATGCTGCTGAGGCTTCTCCAGCAGAGCTGAGCCATCATGGACTACTTGTATGAGTATGAGGCTAGATCAGGCTCTGGGGACCTGGGATTTCTCTTACCCAGGCAGGGGCTGCTGATTCGAGATGCCTGCTGTATGCTCACACCATTTGAGGAGGCCACCAGGATGGTAAGCCTGGCGGATACCATCCCACTGGTGTTTCACCCTGAGCACTCCCTGCGCAGCATACTTGACAGGACACTAGCTGCTGAGCAGCAACTACTGGAAGAGGAGGACACCAACACCGTGGTGCTTTCTGAGCCCGGGCATCATGGTGCAGAGCAGCCGCCCGATGATGAGGAGGGGGATTCCTCTTGGGGGACGTTTCAACCCTCCCAAGTACCACATGTCATCCGTGGTTGGGGAGTGGTTGAGCCTGACACTATTGTCCTCAGTGACAATGAGGACATGGGGTCCTCTGTGCATATGCTGTGCATATGCTGCAATGCCTGCGCAAGGACCCCAGGATTAAGGCCATCAAAGAGAAGGAGCAGTACTGGGTGGCCACACTTATAGATCCCCGCTATAAGTGTAAAGTGTCGTAGTTCATTCCCACATCTCAGAGTGAAAGCAGAATGCAGCAGTATGAGGCAACACTGCTATGTTCTGCTTTCCCAGGTGCTGGCAGGCCTACAGCACCTGATGTTGGGAATGAGCAGGGCTTACATCCCCCTGTGCCTGAGAGGAGGAGCAGCAGTTCTGGAGACGGCCTTGCGGCTAACTTCAGGCTGTTCTTCCAACCACAGTTGCCAGGCACATCTACTGGCAACTCTACCAGGCAATACCTCAGTTGCCAGGTCACTGACTACAAAGGATCCAGGGCCAATATAGTCATCTCAAAGACTGAGGATCCACTGGACTACTGGGTGGCGAGGCTGAATATATGGCCCGAGTTGGCCCAAAATCCATAATTGCTCTCCTCTCTCTCTCTTCATGAGGCACCTTTGTGGTGCCACCTACTCAGACCATGTCATGCAGCCGCAACAGCTACTCTGTGGCTAATTTTTCAACGTTTGGGTTGAACCTACTTGGCCCAAGGGAGAGAAGCCAATGGGGTGTGGGGTCTGTCCTGTAGGGCCAAGCCTGCCTGGCTCCACAATAATGTTAAACTGCAGTGGGTCTGCTGTTCGTCTATGGTGTTGTTCCTACAAAGCGTATCCCCTTCCCCGCTTTCCCTTGCATGAAGCATACTCTGAGGGAGAGAAGCCAATGGGGTGTGGGGTCTGTCTGGTGGGGCCAAGCCTGCCTGGCTCCGCAATAATGTTTCAAATTGCAGTGGGTCTACTGTTACTCAATGGTGCTGTTCCTACAAAGTGTATCCCCTTCCCCGCTTTCCCTTGCACGAAGCATACTCTGAGGAAGAGAAGTTAATTGGGTATGGGGTCTGTCCGGTGGGGCCAAGCCTGCCTGGCTCCGCAATAATGTTGTCAAACTGCAGTGGGTCTACTGTTACCCAATGGTGCTGTATGAAGCGTATCCCCTTCCCCGCTTCTCCTTGCACAAAGCATACTCTGAGGGAGAGAAGCCAATGGGGTATGGGAAAAGCCTGAATAATTATGTTTGTAGTCATTTGTAAAGATACAACACAGAGATTTGTTTGCTTCAACTGGTTTACTAAATGTAAAAACTAAGCACCAGTGATTTTTATGGTGCTATATATATCAATAATAATAATAACAATTATAAAAAAAACTTGCTGGGAAACAAAGTGGTGGGTAGGGGAATTATTTATTTTTTTTAAATAATGATTTTGCGCTTTATGCGCCAAATGTCTCTGTGCATGGCAATCATGCACCTGTCATTCTTTTCAGACTCTGCACCATGTCATCCTGCCGGAGCTGGCGTGATGGTCCCGGTGCTGGTGGTGGAGGGGAAGGGGAAACTGCAGGCCTTATCTGGGGCCTTGATGGGGGTGTTGCAGGGCCTGCAGGGGGTGATCCACCCTCCTCACTGCCAGAAACAGATCCCTCATCTGCAACTTTATATATTAAAAAGTAAATAATAATAATAATAATAATAAATAATTCTAAAAAATATTAATAATAAATAAAAAATAATAATGTAAATACTGTAAATATTTTTCGTGTGTACTTGTCCTTTAACTAACATTTACTAACATTGATTAATAGTTAAATTTACTAATACTAACGCTAACTAACATTAGCATTAAAAAAAAATACACTGAGTCATTTAGGAAAAAAGAGCTTTCGTAATTTGTATTATAAGTAAATATTGTAAATATTTTTCGTGTGTACTTGTCCTTTAACTAACATCTACTAACATTAACTAACAGTTACATTACAATTTACTAACACTAACTAACATTAACTAACATATGCACTTTGAGTCCTTTAGGAGAAAAGCACTAAAGGCCCCGCAATCATTTGTTGCGGTTTGCAAGGCCCTATCGCCAACATGAAAAGTGCAGTAACTTTATATAGACATAGACAGAGCTTGACAGAAAGATCTGCTGCAGAACCGCCTGATTAGAGTGGTGCAAAATTATACAACTCAAGCACAGTTAAAATTTTATATATAAATATGATACTTGCCTTGGACATTGGTCTGGATGTCCTGGACGTAGTTACGCCGCTGTCGCTTCAAGTCCGACCACCTCATTAGGAGTTGTAAGGTGGTCAGCTGGATTTGAAACTGCGTCAGCAGTTTCCTCTGCAAGTGGTGCATAATGTGCCTTTTGCGCTCATTCATATTGGGGGTGCCAATTGGCATCCTGTCAAACCCCGCCTGGTAAGGTACTCCACACCACACACTGCCATTCCAAGATGTTGTCTGTAGGCTAACTAATAGTGGAATAACACACACCCACTTTCGAGGCTCGATTTTAGAGCTTGGATTGCATATAGAAAGTCAATGGAAAGAGGGGATTATAATCGAATGCAGAAAAATCGAATATGCGAGTAAAATGTCTATATACTAATACGCAAGTAAATATCGAATAAACGAATATGCGAGTAAAATGTCTATAAAACAATACGCGTGTAAATATTGAATATGCGAGTGAAATGTCTATATGCCAATACACAAGTAAATATCGAATAAACGAATATGCCAGTGATATATACAAAGGTACATTCCATGATGCAGTCAATGAAGAGTTTGATAGCCCTTAAATAGTTTGGTAAAGCTCGAAACGTTTGGTGACCGATAATCATCGAATCTGCGAGTCGTTTATGGGATATTTATCGAATGTTCGAACGCGGAGCTCGAAAGTTCACCAGACCATTTCCCAGGTACAGCCTGGACATTAAGTTACCATTAATATTTTAGTGTATTTCATTCGAACTTTTTGAAATATTTGACTCTCATTGACTTTAATAGGTCCATTTTTGAACTTTCGAACGGTCGAACCTTCCATATAGTTCGAACGTTTCGAAAGTTCGGCCATATTTGCTACCAGTATTTAATGAAATTCACAGGTTGCTACCAGTATGTAATAGAATTCCCAGTTTGCTACCAGTATTTCATTAAATTTCCAGTTTGCTACCAGTATTTAATGAAATTCCCAGGTTGCAACCAGTATTTAATGAAATCCAGAGGTTGCTGCCAGTATTTAATGCAATTCCCAAGTTGCTACCAGTATTTATTATAATGCCCAGTTTTCTACCAGTATTTAATGAAATTTCCAGTTTTTTACCAGTATTTTATGAAATTCCCAGTTTGTTACCAGTATTTAATGGAATTCACAGTTGCTACCAGTATATACAAAATTCCAGTTTGCTACCATATATAATGAACGTCAGATTACCAGTACAATATGTAATGGAATTCCCAGTTTGCTACCAGTATTTCATGAAATTTCCAGTTTGCTACCAATATTTCATGAAATTCCCAGTTTGTTACCAGTATTTAATGGAATTCACAGGTTGCTACCAGTATATAACAAATTCCCAGTTTGCTACCAATATATAATGAAACGTCCAGATTGCTACCAGTACAATATGTAATGGAATTCCCAGATTGCTACCAGTATTTAATAAAATTCCCAGTTTGCTACCAGTATCTAATAAAATTCCCAGTTTTCTACTAATATTTAAAGAAATTTTCAGTTAGCGAACAGAATTTAAATTTCACTACAATGCACTTACATTTTTTTCAGTTTTAATGGAATCCCAGTTTGCTAACAGTATTTAATGAAATTCCCAGTTAGCTAACAGAATTTAAATTTCACAACAATGCACTTACATTTTTGCATATATAGGTGCTTGTACAGTATAGCAAGATACTAAGATACAGCTATTGGTCACTTCATTTTGCTTGATCTTTTAATGTATTGTGCAGGTTAGAAATTTTCTTTGCTATCTGACAGGTTCTATTAACAATCCCATGGACCTTCTGGTAGGCAGGAAAATGATATGGCAGAATTAAGTATGTGGGGTCCTCCTGAAAAAAACCTTAACCTATTCAAAGCCTATGGTTGGAGTGCTTTTCTTAGAAGTTGAGGGTCCTGCTTGCCCCTCTAGTAAAAGCAGTCCTTTGCGATGTTAACGATAGATTTTAAGGATATAAAAGTTAGAACTATCATGTGTATAAAAGTTTTTGTTTTTCTTAAAATATAGATAAAATGAAAAGTACAGGGTTTTAGGACTGGTAATTCTTACCTCCCAATATTGTTTCTGTGAGGAGCATCAGCCCAAAGAAAACTGATTCTGACAGTCTTCCTCTGACAGTCTTCCTCCTAGCTTTAGCAATTCCTTTAATAATAATCCAAGACTAACCTGGCAAATGAAAACTTAGTGCTGCAGCTCTAAGGAGCCAGAAAGCCAAAATGGCAGCAGTTAGGAGAGCGGACCACCCACCCGCCCTGATTGTTTGAGGGTAGTGTTGGTCATAGCTCTATGGTAGCGTAAGTATGTGCACATGAGGAGGTATATGTAGGGAGGAGAAAGATGTTTTGATACGTTGGGCAAATTTTAGCATTTTATTCTTTTAATATCTGCAGGATGGGTATTGAAGGCCAACAACTTCGGAAGGTATGCACAGGAACGTGGACCGCATGGTGATTCGAAGTAGTCACAGCTGGAGGTGGCGGGGGTTCCTTGCCAGTCTGGAATTAGTAGGAGTGGTGAGATCAACAGAAAGAAGGAGATGGCCTGGTCTAACCCTGGAGGAGGGGTGGCCAGGGGGATAAAAGGACAGAATATTTCATGGTGTAATGGTAGTGACTACCATTAGGTGGTGAATTTTAAAGAAAATCTTTAACAGGTGGACATCGAGCTGGGAGTTGTAGCTGGTGGACCGAGGTGTTTAGACAAGTGACTGGGGCAGACTGGCAGGTACCATCGAACTGGCACCACAGTTAAAATACTTGGTTAAAGGAATTGTTAAATAAATTGTTAAAATTAATTGTTAAACTATTGTTATATATATGAAAACATGAATTGGACTGTTATAGAAATTAATAAAAATCTTTGGGCAACACTATCCAAAGAAAAACGGGGTCAGTGTGTGTTATTTAAGTGAGAAGGCACTGGGGGAGGGGGGGGAGCAAAAGGGTAAGGGTAAAGTAAGTGGAAAGGAAAATGTCAGCCATGCATATGTCATGGATATAATTCCTATTGATCGGGCACATGATAAGAAATTGGAGCTTAGTTAATAATAGATTCAAACATTAATGGATAAGTGCACTGTAAAATCAAGTTATGTTCATTTGGAAGCTGCAGCTTTAAAAATACTGTTGCCATTTTTTTTTTTACCTATGTCCCTCCAGAGCCTACCTTTGTGCCTTGAGGCTCAAGAAGGAGAGTGCATGGAACTCACAGGCATTACTGTTTGATGCTCAAGCAGGAGAGTGCATGGAACTCACAGGCATTACTGTTTAAGGCTCAAGCAGGAGAGTGCATGGAACTCACAGGCATTTCTTTTTGAGGCTCAAGCAAGAGAGTGCATGGAACTCACAGACATTATTGTTTGAGGCTCAAGCAGGCGAGTGCATGGAACTCACAGGCATTGGTGTTTGAGGCTCAAGCAGGTGAGTGCATGGAACTCACAGGCATTACTGTTTGAGGCTCAAGCAGGAGAGTGCATGGAACTCACAGGCATTACTGTTTGAGGCTCAAGCAGGAGAGTGTACGGAACTCACAGGCATTACTGTTTGAGGCTCAAGCAGGAGAGTGCACGGAACTCATAGACATTACTGTTTGAGGCTCAAGCAGGAGAGTGCGCAGAACTCACAGGCATTACTGTTTGAGGCTCAAGCAGGAGAGTGCACAGAACTCACAGGCATTACTGTTTGAGGCTCAAGCAGGAGAGTGCACAGAACTCACAGTCATTACTGTTTGAGGCTCAAGCAGGAGAAAGCAGAGGAAATCTCAGAGGGGCGGAGCTTTACATTCAGACAAAATTCCTAAAAGAATTCCCTTTATTAGCAAATCATTTAACCTCACTGTGTAGTACTGAGTTAATAGGCATAGGGGTAATTTCCCCCAGGCCACGCTTACTACTACTATTTTGGTAATGGCTGCTGGTATGATGTATACAATATATATATATATTGATGATGGCCTCTTGAAAGCTAAAGTGCATAAATGTGATGTTTTGACTTAAATAAAATTTCACTTAAATGTTCCACTGAATTGCATCTGCCCTTTGTTATAGGTCTGTTGCGATACATATAAAATAAACAATCATGACTGCATTCTTATTTATCCCAGTAATGAAACCTGCCCCCATGCTTCACCCGTAGTGTGTAATCCCTGATTGTAAGAAAAATACTTTTAAAAGCCAAGAGATGTAATAATAATAGAAAGAATGTACACATATAGAAATGGTAACTCGGAATAGAAGAAACTCGTTAGGTTAAAGTGCCATAAATGTGTACATAGTATTCTACATACTAGCTTTCTATCTCTATTCGTAAAACTGTTATTATATGGCTATAAGAACAAACGTTCCACATTATAAGAAGCAGGACAATGCTAGCTGTTCATTATGACCCCACAGGCTTCCCTCCTCATGAGGGCCTGATTTCGATTGGCTAACTTGTCAATAGCTATCTATCTGAAGCTAGACAGAGGGTGGCCAGCTTCTTTATAATGTCTAGCTACAGACTGTTCAATGAAGCGGTTTTCCTTTTTCTTACTGCCAACCAATGTCTGCCTCAAGGTCTGTCTATGGTTGGCAAGTGGCGTAAAGTAGTGGTTGTCTTGCCTACATAATAACATCCACATGGACATGTTACAATATATGTAACAAACGTGCTAAACGTGCTAACAAATGCCCCTTTATTTTTATTCTTTGATGATGGGGGTTTGGAAAATCAGTTCCCACTAGTATATGCCTACAAGCTTGACAACTACTACATTTATAGCAGCTCCATTTATTGTGGGGTAACCAAGACAATTGGTGCCTATTTTTAGAGCTCCTAATGTCAGTTTTTACTAACAGATTCCCTTAAGTTCCAAAGGAAAAGTCAGGTGAAGTGTAAAGTACTTAAAGCAGTAGAGTTAGTCCCAAGGGAGCTAACCACAGAGCAGCAAGGACTTTCAGCTCATATAAGGCAAGTACTGATGGAGTAGTACCCAGCTAAAGAAAGAAAACATTGAAGTGGTGGCTGGGCTAACAAATGATGTAATTCAATTGAAGATAGGAGAGGGGTTACAGACAGGCTGAGGCAGAATAACTGCAAATGGCTGTTTACCGTATATACTCGAGTATAAGCCGACCCATTTTTACCTCAAAAATTAGGAATACCTTATTGACTCGAGTATAAGCCGAGGGTTGAAATTGACCACTACTGCCTTCTGTAGCCATGTGCATTTCATTACATACTGCTAGCTATGGGAATTACTGGTATCCATGGGAATTACTGGTAGCCATGGGAATAACTTTTAGCCATAGGAATCACTGATAGCCATGGGAATTACCGGTAGGCATGGGTATTATTGGTAGCCATAGGGATTACTGGTAGCATGGGAGTTACTGGTAGCCATGGGAATTATTGGTAGCCATAGGAATTACTGGTAGCATGGCAGTTACTGGTAGCCATGGGAATGGTACTTACAGTTTGGTGTGCAGAGCCTTAGCGACGCAGCCACAAGTCAGGAGGAAAACTTTAACACAACATGTTTTGAGTCACATTGATCCTTTCTCACTTAAAAAACTTGCTTTTAGCAAGACAGAGTTAGCCACAGCAAAGGGAGAGGAAAAACACAGCTTGTGGTATGTTTGTGAATGTGCTCTGTCTATTGGACCAATGTTGTCTAGAGACTTTAGTTCTCCTTTAAAAGCACAGTAGTAGTATAATCCAAGAGTATTGGCATTAAAGGGTATGTCCACCCTTCTTTTTGACTTTTATATAGTGTAGGGCTTAGTCCCCCAGCCCCAACCACTATATTTTTAATGTAAGTAACTTCCCCAAACATTACTTACAGTATGTACCCCCTAATTGAATTGTTCTTTCCTCATCTACTCTATTCAAATTGGATAGTTTGGTGGCCACTGTTAAAAAGTCTGCAGCAACTTTTACTTGCTGTTTTAGAACTTGCAACATTGTTTCCAAGTAGAATGAGCTGAGTTCATGCTCTCTATTCACTACAATGTTGCAAATTAAATAAGCTAAACAAGAAGAGCAGGTCTAACACAGCAAGTAAAAGCTGACGGGGAGATACTAAAGAGAATCAAGCTCAACATAGAAGCCCCAGTTCTTTGCCTAGGTGGCCTATGCCTAAAGATGACCCTGGGCCAGTATGCTGAGTAGAAACTTCCCCCAGGTCAACTCAGGCTATGGACCATGTAGTATGAGATTCCTTTACTTGGTGGCACATTGGGGATGTTGGGAGATTCACACTCCTGATTGCTCTTACCGATAGTGGTTACAAATAACAGAACTGTGAGTGCAAAAAAGAAAAATCAATGTTCACTTATGAAGTAGTCCCTATGCTAAATTATGATCCCTGTATCTAGCTAGCAGTGTAAGACTGAGAAATGAATAGATCCTGCCAGAAAAGTTTTGTATGAGATGGAAGATTAACAATAAAATTTGCAAAAATATATGTTTGTATAAAACAAAAAACATATATATGTTAATGCTAACCAATAGCACGGACTCATTTGCACACATAAAGATGCCTGCATGTATGCTTCATTTATAATAAAAAGGGCTACTTCAATGTGCTAGTTTACAAGGTCTCAGTCCTTCTCTAAATGGGTGGCCTGTAGGTATTAATTCTAAAATCAGTAGGCACAGCAAAAATCCATTTTGCTATAGCAGAAGGGACAGACAGTCACTGGGCACTAGCTTTGAAGTACCAGGAGGACATTCTAGAATAGACATTTTAGACAGGTAGGTTCCAATACTCCTTTATCTAATTAATGAGATTATTAATTCCATGACATGACAAAACTGTAGCGCAGTCCATTGTGAAAAATGTCTAATCCTAAAGATTGATGAACTGGAATATACAGTCCACTTGAGACCCAATTGGGTTACTTTAAAACACAGGGTGTAGGATTGTCCTTCTAATAATATAGCAGTTTTTGGTTGTATTTGATAACTTTACTCAGAAGCACAAAACATGTACAAATGCAATCTGAGACAAATATTCAGTAAAAAAAAAAAAATGTTATACTGCAGACACCATTTAAATAACTTATTTTACTATTTCATACTTAACATTAGTGTAACAATCTATCCAGCTAATGCCAGGAAGCTACAGCAGTCTAAATTAGTATGTTTTCTTACATTTAAAATGGAAATTCCTAAAATTCATATCCTACTACTTTTTCCAGTATTTTGTTTAATGCATTTGGGAAAAAAGAACCATTTTTGTCACCACAAGATCACATTTCTTGACCTATATATAGTTAGATATACAGAAAAACTATTTAATGTTGGCTAGTGATATTTAAGAAAGCTCACAGCTTCTTAAAACAGCTGCAGTACAACAGCATTAAATTCCTGCACAATATATGATTCATAATAGGGCTCAAGGTCAGTCATTTTTTTATTTAACTCCATGTAAGAAAAAAATATTAAAGATTTCAGGAGGACTTATTGGGAAAAAATGTATTAGAAAGGCTGCAGCAGGGCCAGATTAACTTGGCTCGATGTTTTTTAATGATATCATGTTTTATCAAGTTGGCATTTAATGAGAAATGATTCTTTGGGACAAAAAAGTGGCTAAAATATTTAAAAGTGCATACGTTTTGTAGAAATATTTATAAGATAAGTATTTGCCTATTCTGAAAATGTTTCATATGCTTTACAGTACTTGATCAAAATGAATAATCTAAATATGCATTTAAAAATAAACAGTGACAGTAAAACATAAATATAAGGTAAAATAAACATTAAATTATGTTCTGTTCTTACAATTTTTACCCTTACCTTGCAACCATACTACCCTAATCATACAACCTTATCACATAGGGTACAGTAAGTTTTCCACTATTTTGGGTGATAAATTGCTGCTACCTGATGAACAAGCATTGTAATAAAATTGTACTGCAGACAGATTTCATTTTCATAATGTCACACCTGCAGCCCTCCAGAAGTTTAAAATTGAAACTTCCAGCATTCCTTGGCAGTCCTCAAATTGGCCATACATTAAACATTCTTGTTCATACATGCCACAACAATATGCCACAACAACAATAATATTCATCAACAAACACACATTGAAGACACAGAAGAGCATACATGGTACACACGCTACAAAATGAGCAATAAGATGTCTGAAGGAATGTGCCAGGTTGGATTATTCAAAACATTTAAGAATTAATGTTTGTCATCATTTCTTAAGGTCATTGGAAAATTTCAGAATAAACAATTATGTGGAATTGTTTCTTTTGAAGGACAATTAAGATCTTAATTTCTTCATATTGGCCATTCATTTTCTGGCAACAAAAACTTGTTAGGAATTACAAAATAGTTTGAAACTCCTTTCAATTTACATAAAAGTAAATATCCACTATATTTATAATCTACTGCTCTAAATGTCTACTCAATATTCCCACAATAAACAACATTCTTGCTATGCTCATCAGCAGAATGTGTTTGGATATTTATAGACACATAGATATGTATAAAGATGGGGCGAACATCAATTCTATGCAATAATAAATGTATTTGTGTAATAAGTTCATTTGGAACTATCCCTGTTGTTTATTTTTTTAAAAATGATGATATTATTTGAGTTAGCAAAGTGTGACAAATAATTCTAAATGTAATACTATAAATAACATTTTTTTATACAAAACAACCTCTATGATATATAATCATTAATCATTCAGAAGAGAGACATTTAAACTACCATTAAACCACAAACATTTTTTTAAAAAGCTGGTACCAATAATTAAGCATTGAAGAGTTAACATTTACAATCTGCCTGACTCTCTCTAACTATGTTTTGCATAGTTATACATATGTATACAGGAGGTAAAGTTGGGGAGTTGGATGAGAAAGCTTTCAGGTTTGAAGCAAGAATGAGAGGTAGGGCCCCAAAACAACTGTAGTGAGGCTAATCAAAGATGTAACACTACCTGTAATGCAGCTCAACTTTGACACTTTTTCTTTAAGATGAACAAGCACAGAGGAGGTAGCTTGGGAAACAACAATCAGCTGTAACCTCACTTATCATGCCATGAGTGATAGCTGCTACATGGAAGGACTAGAGAGACATTAAGCATAACATGGTGCAAACAGGTAATTGTTACAACTGTTTAACTATTGTGGTTTTGTGGTTAGGGAGTGATTTATCTCTATACTTTTTCTAATTAAAGTGGCCGATATTGCTGTTTGGGGCAAGGCTTCTAATACTATTAAGGTATAAAGTTGTTATAATCCTACTTTGTTTAAGCTGCCCATTGTTTTATTTTAGCTTTAACCTTCAATTTTTGTTTAAAAAAAACTTAAATACTCTCTAGTTCTGTTTCAGTATGCCTAATCATTTGCAATCACTATGCCTATTTGACACTAACAGCCAGCCATGAGAGTTTTAACAAGTAAGTACAATTTATCAAACACACATTGACCCAACTGAGTGTCAATTAAATGATAGCCACACACAGTGCAAAGAAAATATATGTGCTTTTGCAGAAACAAATTTGTGAGATGTTGGTATGAAGCCATGACCATTAGCTAACTCTCCAAAGAAAAAGAAAGAAAAATTTACTGTTAAGTTTATATTGAAAACACATAAAATATGTCTTTTCTTTTTACTGCTAAGCAAATTGGACCAAATTTATTATTTTGATGGAATTATTTCACAAAATCTAATGCCAAAACGATTTAAAAAGATTGTAAAATAACTATAAACATGTCATTACCAGATAGAGATGGTAGATTACAAAAAGTATTCTATATGAAGGGGTTTGACTGTATTTTGTACTGAATGATCAGTATTTAATTTTAAAATGGCTTATATTGTAATGACAAAGCAAGAAAAAGCTTATGGGGGAAATGTAATATCGCTCCCTTGCACTACTGGCACTTATGCTTACCAGCTTAAATAAGACTTTGCACTGATGATATCCACAAAAGTGTAATTATTGACCCCCAGCTGTTTATATGGGAGTCGCTTAAACATATGGGAAATTCCACGTGTGCTATGCGGGATACTAGCGCGATCATTTTTATTTTTCATGGCCCTTGCACTAATAACCTGACCACTTTCCCATGATGCAGTAATCACATTGTAACATTAACAGCATCGTAGGAGTGTTGTGAGGCAAGAAGCACCAGGGAGCAGGGTTTACATCCCAATACAGTAATGTAGGTGTTACGTTTTGCAGTACTAAGAAGTGCAAAACTTAAAGGGTGTGTATACCCCCAAAATGAAATTTGTTCTTCAAAGCACCACTTCATACAAAGAGACTAGTACTCACTCTCCACCCCCCCACCCCCGAATGTTTCTA
The DNA here is from genome assembly GCA_019447015.1 of Hymenochirus boettgeri. Lineage (NCBI taxonomy): Eukaryota > Metazoa > Chordata > Amphibia > Anura > Pipidae > Hymenochirus > Hymenochirus boettgeri. The sequence goes on from CM033476.1 coordinate 179,087,133, forward strand.
CAAGCAGTTAATCAGCCCGATATCTCTAAATGCTGCATGAGTTAAAAGAGCCTTGCATACGCTCACAGGAGCAATCTCCTTGTAGACCCTTTAGTAATTGGTCATGACAGCCCTCACTGACAGATATACCTTGAAGATCTGGGAAATTAATTGCAGAGGCAGTGAACATCATACTGAATAACTACTTGTAGAAGCACTTCAGAGGATGATTTAGGGGGGTCTAATTGGAGATCATTAATTAAATATCACTAAATAAATAGATCTCACTCTATTCAAAGAAAATATTGAATGATGGTTTTAGCTGGAAACTTTATTTAGGAAAACCTTTGGTACAAACATTGCTGGTGCATCAGTATCATATTACCATTAGGGGTGGATAAAGGTTTGTAGTAGATGTCCATACTCACCATGCTTTTCATAAAAAGGTGGGGAAAAGGTCAATCTCATCATCATCTTTGGGTCCCTGGTAAGGTCTCCATCCACAGTTAAATGCATTGTGTTTAGTATTTCCCAGTAACAAATAAAATATTAAATAACACCTAAGGATCTGCACAAACCTTTTAAAAATAATTGAAACAAAATTACCAAACATAAAATGCACATTGGAAAACATTTGTTTTGTTTAAAAATACCCTTGGTGCCATACAGACGTTTCAGAGTTCTGCCTCAATAATAGCCCCCTTTAAAGGGGAAAATTGGGATGGATGTATCTGTACTATTCATGGATAAAAGAGGAGGTCTGCTACATTTATTTAAAATGTATCCAGTTTTTAAATCATAAAACGTCAATCCTCCATTATACAAAAGACATTTCAGCCCGATCTACAGGTCAGATAGGTCTTTATGTGCAGATAGTGTATGGCTGATTGCTTCAGACAATTGTTTAGGTAAAATCAACAGTTAGAATGAAAGGATAGAAAATATCAGCCTAAATCAGATTGTGCAATGTGCATTATTTTAATGAAGATGCATCAAACAAAAAGGAAAAAACAAATAGGACCTTTTCCACGCTTTAGATTTTTGCAATAATGTAATGCTTATTACTAAATAACGGTTGTTGTACTCATTTTTTCCATTTTATATTTAAATGGTTTAATTTCTGTCAATGAAATTTGTGCTGAGACAATTAGTATTCAGTGAGAACCCTTGTATATGTTTTAGAAGTCAACTTTTATTCTGAGATTGCTATTTTTCAAAAATCCCTTAGCTATTTACCACCTTGTTCAATCCCGATATACCGTACAGGTTTTTAACTCCAGGGGCTAAATGACAAGACAATGTATCAAACGCTACAGATGGTGGATGACTAAAGAATATAATTCTGGACAATCAAAGGTCTGTGTTACAGACATGCTGCTTAATAAACATTATGCATATAGAATTATTTATAGCACAAGCCTGTCAGACTAAACATCTCCCTTCTCCCAGCCTAAGATCTGAATATTCTAAGCAAGATCAAATTTTCCCCCAAAAAATTTGTGTGTTTTTCCAATATACTGTATTTTCCCATATTGCTGATTACGTCAAATTATTATTTTGAGGTCATTAATTAAATCACAATTATTTTAGCAATTCTTTTTGCAACCACTCTGTGGTATATTCAACAGTACAAATCTATGAATGACATACTTGCAGGCATCCTTTCATGTATTGAAGCTCCACATATTTCCTTCTATACCCCTTTTACAATTCTCTTTTACACTTGAGAAACACTCTTGCATTATATTACATGCACTGTAGATGTTAAAACATCTGATCTCTTATATTCAGTAGTATCTTATATTCATGTTCTTTCATGAAACAGCCACCATATCATTACTTGACTGCTACTTATCTCATTAAAATAAATTGCATCTAACTAAAAAGTCTTGTTTTTTTAGAAATATTAATAAATAGCATTATTTTTTGTCATGTCCACTCTAAAAATGAACTTTTTCCATAAGGTAGGCGACCCCCGCCCAGCCCAACCGTCGATTTATTTCTTTAAAAATATGCTTAGATGTCGTCTCTGATCTGGCTCCCTGCTTGCGGAAGTTGCAAGCAGGGGCCAGACTGGCAGCCAATCACAGATTCCACTGATGTCACTGAAGATGCTGTGGGAGACAACCATCTGTAAGTAGCAATATGAGCATTTTTTAAAAGAAATATTATGGCGGTTGGGGGTGGGGAGGGGGTGCCTTCCTTATGGCCATAGAGATTCACACTAGGTGTCACGGCTGCAAATTTCTCTGTTCCTGACCTTTGACTTTGTTTACTGGGCTCTGAATTTCCCTGCCTACCCTGACCACTTTGGCTTTGTACTATGGATTCTGATTCTTGCAGCCAGCCTTGGTTTTGTGCCTGTTCCTTTATCCTGTTTGTTTGCCACCAGCCCTGACCTCTGCCTGCTTTACAGATTCCTTTTTAGCCATCTCAAAGATAAAGGGTTTAGGGAATAAGAACCACAAATTATATAGATCATAGGTGGGTCCCTTTACCCCTAAAGAAGCTCGTATTGAACCTAATATGTCGCACTAATATATGTACTGATATTAAAACATATAATATCCTGTGGACGGCACATTAAGGGTTGAAATGCGTAGGTGTGGTACGCTGAATATCTGTGTCTTAATAAACCATTTGGTTAACAATAAGATGACCCGTGAGTGCTATCAATTATTTGACTAATATAATTAGAATATTAAAGTGCAACTGTGGTCTCAAAACAAGTTAGGGTGAAATGAAAGCCTGCAGTATTTCTTTTAAAATATGTAAAGGTTTCCTGGTACTATAGAGGAGAATTACCTGGGAGACGGGTGTTGTAGTCGGGAGTAGGAGGAAGTATGAGTCCAGGAGTCTTTACTTAAACAAACACAATGCTGGAATGGGACTGAAACAATGAAGAGCTGAACTGTAACAATGCTGAAGTGGAACTGGAACAATGAAGAGCTGAACTGTAACAATGCTGTAGTGGAACTGGAACAATGAAGGGCTGGACTGTAACAATGCTGTAGAAAAGAGCAAGAGAAACAGGATTCAACAGGAGGGCTGAGGAACCTGCGAGCCCACGGATGCCAAGAAAAATTGACAATCGGGCATCTGAGGGAGGGAGCAGGGTTCATTTGAACTTTCGCACTGGGCGCCGCAAGTACGTGGTGACGTCACCACGCTGCTCGCGCCACCAGTCCAGGAGCGTGCCCTGGCAGACCGACTTTATGCCGGGAGATCAGGTAAGTTCCTTACAGTACCCCCTCCTCCACACGACCACTAGACCCAGGCTTGAAAGGGAATTTCTTACGGAAGGCTCCTATTAAACGTGGAGCATGGATGTGCACAAGTTTAATCCAGGAGCATTCTTCAGGACCAAATACCTTCCAGTGAACAAGATATTGAAGTGAGTTCCAAGAATATCTGGAATCAAGGATTTCCTGAACTTCAAATTCTTGTTGTCCGTCAACAAAAACTGGAGGAGAAGAAGGATTGGAATTAAAGAATCGGTTGATAATAACTGCTTTGAGTAGAGAAACATGAAAGACATTAGGGATCTTCAAAGTAGGGGGTAGATCAAAATGGACAGCCGTGGCACTAATTATTTCAGAAATGGAGAAAGGTCCTATGAATTTGGGGCCCAGCTTGGGTGTAGCAATGTGTAGATGAAGATTTCGAGAGGATAACCAAACCTTACATCCAATAGTATATTGAGGAGCTGGTCTACGTCTTCTATCAGCTGCCTTCTTATTGAGTAAGGAGGACTTGAGTAAGTTGTTTCTTGTGGAATCCCAAATAGCTGACATGTGAGAAAGAATATCATCGGCAGAGGATTATCATAAAAAAGAAAGTTTTGAGGGAAACAGATTGGGTTTAGTCCAGAGTTGCAAAAAAAAGGAGAGATACCAAAAGAAGAGTGTGCGTAATTGTTGTAGGTGAATTCTGCCCATGGTAGAAGTTCGGACCAGTTGTCTTGAGAGATAGAGATGTGATACCAGAGAAATTGTTCTAGAGATTGGTTAACCCGTTCAGCAGCACCATTAGAATGTGGATGGTATGCGGAGGAGAATTGAAGTTTGATATTTAAAGACTTGCATAATGATCTCCAGAACTTGGATACAAATTGTGTTCCTCTATCGGAAACAATTTCAATGGGTAGTCCATGCAGGTGAAAAATATGAGAAACAAAGAGATGAGCAAGTTCAAGGGCAGAGGGAAATTTAAGTAGAGGAACAAAATGTGCCACTTTGCTGAAACGGTCAATAGTTACCCTAATTACTGTATGTTTCTTTAAAGGAGGTAAGTCCACTATAAAATCCATGGAAAGATGCGTCCAAGGGATGGAATGGGTAGAGGTTGTGGAGTGGAGTAGAAGAAGGGCACGAGTCTTGAGCAGATTGGATTTTGGTAGAAAGCAGAGGAAATAAGGGTGCCAGGATTTTGGTTTCTGGGATAATGGGACCTTTATCTGGAGTAGAGAGACCTTGAGAACAGAAAGATCTAGATAAGGCATCAGCTTTTTTATTCTTTGTTCCAGGGCAGAAGGTGATGATGAAGTTGAAACGTGAAAAAAAAAGTGCCCAGCGGGCTTGTCTGGGATTAAGTCTTTTGGCAGAATGAATATATTCCATATTTTTATGGTCAGTGAAGATAGTTATTGGTTGCATAGAAGCTTCCAAAAGGTGATGCCACTCTTCAAGAGCAAGTTTAATAGCTAAGAGTTCACGATTGCCAATATCATAGTTTTGTTCGCAAAGAAAGAATCTCTTAGAAAAGAAGGCACATGGGAGAAGTTTGTATTTTAATCCATGTCTCTGAGAAAGAATCGCTCCAGCACCAATGTTGAAGGCGTCAACCTCAATGAAAAAAAGGTAGTTGAGGATCAGGGTGGACTAGAACAGGGGCAGAGGAAAAAAACAGTTTTAGGTTTTCCAAAGGCTTCCAGAGCTTCCTTAGTCCAAACGTTGGGTTTACCACCTTTATGGATGAGATTCAAGATTGGAGAAATGACAGAAGAAATATTCTTGATGAATTGTCTGTAGTAATTAGCGAAACCTATGAAACATTGAATGGCTTTAGTGGAGGAAGGAAGGGACCAGTCAAGAATGGCAGAGACTTTAGAAGAATCCATTTCACAGAAATGGAACTTTAGCATAGAGATGATTGAGTCGGAGTCTGGAAAGAACTTGACGAAGATGAATACGATGAGTGGGTAGGTCTTGAGAAAAAATTAAAATATCGTCCAGATAGACAACTACAGAGTTGCCCAACAAGTCCTGAAATACTGTCAGGGCATTACACAATCCAAACGGCATAACCAGATATTCAAAGTGGCCGTCACGGGTATTGAAGGCTGTTTTCCATTCATCACCCTCACATATTCTGATTAAATTGTAGGCTCCTCTAAGATCGAGTTTGGAGAAGATGGTGGCACCTTTCAGTTGATCAAAGAGTTCAGTGATGAGAGGAAGAGAATAACAATTCTTTAATCGTAATTTTATTAGGCCTCTATAATCGATACAAGGGAGGAGACTACCGTCCTTTTTTTCCACAAAAAAGAATACAGCCCCAGCAGGAGAGGAAGAAGGACGAATAAAACCTCGGGAAAGATTATCCTGAATATAATCTTTCATAGCTCTGGTTTCTGGTTGAGACAAGGGGTAGGTACGTCCACGAGGGGGCATGGTTGAATAGGTAAAGTTTCAGCAGAATTTTACAAAAAACATATTGGAAGTCCTGGTAAGCTTTGGGTAGAGATGGAGTGACATTCTTGGAAGAAAGAGTAGAACAATGAAGGGTAGGTAAGGACAAATAATCAGCAATGCACTTAGGACTCCAAGCTGTAATTTCTCCAGAAGACCAGTCTATGGAAGGGTTATGGAGTTGCAGCCAAGGAAGACCAAAAATAACAGCTGTAGAGGGGCAATGAATGACAAAGGAAGATAAGTTTTCCTTATGTAGTGCCCCAGTTTGAATGAATAAATCTGTAGTGACTAGAGTAACAAACTCGGAAGATAATGGTCTATTGTCAATGGCAAGAATCCGGAATGGAGTGGTAAGAGGAAGGGTAGGGATGTCATGCTGTTGTACTAGAGAAGAGTTACCCTCAGCCCCAGAGTCTATGAAGGCTTTCAATAAAAGGGTCTTAGAACCCAAGTTTAAGGACACAGGGACAAGAAAATGGTGAGAAAAATTCTGAGGAGAGGAATTGTGTTTTCCTAGGAGATTCTCTCCTCTGACCTCTAGGCAAGAGAGTTTCCCGGTTTTACAGGGCAAACTTTGGCAAAGTGTCCAGAACCAGCACAGTATATAGTCCAGAAGATCGCCGGCGGAGTTTCTCTTCAAGAGAGAAGAATGAATGGATTTTCATTCTAAACACACACTTATGCAACAACATTGATTGGGACAAAGGACTTTATTTCATATGATATAGCCACTTAGGACTTTTAAGGGAAACTGTTGTCCAAAATTTGACAGGAATTGCTTTTCTGAGTAAATGGTAGTTAAAACCAAAGCTTTTCTTGAAGTTATTATTAATTAGCTGTTCAAGCATATAACCAGCATTACTGTGAAAAATAAAGATGGCAGTATTTTCTGTTTGACCTGAGCTACTGGCTCTGTACATGGGCTCTAACCAGTGTGGATAACACTTAAAGGATAAGTATACTCAAAAAACAAATGAAGTTTAAATGGAAGCTGTATCTTTAACTAACCCCCCCACACACTTTTTTTAGGTCCCTTCAGAGCCTACCTGTGCCCCAGTAAAGGTTTGGCCATCTTGGATAATGTCTTCAGTCAGGTAAGCTCTGTCTGGTTGGGACTAAAAATCCATGGGTAGTTTGTTCCGTGCGCACACGTGAGTGAAGTCATGAAGTCATCGTGCCGCGCACGCTTGTAACAGAGCATGTCCCACGCATCATGACGTCACTCGCCCGCATGGAACAAACTGCCCGTGGATTTTTAGAACCAAGCCTGCAACGAGGTCCAGCAAGTCTCGGGGGGTGGAGCTTACTTGACTGAAGACATTATCCAAGATGGCCAGACCTTTACACAGGTAGGCTCTGAAGGGACCTAAAAAAAGGGGGGGGAAGGTTAAAGATACATCTTCCATTTAAACTTAATTTTTTTTAGTATACTTATCCTTTAAGTAGAAAACCTATTCCAAATTTGGTTAAAAATTTGTGTTTAATGTACCAAAAATCATTTTTAAATTTTTAGGTATGAGAGTATCAAATCTCTAGTTTTTATCTTCTAAACACAAGATGAAAAAAAGCCTATCCCAACTATGTTAGGTTTCCCTTGAAGATGAATTCTAATAATTATAGATTTAGGAGGGATGATAACATGATAATGTGAGAACACCCTTGTTATTCTGGAAGCCATCCTGGAAATTGCTGAGAGTTTTAGATCAAAGGGATAAACAGAAAAACAGCAGAATATCTAAAAATGTTCCCATAGTGACAGGCAGAAATCAGGATTTGGTCCATTATCAAATAAACTTTGCAAACAACATTCATTCATTTTTATTTAACCCAGATATAAAAAGAGATTTAATGTTTTAACATGGAAAATAGTGTTATTTACATAGTTAAAAGATAAGTTTATATTGTTCCAATACTGAGCCTCATATAATGCAAGCAAAATTCTGTTAACTCAAATAAATGCATTAAACAAAAATACTTGTGCAAAAATCAGCTTTGTTATATCAGTTCCCCTTGGGAAAAAAATATGTATAGTAGCATAGAAAACAGAGTGCTAATTGAGTTGTCAGTGCTTAATTGAGATATTAACAAAAATGTGGAGCCGGAATAATATGCTTAAGGTTTCATTCACCTTCAGATAGTAAAAGTTCCCTTTATTTTCATATAGGTACACTTTTGAGAAATGCATTGCACAGAGCTGTGCTATATTCAGATTCACTTCATTATCCTTCCTCAATATCTCTGTACTATGTTGTTTATACTGTATAACTATTAAAGAGGTAATATTAAAGGGTATGCAGATAGAATGCAATCTGTGAGTAGAGATGGCCGAAACTCACTAGTTTGGTTCCGTTTTTGGATTCCCGGATCTCGGGAAAATCCTGAGGATCCGAAAATCCAAAACCGGAACGAATTTTAGATAATTTTCGAAAGTACAGGGCTATTTTCAATAATTTTCAAAAATAGCCTCAAACGTTCAAAAATTACAGAAAATACGATTGGAGACCATTTTCGAGTTTCCGATCGTATTTTCGAAGATTTTCGAATGTTCAAGGCTATTTATGAGATATATCGAAAATATCAACGAACGTTCGATTTTCCAAAATACGATTCTAAACTCGAAAATTGTCTGAGATCGTATTTTCGATAATTTTCAAACGTTCAGGGCTATTTTCTAAAATTATCGAAAATAGCCCCGTACTTTCAAAAATTATCGAAAATGTCTTCTGAAGTCCCGAAATCCGGAGGATCCATCCGGATTCAGACGGATCTTTTGGATTTCGAAATCGAGGGGTTCTCTCATAGATAGAGATAGGATAGGAGTTCGACACGACTCCATGACTTCCAAGCAGTCCAAGATGTCCAGTGTAAATCTGATGTTTTGATCCATAGCATTGATGTGTTCTGTGAAGGCCTGTTCTTTTTTCTGGAGGATTTTAACCAGGTGTCATCCATTTATCTGAACCAGTGGCAGGGTGCAAAAGCCTTGATGGTATTAAGATCCTTTTTTCACACTTTCTCCATTTAAAAGTTTGCCATGATGGGTGAAACTGGGGATCCCATAGCACAGCTATATTTTTGATAAAACTTATCCTTATATTTGAAATAGATCATATTCAGGCATACACCCAGTAGGGAACACATCTGCAATTCAGCAGTGTTTTTTCACCACTTTGTGGCGGGTATGCGGAGGAAGAGGGATGTCACATCATAAGAAATCATAGTTTCCTTTGTTCCAAGTACTATATCTTGAATCTGGGCTCTAGGATGTGGGAGAGGTATTTTGCCAACTTGTATGTTACAAAGTTGATGATACTGAATATTGGTCTATGTGAGGCCCCTTTGTTGTGTATCTTTTGGATTCCATATATACATGGATGGGCTTGATCAATGTATCAGTCAGAACCAGGGGTGTCCCTAGGTTCAGAGGAGATATGCGGCACTTCTGGGCACTCTATGTGCCGTGCATAGTGTGGCAACTGTTTTTAGGTCATGCCCCTTCCCCGCCCTAATTAAGCCACACCCACTAAGTACTTAAAGGGCATGTCCACCCTTTATAGAAAATTTTAATATATTATAGCCCGTGTTCCCCCAGCCCCAACCACTATAATTATAGTCTCAGAAAGTCCTCCGATCATTACTTACCTTCCCTCTCTCCTTTGCCGCAATGCCCCAGCCCTCTGCTTGCACGGAACTGCAAGCAGGGGGTGGGACCGGCAGCCGCGTCTGTGATTGGCTGAGAGGCTGGCTGGCTGCTCAGAACCGCGAAGGAGAGAGGTAAGGTAAGTAATGATCGGTGACTTTCTGAGACTATAAATATAGCGGTTGGGGCTAGGGGAACATGGGCTATAATATACTAAAAGGGATTTAAGCTATGGGGAGGGAGACTAAAGCGGGTGGGAGAGGGAGGGGGAGAAGGGCTGCAGTGTGCCTGCCAAACTTCTCCCGGAGGGGAGACAGGAGGCACAGTCCTATATGGACTTTGCTATCCTCCTGGTGGCCAGTTTTTGGGAATTTGGGGGGACATTACAGGAGAACCATTTGGAGCTGGGATGTAAGGTAATGATTTTATTACACTACAGAGTGTCAATTTCAGTACATACTGGTAGCAATCTGCCATTTTTATTTTCATTCTATACTGGTAGCCATGGGAATTTCATTACATACTGGTAGCCATGGGATTTTCATTACATACTGGCAGCAAACTGGAAATTTCAGTATATACTGCTAGCAAACAGTAATTTTCATTATATACTGGTAGCAAACAATTTCAGTATGGTAGCAAACTAGCAATTTCAATATATACTGGTAGCAATCTGGCATTTTAATTATAAACTGGTAGCCATGGGAATTTCATTACATACTAATAGCCATGGGATTTTTATAACATGCTGGCAGCAATCTAGCAATTTCATCATATACTGGTAGCAATTGAAATTTCATCACATACTGGTAGCCATGGGAATTTCAACAAATACTGGTAGCCATGGGCATTTCATTACATACTGGTAACCATTTCATTACATACTGGTAGCCATCGGAATTTCTTTACATACTGGTAGCCATTTAATTAGATAGGGTACATACAGCAGGGTGTAGATAGGCCAGTGGTGGGTGGAATGGGGGTGGGGCTAGCATAGGGGATAGGAAGGCATGTGTATTAAAGTGTATGAATAAATTACAGGATCATAATCTAAAATGTATGTTTGCAAATGCGAGAAGCCCAGCTGACAAAATGGGTGAATTGAAAATGATGGCATTGAATGAAAAGTATGATGTAATAGGTATAGCAGAAACATGGTTGAACAGTTCTCACGACTGGGCTGTAAATTTAGAAGGATACGCCTTGTTTAGGCAGGACAGAGAAAAAAGGAAAGGGGGAGGAGTATATGTTTATGTTAAAAAAGAATTAAAGCCAAATTTAAAAGAAGAGATAACTGGCGATATAAATGTTAAAGTGGAGACAATATGGGTTGAATTAGGCAACAGGAAAGGGGGTAATGTCATTGTTGGTGCCTGCTATAAGCCGCCAAATGCTAGCAGAGAGGAAGTGAGTCAGCTTCATATGCAGTGGGCAAGGGCTGCAAGTTTGGGGAGTGTGCTCATTATGGGGCCCTGATATTGATTGGTGTAGTGGAACTGCCATCACAAAAAAAGGCGATGAGTTCCTGAATTTGCTGCAGGATAATTTTCTCTCACATGCGGTTGAAGTTCCTGCTAGAAAAGGAGCTCTGTTGGATCTGGTAATATCTAACGTCATGGAACGTATTATAGATATAAAGGAAACTGGAGGCTTAGGAAATAGTGACCATGAAATAGTGTAGTTTGGACTATGTTATCGAAAGGAAATGTGCACTGCGTTAACAAAGACTTTTAATTTCGGAAAGGAAAACTTTCCCAGGCTAAAAGTAGCTCTTCGGAATGTCAACTAATGTATTATCAGGTAAAGGTACTGAACAGAAGTGGACTGTGTTTAAGGGTATTTTAAGCCAGTTCACATCTAAATTTATACCCTTGGGAAATAAATGTAAAAAAATGAATCTGCGCCCATGTGGCTGAATTCTGATGTAAAGAGGCAAATGGAAAGGACGAAAAAGGCATTTAAAACCTTTAAGTCAGAGGGAATGGAAAGCACTCATCAAACATAGATCAAAGGCTAGCCTGCAGCACTCACAGAAACACAGTAGATATCAAATATGTGCAGAAATAAAAAAAAATCCTTTTATTAAATATAGGGACAGAAAACATTAAAAACATTTCCATGCCTTTGAGTGTTAAATTTGTTTCTACCAGAGGGAACGGAAAGGACCTTTAGGGATTATAAAAACTACTGTAAAAAACTGTAAAACTGTGTAAGAAAGCAATCAAACTAGCTAAAATTAATAATGAAGTTAGGATAGCTGAACAAAGCATCACTAAGCCTAAACATTTTTTTATGTACAGTATATTAATAGTAAGAAGATGAGGACTGAGAATGTGACACCATTAATTAATAGGGATAAGTTAGTTACGGATGGCAATAAAGCAAATGTCTTGAATATTTTTTTTCCCTCTGTATACACCATAGAAGATCCAAGTACAGATATCATAGAGTATAGTAGCAAAAATGGTATAAAAGATTGAAGTGCACTTTGGTTAACCGAGGATATGGTACAGAAAGAACTAAATAAGGTTAATATTAATAAATCTACTGGACCAGATAAAATACATCCTCTGGTAATTAAGGAGCTAAGTTCAGTTTTATCTAGGCCATTGTTTCTTATTTTTGCAGACTCCCTCATGTCCGGAGGTGTGCCTCTGGATTGAAAAAAGGCTGATGTTATTCCAATATTGAAATAGGGTAGTCGTTCAGAGACGTGTAATTACAGGCCTGTAAGTTTAACTTGGTGGGGAAGATACTGGTTTAATTTAAGGTTTAATAAGGGAACATGTTCTAGAGTATGTTTCAAGGACTGACATTATAAGTAGTAACCAGCATGGATTTAGGAGGAATAGATCTTGTCAAACTAACTTTCTTGGCTTTTATGAGGATGTAAGTAGAAATTTAGACTCTGGTATAGCAGTAGATTTAGTTTACTTGGATTTTGCAAAGGCTTTTGATACAGTCCCTTATAGGCGACTAATGTATAAGCTCTGTATAAGGTCTGTTAGTCTGGGGGGGCACATTGGATAGAAAATTGGTTAATGAATGGGATGCAGAAAGTAGTTGATAATGGGGCTTCATCATTATGGACTAAAGTGCTAAGTGGGGTGCCACAGGGTTGTGTGTTGGGGCCTCTTCTATTTATTAATGATTTGAAAGTGGGTATTGTCAGCATTGTTTCTGTATTTGCTGATGACACAAAACTTTGTCAACCATTTAAAAACTAGATGTACAATTGTTGCAGGGGGATCTAGATAAATTCTCACATTGGGCTGCTAAGTGGCAGATGAGATTCAATGTTGATACATGTAAAGTGATGCATTTTGGACTTGTGCTGCTTATACTATAAATGTGTTAAGTGTATCCCTGTTGGAGTTTTTGTGGATAACAAACTTAAAGGAAGCAAGCAGTGCCAGACGGCAACAGCCAGCGCCAGCATGGTATTATCTTGTATAAAGAGAGGTATGGATTCAAGGGAGGAAAATGTTAATCTCACAATTTACAAAGCATTGGTAAGGCCTCATTTGGAATATGCAGTGCAATTTTGGAATCCTGTGTACAAAAAGGACATCTTTGAAATGGAAAGGGTTCAGAGAAGGGCAACTAAATTAATAAGGGGATTGTGGGAGCTTGAATGTAAAGAGAGACTGGAAAAGTTACAATTGTGTACGCTGGAGAAAAGGCGCTTGCGTGGGGATATAATTACTATGTATAAATACATTAACGGGCCATACAATAAACTATCTGGAGCATTGTTAACCAATAGAGCATGTCAGAGGACACGTGGCCATCCCTTACGACTTGAAGAAAAAAGGTTTAGGTTTCAAGTTCGGAAAAGGGTTTTTCACTGTGAAAACAGTAAAGCTATGGAACTGTCTTCCAGTGGACATTGTTATGGCAGGTTCATTGGTCAGTTTTAAAAAAAAAGCTGGATGAGTTTCTGCAAACAAGGAATGTTGCAAGTTACTGGTATTGATACATAAAGTAGAGTTGATCCAGGAAAATTTCCGATTGCCACTTGGAGTCAGGAATGAATTGTTTTCCCCTTTATAAATTTGGTGGTGGGGGGTTGCCTTCCCCTGGATCAACAGTTAGGCAGGAAATGAGGATATTGCTAGATGGGTTGGACTGGATGGAAATATGTACTTATTCAACCTCAAATACTACACTATGCTATACTATACTACTACAGTTGTAGCCATGGATATTTCATTATATATTGGTAGCCATTTCATTGCATACTGGAAGCCATTTTCATTACATGCTGGTAGCCATGGGAGTTTTTTACATACTGGTAGCCATTTACATGCTGGCAGCAATCTAGCAATTTCATCATATACTAGTAGCAAATGAAATTTCATCACGTGCTGGGAGCCATGAGAATTTCATCATATACTGGTAGCCATGGGAATTTCATTACATACTGGTAGCCATGGGAATGTCATTACGTACTGATAGCCATTTCATTACATACTGGTAGCCATGGGAATTTAGTCACATGTTGGTAGTTATTTCATTACATATGTTAGCCATGGGAGTCACATACTGGTAGCCATTTCATTACATACATGGGCACTTCATCACATAATCACAGCAAACTTGCAATTTAATCATATACTGGGGTAGGCTATTACCTACCCCATGTGCAGGGCAATCCACTTAATGAGTGTATTGCCCTGCACATGGGGAAGTTAATAGCCTAATAGGGCTATCACCTACCCATGTGCAGTGTGGAGCAGAGCAGCTGGAGGTCGGAATAGTCATTGACAGAAAAAGCCATGCATAGACATTGTAGAGTAGCGCAGTGGCGGCAGTTCTCAGTAGTACAACGCAGTCGGCCTGATGACGTCATCGCACCGGCGTGCATGATGTTGTCATCGTGCAACTGCAAAGTACTACTGGGAACAGAAGATTTGGGGCACGTCTTCTGGTAAGTTATGTTAAAACATTTGGGGCACTTTGCCAAAGATCCGGGGCACGTTCCCCGAATGTTTTAACATAGCGATGCCACTGATCAGAACTCTAGCTTTTGTTTTCTGTATTTTGCTATCTGGGCTAATATGAACAACAAAAATAGAATAATGCATAAAAACAAATCTGAGATGCACAAAGCACAACACGTCGTTTTCTTATCATACATTAAAACTATAATGAGATTTAGGCATATTGGAATAGAATAAAGGTAACAAAATGTTTTTAACCAAAAATTTTTTTTAAAGTTTTGAAATAAGAAAAATTCATTTTTTTTTGCCATCCAAATAAGTTTAAAATGTAATAAATGTTATAAAGGTTTAAAAGTTATAAAGGTAATTCTATTATTTTTGATAAAAGGAATATACAGGCAATGCAAAAAAGTCAGCAAAAACCACAAGGATCATGGGTTCAAATATTTTTTAACTAAATCTTAACCCCATACTAGCCCCACTATACAGTTTTAAAAAATCCTTACCTTACAATCCTGCTCCTTATGGTTCTTCTGCAATCCATGTCCAAAGCCCAGGAAAGTGCAGAGTAGTGGCTGCCTTTCTGTCCAAACGTTGCTGCCTTCTCCTCCAGGAGGGATGTTGACATGCGCACAGGAGCCCTTTCAACCCCCACCCTCCCTATCCATCCCTGCAAAAATCTCCCCTAGCGTTAAAACATTCATGCAGATAGTAGGGCAAACCCTCCCACCCCCAACCACTAAGTTAAAAAATCTTTCTCAAACTGCATTTACAGCTCCCGGCTGCCAGCGTCTCCTCCATTGCCTCTCAGCCAATCACAGCCGTGGCTCCCGGTTCGGCCCCCTGCTTGTATTTGCGACAGGCAGGGGAGCCAGACTAGAGTGATGCTGGAGCGATTTTGAAAATTCTCACTAAGGGTTCATTCACACTAGTTCCGTTTGTGTCCATTTGTGTCCGCTTTTGTGTTTGTTATGTTTTCTGAAAAATGCAAAAACATTTTTTTTCATAAAGTTCAATATTACTGTTCACACCATTCCGTTTCACCCATGTCCATTTACGATCCGATCCATCACGTTTTAAAAACTTACTGCTGCATGTATTTTTTTTCCAGAGCGGAAGGCAAAAATGGATAGAAACGGAACAAAACGTATACCAACCTCTGATCCAGTCTGTTTTTAAGTGTATTGAATATGCTGTGATGTCATTTGCATTGTCATGGATGCTGCAGCGGCGAGACAACACGTGGCAAGTTGGCAGCTAGCAGCAAAAATGTCTGAAAAGTTTTTCTCCACTGAGGACTTGATTATTGCTGTTCAGGAACAGCCCCAACTTTATGATAAGGCACACAGGCTGTACAAGGACACCAAAGCAAACAATTGTTTATGGGTGGATATAACCAAACAACTTTGTGGCCCAGGATGGGAAAATTTAACTGAAAAACGTTGCAGGACAAAAGGTAGAAACCTCAATATAAAATATAGATGCAGATTAAAAAGATATTTATGTGTATTGAGAATTACTGTCATGGATTGAAAGTTGGTGCATTGTGAAGTAGGGAAGAAAGGAAAAGGAGATCTGGCCATGTGCTGTAGGATCCCTTTTGTTTTGCTGCTCTAGAATCCTTTTAATTTTGTTGCTGTGCAAAATTAAAAATCGAAAACACTTACAAAAAAAGGTAAATTTAAATCAATACACATTCACATAAGGCATATAACAATTTATATGAGAAATACTGTACATACAAAAATCACATGGCATAGATCTACTCAAACCATTTTATATCATTTAATATCATAGAACAATAGGTAACCTGATTAGTACAAAGTGCACAGATAATTTGTCAAATGCAGTTGTTCTGCCACGAGACTGCACCAGCAGGACTCATAAAATAGTGTGCCAGATTCTCCCTCATATTTATAGCAGTTATCGAGCCTCATGGCAATGGACCAGTTACGTGGCACGTGTGTCAGGGTATTCTACATACGTGGCCCCATCCCTCTCACGAACATATTTATGCAGAACACAAGTTGCTTTGACCACTGTCACTGCATGTTGTGGCTTTATATGAATCGAACCACAGAGAATTTGACACTTATTTGCCAGTATCCCAAATGTGCATTCCCTCCTTGCTCTGCTTAATCGGTAATTGAATATTCTTTTTACTTGAGACAATGCCCGTTATGAAAAAGGTCTCATTACATGTTCCGACATCGCAAAACCCTCATCACCCACAAACATGTAAGGATATGATGGAGACTCAGTTCCAGGCAATGTTTGAGGAGGTAGAAGGTCCAGTTTTCCCAAAGCCATTTTATGATTAAACCGACTCCTATTGAAAGTCCTGGCATCATTGCTGCTACCATAGGAACCTACATCAATGTACGGAAATTTGTAGTCTGCATCAACAGATGTCAAGAGTACAATTGAGAAGTACTTTTATAATTGAAATATTGGCTTCCATTGCATGGCAGCATAACAATACAAAAGTGTTTGCCATCTATTGCCCCCACACAGTTTGGGATATTGTGCCTTTCCCAAAACATTTTGCTCCTCCCATCTCTCCCTTTTTGGAAAAGGCATATATGAAGGTTGCAGCTCCTTCCACAGAAGCTTCTGAATAGTAGATTTTCCAGATCGAAATTCATAAAGCATAGAGGCATAACTATGTCCGCTAGATAAAAACCTGTAAAATAAATAATCAATTTTAGTAAATAGGATCTGATATGTTGGGTTTTTTTACAGTTCAAGATGTTAAAACAAGATGGAGGTCAGTCCGTGATAATTTTCAAAAAGGGGTGCGTTCCAAGGAAAAGGAAAGTAGAAGTGGCGCTGGAAGTTGAAAAAGATCACACTACAAGTACAACAATATTTTGGCAGTCCTAAGACCATCTTAACATTCTAGACCATAAGTTACATGTTTGTGAAATATGATGAATGTTTATATATTTTGATTTCATACATGTGTGCTCAAAATTCTTTTTTTTGTTTAACAGAACAGAGGATGAAAGGAGGCCATTCCCAAGTGATTCATATACTGATAATGTCGATGTGATAAATACAATCACAACAGAAGTAGTAGTAGTAGTAGAGAGTGAAGACATCTTGGATATAAAATAGTACCTTTTATTGGTTAACTAAAATGATTGAAAATGCAAGCTTTCAAAGCACTAGGCTTCTTCCTCAGGCATGATACAATACTGAATCACAACAGAAGAAACACCAACTTTTTCAAATTATACATTAGTGCATAAATGACTTGCCAACTGACAGTTTACCATCACCAACTACACCTTCATCTGAAAATGTATTCCAAAATACACGTATTATAAGGGAAATGTCACCTTAACCCTGCTCCACTAGACGTGAACAATCACCAGCCCCTACGCAGCACTACGAAGGGATATCAACAAAAAAATAAAAAGAGGATGATGAGCTTGCTAATTCCTTGAAATCAGTTGTGGAAATGATAGAATCCACCCAAAAAAGAACAAAAGTCCTTCACATGTAATGGCTACTAGTCTAGCTTCTTTTATTGAGAGAGTGCCAGTTGTCAAGCACATAACTTTACATGTGGCCATTCTAAATACTATACAATTTTTTATACCCACACCCATCTGGTACACCAACTCAAGCTCTATCACCTCAACCTCTACCAGCTCATTCTCTACCGCCTCAACCTCTACCCCTAGAATATAGAGACTGTACAACATACAGAGAACAATCATGTATCGAAATCCATGTGGAACATATCCACCTGTATCCCATACCCAGTCCATTCCTCCTGCTAGACAATCTCCTATGTATTATCAGACTGCCCATAGCCCTCCACAACAAACTTATCCTACAACATATATGGAGCCAAGTTATGCTTCACTTTTGCCACCCACACACCCTCTCGGTCAATTGAGTTCAGACAGCCAGAGTTCAAATCATTCAACAACACCAAGTTTAACTGACTATCTTTCTTCTGATGTGTAAATTATATTAAGATCATCATCTCTTTTCTTATTTGTTCTTTAAATATAATTTGAATATATTTTTTCTTACCTCAGTGTAATTATTAGACGCTCTTCTTGAGATTTTCTAAACCGTGTATCCTCAAATGTCAGTCCAGGTTTCAACACCTGTAATAGGTTATCAAAACTGAAAAAAAAAATACATACATTTTTATATACTGTTATTACATAAGGTGGATATAATTTGATATATTAAGTAATATATGTCTGTTACTGCACATTGATATAATTAGTCTGGCAGTAAAACATGTCTGTTAATATATCAGTGTATAGAAATACATACATGTTAATTCTTTAACAATTTTGTACTGATTTTTTATGCACATTTTGGACTATGCTAATATTTTAATGTTTGTACACATATAATATTGTTTTACAAAGCTTTTTGATATTTCAATACTTTATCCAACTGTTTGCACTAAAACAAAGAATTGGTGCTTCTACTATTGATATATGAAGTAATATATCTGTATGTTCCTGCACATTGATGTTGTTGAAAATACTAAAAATGTTTGCACTAAAATTTTTGCAAGAATACTTGCACACAAAAAAAAGAAATCGGTGCACTAAACATTGATATATGAAGTAATATATCATTATTTTTACAATATAAACCAAAAATAAGAATGTTTATATTTATCATAAAATAAATAGTTTTAAAAAAATGTTGGGGGTGTATTCTTTTATTAACATTGCTTGTACAATAGGAATAAGCTTTGTTTGACAAGTTTACCAAAAGTTATAATAGTTATAATTACATATATAACTATATTAATCTTACCTCTGGATAGACATCCTGGTAAAGTTAAAAAACTTGTCTGGATGCTGTCTTAGATCTTCATACAGCACCCAAAACTGTCCTTTTTCCTCTCGCTCTTGCAGCAGTGGATGTACCCAATATCTTTGGGTTCTACGCCGACGTCGCATCATTGCTGCCATCAGTAGCAGAACAAGGCAACACTCAGCAAACATTGCTGCCAAACTTTCAAAAGATTTGAAAAGATCCAAACTTTCTTTCACAACACAATATAACTGCAACCTCTCTCTCCAAAACTCTGAACTCCCACACTCCCAGGATGTGACATCAGAATTTTGTGTTCTTTGGTCCTGCCCCTTTAATTTTGAAAAATGCAACCAAAAACGCATTGGAACATAACAGACATAAACGCAGATAAAAACAGACATAAACGAATACCATCGCACACACAAACATATAGTAACGGATACAAAAGTGTGTAAAAACAAGACTAAATACAGTACGTTTTTTGTTGCATTTTTATCTGTTCTATTCCTTGTGTGAACATAACCGTATTTTAGCTCTTAAAGGAGTTTTTTTCTAAATATGTGTGCATATTGAGGTTGTGTTGATTAGTGTAACTAAGCGTGTGGTTTATTTAGAATAAAGTTGGTTTTATTCACTGTTGATTAAGGGCTTATGATGCCCTATATGATACCATTTTTTAATAAATTATGCATTGACTTCAAATACCACTTAAATACAGAAGTTGACCCCATTTTAATAGTGGTAGTGCACATCCATATACAAGCGTATGAGTAGGAGCAAGTATTCCTGCCTTTGTTTGTTTTTTTAAAAAAATTAGCAGTTTTGCAATGCTTGCTGTTTTCAGCCTATCCATCTGAAACATATTTATACAAATATTGCTAAAAGTCCCAAGTAGAGATGAACTAGAACTCAAACTCAAACCCGAGTTCGAGTCGAACTTAACAAGTCCGAACAGACTCGGACTTCACAAACTATGCCAGACCCGGATTTCTCTG
This sequence comes from Hymenochirus boettgeri, assembly GCA_019447015.1. Classification (NCBI taxonomy): domain Eukaryota; kingdom Metazoa; phylum Chordata; class Amphibia; order Anura; family Pipidae; genus Hymenochirus; species Hymenochirus boettgeri. The sequence continues at coordinate 179,107,183 of CM033476.1, forward strand.
ATGGACTCGCAGCTGTATTTCCGCTAATTATCGAATTCACTAACCCTAGACTGTATCGTTCGCTAACCCTTGAATGTACGAATCGTTTTCGCTAACCCTAGAATTTATCGTTCACTAACCCTCGAAAGTATCGTTCATTTTCGGTAATCCTAGAATTTATGGTACGATTTTCGCTAACCCTCAAAAGTATAGTTCGGTAACCTTCGAATTTGCCGCAACCCTTCGAATGTAGCTTGCGCAAAACCCGACAATTGGCTGCTTGTGTTAAAGAAGTGTTTAAAAAAGTTTTGGTGATAGTGACATGTTCCCCAGACCATTTCCCGGCCATTTACAGTAAGTTATCATTGTTAGTTTAGCTTTAAATTATCCGGACTTTTCAAACTATCACTCCCCCATTGACTTTAATGGGTCCGAATTTGAACTTTCATACTTTTAATGAAGTTCGAAAGTTTGAAAACGGACCGAACTATATGAAGTTTGGCCATCTCTAGTCCTCAGTCAGGCAGGAAAATTATTCTTTTCACTAAAGTTAGACAGATAGATTGAATTTTGTAAGCACTCAGTAACAATCGTGATCATATCTGAACCATTATATTAGTGGTGTGTGTGAAGATCTTTTCCTGGTGGCGCTTTATCTGCTTAAATACACTAGAGAATTCTGGTTATTAAATAGTTGTGTTGTAAATGTTAGGTTTATGATATACAGTGTTCATGGTATCATTTGATAAAGGTTTGCAGACGGTTGATTCTGTGTGTGCAGGAGCGCAGTGCAGTGTGACCTCAGCCTTAGGTTTCCTTCAATGTATTGGTGCTCTTTCATAAAAGGAATATTGTTAGAATTTAAATATATTTCCCATGTATTCCAGCTAGAATATTCTGGAATTATTGTACCTATTTATTTTAAATTGATTCACAGAAGGAGTTTTTTCACTTGACAATTTAATGGACCTATCTCATCTATCATTTGTGATTCCATCTGTTTTACCAGTGTTTTAAATGTTATTTTACAGTACAATGGGTACTTTCTTTTATTATGAAAACAAAATCAGCATAAACGTATAGTTTGATATAGTATGCAAAGTAAACATATCTAGTGCATTCCTGGTTAAATTAAGCCCAGAATTGTTCTGATAATAAAAAATAAAAGTTGGAGTTGGAGCGCTCAACTCTTCATATAATCCTTAAAGGTAATATGTAAATAATCCTCCTGAGTGGATAACAGTTTATATGTGTCTGATTAAGAGGATTCCATGCTCCTTAGGTAGGCCATGTCCCCCTCCTGGGAACTGTAATCCCCAGTGTGCAGTAAGGCACTCTTCACTCTTAAGTCCCTGTCTCATAGTCTCCCCAATCCTTATCAATAGCTAGCTGTCTCCCACTAGTAGCTAGCTCCCTCCCCACTTCCTCTTACTCCCTTCTCCCCTCAGTCTCTCAGGGGGGGACTGGCTGTCAGCAGTGTAGGAGTAGCTTGGCTCTGAAACACTACCTATTGAGAAACCAACACGGTAAGAGTCCAAAAAATCTCTAGCTATTTGTGCTACAGAAATAAGTATTATTATTGTTTTGGGGGTGTTATGACATGTTTTATGCCATTTTTTTCTGATTTTCTTTCATTAATTCTTTTAATTAAGTCTGCGCTGGTCCAGCACTATACACAAACAGGGAGATTCAATAAAAGTTCTTATTGTTAAAAATTGTGCTAAGTTTACCCCAACTAATCAGATGTTATATAACATTTGAAAGCCAACATCTGATTGGTTGGGACAACATTAGCACCATTTTTAACAATAAGAAATTTTATTTAATAACTCTGAAAGTTCCTCCAGGGAACACAGATTCTATTTCCTGTGCTTATTTACCTGTATAACACAATTCCTCTACTAAAAAAAATAAATACTGTAAAAAGAAATTCAGTCTTTCAAGCCACTGTCTGGTTTCTTTTACCTAAGCAACTGAAAGTTCATTTTCAAGTAATTGTCCCCTCTCAACCAATGGCAAGTCATGCTACAAAATAAAAATATTTAATGTAAACCTAAAACTAAAGGGCAACTATATCGTCCAAGTTTGGCACCACACATTAAACTCAATCTATCTAAAATGGAATTAATAATTTACCCCTAAACTGGGACCTAGTCCAACCATCTCCATCTCTATTGACAATATGTTCATTACCAAAGTTGAGTCTGCACGCTACCTTGAAGTAATCTTTGACTCCTCTCTTTACTTCCATCATCACATTAACAATGTCACTAGGATGTGTAGCTTTCTCCTTCGCAATATTGCCAAGATCTGCCATTTTCTCTCTCGCTCCACTATTAAAGGGCATGTCCACCCCCAATACTATAATTTAACCCACTACTGGCCCCACTCTGTAGTGTAATAAAATCCTTACCTTACATCCCAGCTCCAAATGGCTGTCCTGCAATGCCCCTCCAAAGTCCAAAAAACTGGCCACCAGGAGCCTGGCAGAGTCCATATAGGCCTCCTGTTTCTCCTCCGGGAGAATTTTGCCATACGCAGTTCAGCCCTACCCCCCTCCCTTCAGCCCCAACCGCTATAATAAAATTATCTTAGAATTAAGTCCCCTGAACGCTACTTACCTTACCTCCCCCGGCATTCTAAGCAGCCGGCAGCCGTGTCCGTGATTGGCTGCCTTTCAGCCAATCAGGGACACAGCTGCTGGTCCGGCCCCCTGCTTGCAGTTTCATGCAAGAAGAGGGACGGGAAAGTGCCGTGGAGGATAGAGGTAAGTAAAGATCAGGGGAGTTTCTGATAATTCTATTATAGCGGTTGGGGCTGGGGGGGAGCCCTAAAACATTTTTTTCAAAAAATGCTCATGCATGCCCTTATAATCTCCCATCCTGGCTACTGTAACATTCTACTACCTGGACTCCCGGCCTGTCATCTCTCTCCTCTCCATCTTAAACTTGGCAGCTCGCCATAAGAGAACCTGCAACCCTGATACTTTAGTACATATGGTGGCTTCCCATCAAACAAAGAATCATATTCAATACCCTTCTTTTATATCATATTCAATACCCTTTAAATCCTTTCGCTCTACTGCACCTCTCTTCTTATCTTCTCCCTTGGTCCCTTTTGCTCCTGGCTGTGCCCTTCCTCACAAGGAAATCTTCTCCTAAACCACTACGAATACTGCTTCCTCCTGCCTTAAACCAATCTCTCTTGCTGCTCTCTACCTTTGGAACTCTTTCCCTCTCTCGCTTCGTCAGGTGATATCCATTAATACTTTCAAATCTAGACTTTTATCCTACCTTTCTGAGCACCAGCACCTCAAAGGATTGTTAGCCCTTTTGAGCACTTTGTACCCATCCCCCACTTGTATCTGTATGTAGTCCCACCCACTTAGATTGTAATCTCTTCGGGGAAGGGATCTCATTCCTAATGTGTCAAGGCATGCTGCAATTTATACATAATTTATAAATATATATGTGTCTTTAACCAATGTATGAAATTCTATTCAATTTTTATTTATCTGTATAATTGCTTGCACTTATCACTTGTTTGTGTACTCTGTATTTTATAATGTACAGAGCTGCATACCCAAGTGGCGCTTTATAAATAAAAATATACATACATACATATTTAATGTAAACGTAAAATTAAAGGCAACTATATTATCCAAGTTTCACACCGGGGCAAGGGCTTATTGCAGAGCAAAAATACCTGGGCAGAACCAGGGCGGAGCAACAACACTACAATTGTCCTTTAACTTAAAAGGCAATAGAATGAAATATGCTGATTTAAACAGTCATTTAAACAGACTTTTTCATGAGAAATGAGTAATGTTCGTGACATTAAGACCCATTTTGTACACATAGTTCGAGAACAACTTGCTTCTCTTACATGCTCAACCATTGGCAAGATGGAGCTATTGCTCCAAGCAAATTAATTATTTAGCATTTATCTGAAGGAAAATAGCTTCATGTTCCCTTAAGCTGTACCAGTTTGTGCAAGATTCCCTACTTCAAACTAAATAAATGTTATCAAGTTCTGTCCTAAGGCCACTATAGACCTTATATATTTTCTATTTTCTTCTACTTTGAAATTCATCTGTTTGAAATTCCATTCTCTTTCAGATGCTGGAACATATCCATGAAAAATGAAAAAATGAAAAAGAAGAAATGGACAAACCATGTCAATGGCTGGGCATATTGCTCTGGTTGAAATAAAAGATATATTAAATTTCCAATTCTGCCAACTATAAAAAAGTAAACAAGATCGTAAAACTAAATGTTCTCATCAGCTGTCACTAGAAACAAGATATCCGGTCCTTGGCCACTCTATGTGTATAAAAGCTTTGGTGACAAATAGAGCCCATAAGTTATTTACTAAAGGTTTCAGTGGCAGTTTGGGTACACACATAATGGGCCATATTTATAAATGAACGTTATTGGTAATGTGTGATAATGATCCTTTATAGCAGTCAGGCAATCTACCAATAGTAGACTATTAGGAAAATCTCTGCTTAGTTTAAAAAGGACGAAGTATTTTGATACTGGACAAACGTTCGCCTGGTTAAAAAGCAACAATGTGGTTCAAAACAATACCGATACTAGCAGACATTAATGATAACTATGCTTTATAAATACAACCCAATGTGCTCAATTCAACAATGAAAAGATACTTAAATTGCCTATTGGAATACTAATGAATGATGTGAAATCCATGCTGCTGATTATTTTGGCTTTGTTGGACTGCTATATAGTTAAAGCCAAGATTAAGAAACAAACAGGAAAATATTTAGCGAGTTTTGGGGATCTGACATAATGCAGACAACTTTCTGGAAACAATGCTCATGAATAATCTGCCTTTGTAAAATGATGTAATCTTTGTTAGATCCAAAACAGTCTATTTTTTGATCCTATACTATAATGACTGATTATAGTCCTTCATCCATCATACCTTCAGCCCAGACATAGCCAAGCAAAACCCCACTATAATATGTTAACGCCTTTTGCAATCAATCCGGTTTTCATTGAGTGCCAGAGGTTATGAACAATACATGAACACATCAGTATATGTTACACAAGTGGCTCCAAGGTCTAGCTGCTCATACAATAATTTCAAGTGATCATTTATAATCTGATGCCGTCATTCTCAGATGTCTGAATTTTTTAATTGGACTTTCGTAGCTATTGGAATGATAGCTCTTTCTTTGTGTCATATATAAATGCATTATTTATTGCTTTAAATTTCCACTCAATTTCCATTTTCAAAATATTATAAAATGTGAGGGAAGGGAAATCCTGTTACACTGATCCAGTTTTTATGATCATAAACATAAAAAAAAACAACTTTTTACTACTGTATATGTAATTTAATGGATACTAAATAATCTAATGATATATAGAGAAACAGACTATGTAATGATCATCTATTTTCTTTGTCTCTTCTTACTAGGTCAGTAATATTTCCATAATATGCAACCTTAATTTTGCACTTTTTTTTTTAATGAACAAAGTCTCTTTGCCAGAGAGGTAGGAAATTCTATTTTACTTCTCATAGCTGGTGGCTAACTGTTATACGCAGGCGTGACTATTAAATCTCCCCTAACATTCAATCACAAATTGACTACTACATTGTAGGAGCCAGGTATGGTTAGATGCACTGTGTACCAAAGTTGCATTGCCATGATTACATCATGCTTTATTTATTGAATATAATCGAGAGGTCCTGATTTAAAATTAGCTGTGAAGATAAAAATCTATTCTATATGTCACATGCAGTTTTCATTACATAGAATCTGTGTGTAAGGTTTAGAGATGGACTAGAACTCGAACTCGAACCCAAGTTCGAGCCGAATTATTCGAATTAGAACAAATTCGGACTTCTCGAACTATCCCAGACCCGGATTTTCGATATTTTCGGACTTTCGCTAAATATCGAATGTTCGATCATTCGAATATGCGAGTAAAATGTCTATTATACCTATACGCGAGCATCGAATCTGCGAGTAAAATGTCCATGGTATCTAGACGTGAGCATCAAATCCGTGAGTAAAGTGTCCATTAAAGCCTATACGCGAGCATCGAATCCGCGAGTAAAATGTACATGATACCTAGACGCGAACATGGAATGTTCGAACGCGAGATCTCGAAAATAGCGCCAGTGAGAGTAAAATTGATTTTTCGAATGTCCTGGATATTCGAACATGTGCCCCAGACCATTTCCCAGGTCCCACAGCCATTTACATTAAGTTACCATTAATATATTATTTGTATTTCATTGGAACTTTTTGAACTATTTGACTCCCATTGATATTAATGGGTCCGTTTTAGTTCGAAAGTACGAAAACGGACCGAACTTTCAAAAGTTCAGCCATCTCTAGTAAGGTTATTATATTCTTCAGAAAAACAGTTAAATATTTTATTTTGCTTCTTGGAAACACTTTTGGTCTCCAACTCTTAGGATTAAATCGATATATTCAAAAAAGGAATTCCCCTGTATACAAAAAGAGCTATACAATCATTGTTTACTATCTAAAGAGAGCAGTGTGGCAGCACCCACCTGTAAAAATAGATTTAAAAAAGAGAGGGAATGTTTGCTAATGGATTGACTGGAAGGTTGACTTGCTGGTAGACTGTCTGTCAAGGCTATCTATTGAAATAGCTGGAGGCAGGATTTACCTTATTTACCTTACAAATTATTCACTTTCCTGCTTGGATGTGTGACACATTTGCAGTATAAGCAGAGATAGGCCACCAACTCTCCACCAACATTGCTGGACCAAACAGGCACTGCTACAAGCAAATTAGCCACTTTTCCATAAATATTCACTATGACATACAGTAACTTGGTGCTGTATACAGAAATAGATTACTACTAATTGTCTGCAAACATTTAGGGCTATGTACCGAGATCTGTTATCGCTCTCTATTGCCACCACTAGGCAATGAACTGAGACGATTACGGCGGTTGCGCAACACGGTTTTGGCGTACCGCCACCACCACCGAAAGTTTGGGAAAAGCCGACAAAGGCTCTGCGTACATAGCCCTGATTGTTGGGCAAAGCAGGGCTGACTCCACACTTACTAAACTTGCATCAAGCAAAGGGTATGGGAATCATGGTGGTGGTACATGCAGAAACAGAACATGTAATGCCTACTGCATACACATAGCTGAGTTTCACTTAGCTTAGGTTGATTATGGGAGATGACCCCTAGTACACACAGGTTAATTTCATCAATTCCCTTAGCAGCCAAAGCAAAGATGGAAGTGAGCTTGTTGTCTGTTTCTGAATGTGCTGTCTATTGGGACAATTTTGTCTGGAGACATTAGTTCCCCTTTAATACTGCTTATAACCGGCATAAATATTGCACAGGGCTAAAATCCATTTTGAAACTTACCCAGAGCTGCAAAATCAGTATTGAATACCTGGAAGGGAGATATACCTAGAGCAGGGTCTAGGCCACACTTGTATGTTTTAATGCGCGGTCCAATTGCATGTTAAAAAACAAATGCTAATGTTGGCCAATCGGACTGGCCATAGAAGGTGCACTAAGTCCTGTTGCACTGCAATTTGATTATCAGAGCACTTGTGATCACCATTTTTGGCTGAACTGAACTGATTACAAACTGATTGCACTTACTGCTGACTCCATCTTCCTGCATGTGTTTAAAAGGTGTCCTTTGAGTTTTCGCTGTTCTGAAAACCCTATCCCTATGCTATTAGCTGTCATTATTCTCCCACCTAGAGCTGCTCAGCTGCTGATGAATTGCGTCAGCTGCGTGGGTGTATTTTGCTCTTAAAGTCACGCTTACCGGCAAGTGTGACTTTTTAAACCCATTTGATCAGCTGCAGTTCTGGGTCAATAGGTGTGTTTTATATATATATATATATATAATTAATATATATATATATATATATATATCGTCCGAAAAAAGCATTCGACGGGTCTTATATCAACAAGCAACAATTCCTTTATTAGATCAACAGTCTACGCGTTTCAACCCGACCAGGGTCGTCGTCAGGGTCCTGACGACGACCCTGGTCAGGTTGAAATGCGTAGACTGTTGATCTAAATAAAGGAATTGTTGTTTTTGATATAAGACCCGTCGAGTGCTTTTTTCAGAGGATATGTATGGATATAAGATTAGTAACCCGGGCCCTGGATTTTTCATAGTGGAGTGCTATCAGGTCATATACTAACTATATATATAGCAGCTATAATAGTGTGTGCAGGAATATAGGGGTAATTTAGCATATTTAGTTAATAAATGAGGAAACAGGTAACATGTCAATGGCTACCGGCTTACGGTGCATGGTAACAGGTAATGTGGGGCATGTGAGCAAACAATGCCAAATGGGATGTAGTACTTACCAGCTGGCACATGAATACCGTAAGTAGAGTGCAGACAATAGAGTATAAAATGGATAGGGTAGAGGAATTAGGTCAAATTGTGCATATCGATTGCCTTGTATGGTGTTACAGCAGGCAGTGGTCAGAGGGCCTGAAGAAATGTGTAATCAAATATAGTGGTGTTGGATTTCTAGGCAGGTGTTCAGGTATTCTGGAAGGGTTCAGGTATATGCATTATTCTAACCGTAACTGTTATCACAGGCGTCCTGGTCTGGGCGTTGTCTCTTTTTGGTGCTTGTACGGCTAGTCCAAACCCTCAGTAGCAGTGATAAAGAATAACGTACACTATTGGTAGACCACATGTAATCGTGCTGGATATACATTGCGTAGACTATCCTCATTGCTTTGAGGTGCTGTTTAACTGATAAAAATGTGGCTCTGTGTTTTTGTAATTTCTGGTGAATAGTCCTGAAACACCGTTATACTTGCATTTTAATTTTTTAGCAATTGTCTGGATCTTGCTAGCGAAGGATCATGTCCATATCCTGGTAGTTAAGCAGGTGAGCTATAAGAGGTCTGGGCCTGGCACATGGGGGAGGTTTTCCCACTCAAAATGTGGAACTAACCACTTTTCTAGAAATTCCTCTGTATGGATCCCCTCTACAGCCTCTGCGACCCCTGCAAATATCAGATTCTGTCGCCTGGACTAATTCTTGAGGTCCTCCAGGTGCTCTTCCTGTTGTTGCAGTTCCATAACATCTCCTGCCACAGTGGATAGGCCATGTTTGAGCTGGGAAATTCATTCCTCCATACCAGTGATTCTTTGGCAGATTTGTTTAAGTGCCCAACATTCACCTTCACTTCCTCCAATAATATTGAAAGAGAGGTTTTGAGGTCGGTGAAAGAAGTGGGCCAAAGTGGGTTCAGTGGTCTTTGATTGTGCATGGGTTCCACTGGGAGAGAGAGGACAAAGCTGGGAAGGGATTCAGGTACGGGGTCAGTGTGTCTTTGCAGAACTTGCTCAGTTTTTTGGCCAATAGTTGCCCATTTGTCCTTGTTTTAGGCATGGTTTAGGTATCCAACAAACTAAGAAAAATGGCTCAAAATATAGAATCAGGATATGCAGGATAAAGAGCTCTGAAAAGTGTTCAGAGAGACTGTACCATCTTGGCAACGTCAACCTATAAATGTGTTTTTAATATCTGATCTACCAGGGATGAACTTAATTTTTTAATTTGGCCAACATTCATGCAGCATAGCCATAGCATGCACATTCTGAATTTTTAGACTTTGTACTAAAGTCCTTGAAGTAAAAATAAACTGTTTGGAACCGCAATCTTGTATATGCATTCTTTGTTTCAATATGCAACTCAAATCTCCAAAGTGTTCATATTTTTTATTTTATTCTTAGCATTCCATTTGCAAGGTCAAAACTTTATTATCAGAGCTACAGTATATGGCTTTTTTCAGTTTTCAAGTAATTTATTTATTGATCATATTTGTCCTAACAGCACTACAGCTGAATACCAAATGAACAGTGCACCAAATATATATTTTGGTGCTACAGTATTTTTTATTGTCTAAATGTATGTCTTGTTCCCACAGAATTTCTTTTGATCAACTAAACACTGTATAGATTTATCACCAAAGTGTTTTTGTTTAAAAAAAATCTGGGAACCCTGACCATTGTGGTGGATAATGTACAGCTGTGACCATCATCATGGTTACTGTACACCTGTGACCATCGTCATGGTTATTGTACACCTCTGAACGCCATTGTGATCACTGTACACCTGTGACCATCATCGCGGTTACGGTAAACATGACCATCGTTGTGGTTACCGTACACACGTGGCTGCCGTGGTTATTGCACACACCTGTGACCGTCATTGTGCTTACTACACACACGTGACTGTTGCCATAGTTACAATACACAAGTAACCATTGTCATGGTTACCATACACCCACACACACACTGTTCACATATGACCATCGTCATCGTAACTGTACACCTCGCAGTTATTGTACACCTGTGAACATCAGCGTGGTTACTGTATACCTGTGAACATTATGGTTACTGTACACCTGTTACCGTCATTGTGGTTACTGTACATGAGACCATTGTCATAGTTACTGTACACATGTGAATGTCGTCATGGTTACCATACACCTGAGACTGTCATCATGGTTATTGTACACCTGTGACTGTTGTTGTCGTTACCATACACCTGTAACCGCTGTTATCATTACTGTACACCTGTGACAGGCGTCTCGGTTACTGTACACCTGTGACTGTCTTCACGGTTACAGTACACCTGTGACTGTCTTCACGGTTACTGTACACCTGTGACCATCATCTTGGTTACTGTACACCTGTGACCATCTTCATGGTTACTGTCCATGTGACTATCATCGTGGTTACTGTACATGAGACCATTGTCATAGTTACTGTACACATGTGAATGTCATTGTGGTTACCATACCCACATGACCATCGTCGTGGTTACCATACACCTGTGACTGTCATCATGGTTATTGTACACCTGTGACTGTTGTTGTGGTTACCTTACACCTGTAACCGCTGTTATCATTACTGTACACCTGTGACAGGCGTCTCAGTTACTGTACACCTGTGACTGTCTTCACAGTTACTGTACACCTGTGACTGTCTTCATGGTTACTGTACACCTGTGACCATCATCTTGGTTACTGTACACCTGTGACCGTCTTCATGGTTACTGTCCATGTGACCATCATCGTGGTTACTGTAAACATGACCGTCGTTGTTAATACCGTATACATACATGACTGTCGCTGTGGTTACCGTACACACACATTACCATTACCGTGGTTACCGGCCACACACACATGACTGTTATAGTGGTTACACACACGTGATCATGGTTACCGTACACACATGGCTATTGTTGTGGTTACCGTACACATGTGAACGTTGTTGTTGTTACCGTACAGACGTGACCATTACCATTGATACAGAACACACGTGACCATCGCAGTGACCAGCATTGTGGTTACCTTACACATATGGCCGTCATTGTTGTTACCATGCACCTATGACCAGCATCGTGGTTACCATACACATAGGTAGTTGATATGGTGAGAAAACAACTGTTCCAAGAAAATTGCCAGCAGAACAGATTTTTCCCCACTGCTAGCCCCACTGTGTAGTGTTCAAAAATCCTTCCTGAGGACTCTGGCATGCGCAGGGGAGCTTTACCCCTCCCTCCGCCCCTCCGGATCCTTTCATGCTCCATTAAATTTAAAAGAAAATAAACTCTGCTGTAGTATAGCGTAACCCCCCCCAACCCTAGATGCTAGGGTTTTAACCCAGAAAAATACTTCCCTGACCTAATTCCCTCGTCTCTTTCAATAACAGTCAGCCACATCCGTGATTGGCTGACTCAATATGATATTTCACTGTTTGGCCGTATAACGAGTATCAAGATGACAATTCTACCGAGAATTCTCTATCTGTTCCAATCTTTAACCGTATATTTGAGAAAACCTGACATAAATTTATTTGAAAAGCAAATTAATAAAATTTATTTGGAATAATAAAAGACCCAGAATTAGCACCAAAACCATACAAAGCCCCCATAATAAAGGAGGAGCATACCTACCATCAATCTATTACTAATTTATAGCTGCTAGATTAGCACAGAAGGCCCGATTGGCATGAACAAAAATGTCTGCCAGGTGGATTGAACTGGACAATCATCTATTAAGCCCTATAGAGGGGGGAAATGTACTATGTTTACCAGCAATTTCACAAGCCCTATTTATTACACACTATTAAGATTTGGTATAGTTACTGTAAATAAAACAATATAAACTCAGCAACTATCCATTAGCCTTGGCTTCATAACACAGACTTTACACCAGGATTATCTCGCTCTGATTTATCACTATGGAAAAGTAAGGGGAAAAGCAAGTGAAGAAACCCAACAACGCTGGTCAATCCCCCACTCCGGATGGCTGCATTACCTACACATCGAAACCAGGTTTGTTTTGAAACAGGTGCTTTTTAATACTCTGTAGAGGCCTCAGGATATTGGCATACTAAATAGGATTACTCTGTCTATATACTCAAAACCAGCATTTCCGAATTGAAGCCAGGTTTGTTTTGAAACCAGTGGTTGTATATGACTGTTTGTTTTTCATTGTTGTGAAAGGTGGTACATATATAACAATTTCCTTACATTGTTGTATATTTTCTCAATAAACTGTTTGTAAGGAACTTACCTGCTGCTCCGCTCCAGCGCCGGGCACTTCCAGGTAGGCGGCGTCAACGAAGTGATGACGTCACGCCGCCTCCTGGCTCAAAGATTCAAAAGCCGGCTTCTCCGCCCGATCGTAGCTTCTGTTACCCTGAAGCTACCCCAGGCTCCATTACTTACCTTACCCGTTCCTTGCCTTTTCCAGAGACTTACTTACCTTGCCTGTTCCAGAATCATACTTACCTTGCTGGTTCCAGAGACTTACCTACCTTGCCTGTTCCAGAATCATACTTAACTTGCCTGTTCCAGAGACAGCCTACAGTTCCCAGCAGCACCTCATCTCCTGTATCCAGCCTTCAGTTCCCAGCAGCACCTCATCTCCGTTATCGTGCCTACAGTTCCCAGCAGCTCCTTGTCACCAGAATCCAGCCTACTGTTCCTAACAGCCTCTTGATCCCTGTATCCAGCCTTCCATTCCCAGCAGCCATCTGTACACCTACATCTTTCGGACTGTCAGCCTCCTCCAGAAAGCGTACTGGTGAGTACCTTGGCCATCAAGGACGCATTCGTTACAGTACGATTGGGCCATGGAGATGCCTGAGGAGGCTATGGTTGAGTTGAATAAAACTCTCCAAACGCATGGATGTTTTTGAACACCACCAGGGACACTTGGCTCAATATATGGACTCCCTCTCCAGACTTCCCCCTGCTCCCACCTCTGCTCCTACACCGCCCGGATCTGGTGACCCCTCTCTTCGCAGAGAACCCCGCATATCTCCACCCTCCCGGTTTGACGGTAATGCTCAAGCTTGCCGTGGATTCAATAATCAGTGCCTGATCCAATTTGAACTTCAACCATCACATTTTTCACCTGACCGAGCAAAAGTTGGTTACATCATTGCCTTGCTTGAAGGCAATGCTCTGGCCTGGGCCTCCTCCCTGTGGGAAAAGAATGATGCGTTTGTCAATAATGTTACCAATTTTCTGGGTATGTTTCGCAAAGTCTTCGATGCACCTGGAAGAACTTCAGCTGCTTCGTCCCGACTGATGCAGCTCCATCAAGGGTCTCGTTCGGTAGGACAGTACACTATTGAATTTCGTACCCTTGACGCGGAGACTGCCTGGAACAATGAAGCACTTACAACAGCCTTTTGGCAGGGACTCTCTGACTGCCTTAAAGATGAATTAGTGTCTCAAGAATTGCCCACCCCCTTGGAAGACCTAATCTGTCTCTGCATCCAGATAGATACCCGCTTCTGAGAACGTCAGGCAGAAAAGTCTGCAGCCCATTCCAATTTCTCTAAGACTTTTCCACGTCCTACCCAAACCTCTCCTCAACCTCTTTCTTCTACAGAAGAACCTATGCAAATTGGCGGCACGCATCTGTCCCCCGAGGAAAAGTCAAGTTGTTGTACAAATGGACTTTGTCTCTATTGTGCCGGACAAGGGCACTTTGCCAAAAACTGTCCCCGGAAATTGGGAAACTCCACGACCTAGAAGTTAAGGCCGAGCTCCTTCTAGGTAACCTCAAGTCTCCTACTAAATTTGAACCACTGAAACTCTTTTTGCCTGCTACTATCAACAGAAATGCTAAAACCTTTTCCACCCAGACCTTTGTCGATTCTGGCACAGCAGCACAATTGGGACTCCCTCTTCTTCACCTGCACCCATTTCCAAGTCTACGTATGAAGTTCTACTGAAAATCAGTGTACTTCATCAAGAACATTTATCCTTTCTGGTAATCCACAGTCCATCTGCCCCTCTGATTCTAGGACTTCCATGGCTCTGTGTTCACAACCCTGTCATAGATTGGTCAAACAATGAACTAGTATCTTGGAGTTCTTCTTGTTTTTTCAAATGTATCCCTTCTTTTCCTATTAGTTTTTCTTCCATTAATTGTGAAATCAAACCTCTGGAAACTCTTCCTGAGTGTTACCATGAATTTACTGATGTTTTTTGCAAGAAACGAGGAATCTCCCTCCTCACCGCCCATGATTGTCCCATTGATCTTCTTCCCGGTACCATGCCTCCTCGAGGACGCACATATCCTCTATCCCCCTCAGAAACCAAAGTCATGAAAGACTACATTAAGGAACATTTGGCCCGGGGATTCATTAGACCTTCCAGTTCTCCAGCCCGGGGCCAGTTTTTTTTTGACGAAAAGAAAGACTGAGGTGTACGCCCCTGTACTGATTATAGAGTTTTGAATAAGATCACTATAAAAAATCGTTACCCTCTACCGCTTATCTCAGAATTGTTCGACCAGATCAAAGGAGACAAGATCTTTACTAAATTAGATCTTCGAGGGGCATATAATCTTATCCGTATATGTCAAGGTGACGAATGGAAAACAGCCTTTAACACTCATATTGGTCATTACGAGTATCTTGTGATGCCCTTTGGCCTTTGTAATGCTCCAGCGTTTTTTCAGGAGTTTGTGAATGACATCTTCCGAGACCTACTTGGCATATCAATGGTCATATACCTTGATGACATCTTGATTTATTCCCAGGATCTCTCTTCTTGTCGTTTTCATGTACAGCAAGTTTTAATACGTGTAAGAGAAAACAATTTATGCCAAAACTCGAAAAATGTCTTTTTGAACTTTCTCAAGTATCCTTTCTTGGCTACATTGTATCCGCCCAAGGTTTTCAGATGGACCCAGTAAAAGTTTCTGCTATCCAAGATTGGTCTCTCCCTATTGGAACCAAAGGCATTCAAAGGTTCATTGGCATTGCTACTATAGACAATTTATCAAAGGGTTTTCTTCAATCATTTCTCCTATTCTAGTCCTCATCAGAAAAGGGGGTAGACCCAACTCTTGGTCTCCTGCTGCCCTTGAAGCATTTAAATGGTTAAGGGAAGCCTTTGCCTCTGCTCCAGTCTTAGTTCATCCAGATCCCAAACATCCCTTCTTTATTGAAGTAGATGCATCTGACTTTGGGGCTGGAGCTATCTTCTCTCAAAGACAGGGTATCAAAGGGAAACTCCATCCCTGTGCTTATTTTTCTAAAAAGTTTCTACCCAACAAACGTAATTATGTTGTCAGTAATCGAGAACTGGGATTATCGAGAACTCGCCAAGCACTTTGGTCCATGTTCTTTTCTCGGTTCAATTTTGTTATCACCTATCAACCAGGTTCCAAAAATAAAAAAGCAGATGCCCTTTCCAGATCCTTTGATACTACTACTTTTGTGACCGGGATAAGGGACCTATTATTCCTGCTACAAAGATCCTGGCCTCACTCTGTACCCAAATTCTAACAGCACAGGAATCTGCCCCTCCTGACACTCCGCCTGGCAAAATCTTTGTACCCGCTTCCCTTCGGAATATCATCCTTCGACAAACTCATTGTTCCAAGCAGGCAGGTCACCCTGGCATGAGTAAAACCTTTGATCTTCTTTCCTGTTCTCTCTGGTGGCCTACCATGAGGAGGAATGTTAAAGACTAGCCTGTCCTAGCTGTACTCCTAGAATTCTTCCTTGTGGGCTTCTTCAATCTCTCTCCATTCCTTCCCGACCATGGACCCATTTATCAATGGATTTTATTGTTGAGCTCCCTCCTTCCAAACGGAACACTGTTATTTGGGATACTGTAGACCAGTTTAGCAAAATGGACCATTTTGTTCCCCTTCCCAAACTACCATCTTCTGTGGAGCTAGCTCAGTTATTTATCTCTCATATTTTCAGCCTCCATGGACTACCTACTGAAATAGTTTCTGACAGAGGAATTCAATTTGTTTCCAAGTTCTGGAGAGTACTATGTAAATCCATGGGGATTAAATTACAATTTTCTTCTGCTTACCACCCACAGTCCAATGGAGCAACAGAACGCATTAATCAGTCCCTAATGTTCAAAATTGGTAATGAAATATGTCTGATCTTCTTAATTTCCTTTTTAGATTATTTTCTGCATTCCTGCGCAAAACAAGTATATGTTTAAAAAAATCAGATATTGTTTACAGACATCTACATATAAATGCATTTATGTTTCTAATTTTTTTTTTAGAATTAGATTACTGTAAAGCAATACCAAAGCAATTGAATAACCAACTTCTAATACCTTTACATGGATTAATTAAATTATAGTAAGCAAGGGCATAATTTATATCTGTAAAATTACTATGTAATCGTAAAAATTTTAAACTGAAAAATAGACTGTTTTTTAATTATGATATTTAATTATGTTGTGTTGGATAAGATGTGTAATAAAGTACATTTTTCATCTCAATTTTAATTTTTTTACCACATTTTTTGACTTTCAGCTGCTACTTTTGAATTTTTGATAATTCAATTTTCAAGTTTTAAAATATTTTAGAAACTCTGCCAGAAACAAAACAAGGTTCAATTCTAAACCGGGATTCATCTCTATCTATCAAGATTTATTTATTTATTATAATACCACATGCTGAAATTTTTACTCTGTAATTACTTTGGAGATCAGGGGCCATATTTATCAAATATCGCTATCGCTTTTTTACGATCGTGTTCTACGATACCGATCGTTATTTTACGATATTGATCGTAATTCTACAATATCACCATCGTAAATCTTCGGTGCTGATATCATAAAATAACGCTCGATATCATAGAATAACAATCGTTATTTTACGCCGACCGTGTAGTTGCTTCAATTTTTAATAGAGCTGTGTGGTCGTTGTACAATAACGAACGTTATTCTATGATAACGATTGTTATTCTATGATATCGGCACTGTAAGTTTACGATATTTTTTTACGGCGATCGTAAAAAAAACTATAATGATATTTGATAAATATGGCCCCAGGATATAGTAAAGTATAGTATTTGAGGTTAAATAAAGACATATGTCCATCTAGTGCCTTTAACCAGTCTATCCAACCCTCGAATGTACCATTCGCTAATAACCTAATAATATAATAACCATATAATTACCATATAACCTAGTAA
This sequence comes from Hymenochirus boettgeri, assembly GCA_019447015.1. NCBI lineage: Eukaryota > Metazoa > Chordata > Amphibia > Anura > Pipidae > Hymenochirus > Hymenochirus boettgeri. The sequence goes on from CM033476.1 coordinate 179,124,670, forward strand.
TATATTAACCATATAATGTAGTGGATAGATAGTGTACTGGTTAAAGGCACCTCCTTTGACATGGGAGACCAAGTTTCGAATCCTGGCTAGGGGCAGCTATACAAGTGTTTGGATTTTTATAATACCCTAGTTATATAATAACCTAATAATATAATAACCATATAATAACCTAGTAATATAATAACCATATGATAACCTAGTAATATAATAACCATATAATATTATATTACTAGGGTATTATAATAATCCGAACATTTGTATAGATGTCCCTAGCAGCCACGTTTGTGATAGGCTGACCGGCAGCCATTAACATACATATACACCTTTACTATATGTAATATCCTATACCCAATCCACAGGAAACAGAAGGGAGGAGCACCTGAAAAGAAAGAAAATAAATAAAAAACCAGTTAAAATTTAAAAATAAATAACAAATAAACATTGATTATTAATATTCTAAAGGTGATCTTTTAATATTTTAATATTTTAATAATCTAATGTCTAATCACAATAAACACTTTATAGAAAGAAAACGGAGACACTTTAGAAGAAAAAGCACTTTCAAACACAAAAAATCATACTAGGCACTTTAAATCACTAAGCACTTTAAGTATTTGGAGTAATAGAAACTCAAAGGTCACAGGTTTTAAAAAAAATGAAAAATTTTTAATGAAAAAAAGTGTTTTTTTTGTAACAATGTAATTATAAATGTATATGTTAATCACAAAATGTAAGAATGTCAAGCCACTCCCCAAAGGGGAGGGATCACAAGTATAAAGAGTTGCACTGAGTGTGTTGTAGTTATGCACCTGAGGAAGGGGACACTCCCCGAAACGTTGTGCCAGCATGTCATTTAATAAACACTGAATAGCTAGAAGGTCAATAGTGTGCGTTCTTCAACCAAGTGTAATTTATAATATCCTATACCCCCCCACACACACACACACCTCATTGGTAGCTCCTAAAAACTCAATGCATTCTCCTATGAAGATATACATTTATTTATATAACATAAGGGATGTTGGTATTGGAGGCAGGTAATTCTATGTAATCCATGTTTTTATGGTTTAAGTTAAAGCATCAATGCAACTGGCAACTACGAAAGTCTACTATAATAAGTGTAAGGCCAGTAGGCCCAGGACTGGGTGAGAACATTTAGCACAGCATAGAGCACACACTACTATGACCATGATAGATAGTACTAATGCAGTCTTACAAAATACACTATGATCCTATAAAATAATCAAAAATATTTGCAAATAACACCCATTATCAGTAAAAATTACCACACAAGTTTATTATTCTTTACAAATGAAAGTGAGACATGGGGATTTTATGGATATACATGTAAAAAATAAGAATACTGTGATACTTTGTCTATGGACTAACAGTTTATTTAGTAGACAAGCTTTCGAGGGCTAAACCCTCTTCATCTGGTCAGAGCAGCACTGATTTTAACAAAAGTTTAACAAAGTAAAAAGCCAGTTCCAAAAGATAACAAGGGGGGAGTAAGAAGCAAAATGAGACAAGGAATGTCCCTTTAAGATTTGGACCTGGAAGTTTTTCTTGGTGTGTCCAGGCTATGAAAAATGGTGTCCTACAGGGAAACAGTTCCTATCTTTGTCATGGTGTGTGATGCTACTTCTGTGGGAATTCATCCTCTTTTGCAGTTTTTGGCCAGTTTCTCCGATATATATTGCATCCTCACATTTGTTGCACTGTATTAAATATACCACATTGCTGGATGTACAGCTATAGAATCCATGGATGTGAAAAATTCCCTTCCTGGGTGTAACAAAGGGAGAACTGTTGATGTTGGTACAAAGCTTGCATCAAGTGCCCCCACATGGTGTAGTACCTGGTGTATTATCTCAATGATCTGTGTGTAGTTTCCTTTTAACCGGTTTTTGCTGTAGGTTTGGTGGCTGTCTGAATGCAAGGACAGGTGGTTCTGGAAAAAATGTTTTTCAGGTTTTCTTACTTATTTATCAATGGCTGTAGTTCCTTTTATTTTCCCTATCCCTTCTAGTGAGGGGTTTTAAGTTGTTACTAGGGGTACCCGGGTGTTTCTTTTTCTCTCTTTGTACTGTAGGAGGTTTTCACGGGGAGTCCTCAAAGCTTTGTTGGTGTATGCAGTAATGGTTCTAGCTGGATATCCGTTTTGTTGAAGTGATCTCCCAAGCGCATATAGATGTTTGTCTCTCTCATCTGGCTCTGAACATATCCGGTGGTATCTTGTTGCTTGGCTATATATGATACCTTTCTTGGTGTGGCGTGGGTGAAAACTGTCATAGTGTTTGTATTTGGCCATCTATCAGTTATATAGTGTAACTACACAGCAGAAGAAGATATTGTACTATCTATAAAAGTAAAAAACTTCCAGGTCCAAATCTTAAAGGAACATTTAGCAACACTCAAAAAAGAAAAGCATTTGAAGCTAAAATTATTCCTTTCACATTATGAATAATTGACTTTTCACATCCTAGCTTCCCCTTACCAGTTTTTTTTTACATATTTCTTTTTTCTGTTTCGCCCCTTTTTTTCTTCTCTTCCCCCTTCTCTCCCCTCTTTCCTTACTCTTCCTCCCCCATCCTATTCTCATTACCACTTCACTATTCTGTTATCTCTCCTATTTTATTACCTCTACATTGTCCTTGTCTCATTTTGCTTCTTACTGTTTTTTTTGGGGGGGGGTTGTCTCCCCCTTGTTATTTTGCTTATCTTATTATCTTTTGGAACTGGCTTTTTACTTTGTTAAACCTTTGTTAAAATCAGCACTGCTCTGACCTGATGAAGAGGGTTTAGCCCTTGAAAGCTTGTCTACTAAATAAACTGTTAAGCCTCGTACACACGTTGGATAATTTTCGTACCATGCAGCCGACAAACGTTTAACAACATTATCGTTAATCCTCATAATTGAAACGACATCTGTACACACAGCAACAATAGTCACCACGATAGTTGTTAGATATAGACGTTCGTATGTAAAGTAACGTTCGTATCTTTGCGCAATTATGAAAGCAGTGCATGCGCCTTTTATATATTTTTCATAGAACATTAACGATAATCTGCCGACCATGTACAAATATATGATAATTGGCAGAACAAATCCGCCAGGCTGATTGTCGGAAAAAGCCAATAATAGTTGACGGTCGTTGGTCTTTGACAATCGTTGATGCTATATTTTCATACGAATATCGTGCGATTGCTCGTTCATCGGCTGCATCATACGACAATTATCCAATGTGTGTACGAGACTTTAGTCCATAGAAAAAGTATCATAGTACTCTTATTTTTGTCAATATTGCATGATTAAAAGAAGAGTACATATACCGGTATATCAGGGGAGGGGGATTACAGTCATCCCAGAAAGTGATATCATTATGGGTAGTACTATATAGGAGTATATGCACTCCAGCCCTTTACATTATCTGATGGTGGCTTGTGCATTTTTACCAACAGCATCTGTATTTCATTTCTTGGTCAGTTAAATAATGATACAGTTGTATCAATACCGATTTAAATGTTATTTTTCTGTCCACACCATAAAATACAGATACTGCAGATTTATTAGGTTTACAAACATTTTGTTAAAAAAAATCTCATAGGGCACCAAAGACATGTTTAGTTTCACTAGATAACTAAGAAAAATAGATAACATGGGCCCTTAAGATAAATTATACTTTAGGGATAATGTGTGCTTCTCATAGAAAATTCCACATTTATTTTACCACATTGCTTGTTACCTTTTTTTCCCAGAAATCTCTATTAAAAAAATATGTCTGGGATTACTTGAAAATCCTGCTTTTTGTAAATAGAATTACTACATCCAGAGAATAAAAGGAAAAAAAAATTCCATATTCATTCCATAGAATTTACTTTGCCATGAAAACAATTGCTGCACTTGCATTTACCTACTGTATCAGAAACATACAAAAGTATCAAAAGCCTAAAACCAGATTAGTATATAAATAAATGTAGATATGTAGCCTAATTTGGTTAGTGTTAGTGTACATTAGATCTGCATGGAAATCTAGGCTTTGTGGTGCATGATTTTGCTTAAATGCAAGAACTCTTTCCCTGCGATACATACAGTACATTTCTCAGCCTCCACTCTACTCACTATAATAAGAATTTCAATGTCCTTTCAGAAAACATGACTTGGGTAATGTCATGCCCAAAAACACCTGTAAACAGAACAAGAAGCTTTTTTATCTTGAAAAAAATAATTTCAGAATAGACCGAATGGTACACATCCAATTGTGTCATTTTGTTTCTGTTGACTTATCTTTCAAAAAAAAATGCTGAGGCTTACTTTAATAAGAAAATAATATTTTCCACTGAAGATTTAGCAGGAAAACTGGATAAATTGTATCATGACTTTCATTTGGGAAGTCAAAAAATGATAAAGAAGTCACTTTGCTTTTACTTCAAAGTACGTCTTCTATGTAGCGTTGTCATTATGTAGCACAGCATTTGCAATATTAAACTTCTCCCTTTTTGTGTGTAATGACAAGCACTGCAAAATGGAGTTAATATTTAATCATACGGTACAGCAGAGAATGATAAATCATTTAAAATATTTATCTAAAATGATATTTTTTTTTAAAAAAATCAAATATCAGAAGTACAAGTCTTTAGTATTATTTTTTGAATCATTGAGTACATGAAACAAATGTGACTGAAATAAGACGCAAGAACCATTTCTGTGTTATATTAAGTAATCTTTGTTAATATTGAATGTGTTTCTATTTCAAGTTCTTAAACTGATGAGAAAGGCAATAACAGTACTTAAATATTTTCTCTTAATCATAGGTTTACTTAATTGAATTGTCCATTATAATTGCCCATGGTTATCATATTACTTTTTCTCAAGGAGGCTTTATTTTGAATTGTGTGAATTTGCGGGTTAGGGAGGGCCCCAGAAAAAATAGCTGATCATGAGAGCTGCACATGGACCTAAGAATAGGTCCACTGCCTAGAAGGACCGACTGTCTAGTAGTTACTCCCTATTTGCAAATATATCTAAAGAATTCTTAACCAATGGATACACTTGTGTCAAACCCTCCCGTTAAAGTGATTAAAGGGGAACTGTTGTCTCCAAACAAGCTAAACTTAAATGAAAGACCAGTTTCCTACCTTTAAAACAAGCCATCAACCACCTCTCTACGTGCTCCACAGCCCAAGATATAAAGAAATGACTGACCAGAAAGTTGATGGGTGGGAGGCTGACATGTAACATTCCTAAGGCTTCTCCTGCACAGTGCCGCCGGCGAGCATAGCCTCAGACTCCCTCAGTGTGTGAGGGAGACAGGAAGTCCCTCCTCCTCTCTGCTGTGTCCTGACAGAGAAGGTAAGGGAGGTCTGAATAACCCACGGCACCCACGAGGGGGGGCTTACATCCATGAGTGGGTGGGGCTTACATCCATGAGTGGGTGGGGCTTACAACTGCGAGTGGGCGGGGCTTAGACACCCACGAGTGGGCGGGGCCACATGGGGCTGTAAGATAATGGGCCATGGGGGGCTTGCAACTGGAGGGACATGGGGTCCATGAGTGGGAGGGACATGGGGGGCTGCAAAGGGGAGGAGGAGACACAGGACAGATTGACTGACAGTTTCAGAGCAGGAAGTAGGAAATGCAGGGGACCTGGTGATGCTGCTGCCTTATCACACACAAAAATGTAAATATCTTCAAAACTATGCAAAATAAAGAATGGAAATAAATTGCAAAAATTCCCAGGGGAGCAATTCCTATCGATTTACCTAAAGTTATTTTTGACCACAGTTCCCCTTTAACTCCTCCTTTTCCTCAAGCAACTGACTCTGACTTTTAGTGTGCTTTGGCCAGGAAAAGAGAGGAGAGTAAACTTAAATTATTTATGCTTTGCTAAATTCCTGTTTTTAGAATGTTGCAATGAGGTTAACATTGGAAAAATAAAGTCCTAAGCACATCAAAGGCAATAGGGTGCAGATTCTTCAAACCCCTACCCCCAAGTGGGTTAATAATATCCAGTATAACAAAAAGAAAGATGAAGGATCGCACACCTTACATGTGAACAAACTAGTTTATTGAACCATCAACAGAAACATGCACAACGTTTTGGGGGGCTCCTCCCCTTCATCAGAAACTAGTTTTTTCACATGTAAGGTGTGCGATTCTTCATCTTTCTTTTTATTATATTAGAGGTTAACATTGGCCTGGTTGCCAAATCATAAAAATTTATGTTAAAGTATATGTTTGCTTTTTATATAATGATATATTTTGATAAACTGTTAAAATAAGTGTAGATTCATTACAAATTATCAAATTAGAATTGTAGTGCTTTCTGGCTTTAAAGTGTGCATTCTGTATGCAGTGTAGTATTATGATTAATTCTTGAGACCGCAGATAAGATTTTGTAGAGCAAGCTTGATAAAATAGATAAATGTAGCTTGACTTTTAGCCTTAAAAAAAAAAATAAATAAAAGCAAATAATAACACTTTCAAGGCTGCCAAAACATTATGAAATACCTGATGAAGTTGAATGCATAAGACAGGATTAGCATAAAGATATTTTACATGTTTAAGTCATGACTTTAAGCTAGAAGCCAATCAAAATGCAGCATAGTTATTTTTATGAAATGAAAAGCTAGAGGTAAAAGTACAGCTCACAATGTGAATAATACAGAATAAACAGACAACCTTCAAAAATGTAATCTACACATACTGCACATGCTTAAATTCAGCTTTATCAGTCTGAAATAATATTGTATGAGTGTTTCATTGTATGTGCATACTAGAAAAGATTAGATTACCACAAAAAAATGTTGCAATCTAAAATTTCTGCAGACAGAAGTTAAAAGTATTAGGAGACTTAATAGTATGAAACCTGAGGGTATAAATCAAATGTGGTCAATGAAACCCTTTTTGTAATTCTGTATGATTAGATTCAACAATGGGCCCTATTTGTAAAGGCTTTTTAGCGATACCACACCCTTTAACAAACGGTTTAATAGTTGTTAAACCGATCATAAATTTCCGATTGGGTTAGTGATCGTTAATTTACAATCATTATTATTAACTAACAATAATGATCGTAATTTACCCCATAGAATAACATTGCAGTTGTTTACTACCACATGGTATTCTGTGATCGAACGTTCTTTAATTAATCAACCACGCCCGTACATTTACGCCTGTGTTCGTACATTATCTGCAACACACAGTATCGCTTTTACCACGCTTTTACAAATTGGCCCAATGAATGCAATGTCTCTGACATTGTGTTTCTTTTCACAAGGTCACTGTAACAAAAGGAACCAGCAAGTGCAGAAAGAAGAAGTAATGCTAAATATAATGCTATAATGCTGGTACAATCTATTTACTATATACATTATATAGTAAAAGATGTCATATGCAATATGAAGGTTAACAAGAATTTTTACCCTTGGTAGGCACCATAAGGTGCAGTTCCAATTTAGGCACTTTAGGAATGGACTTTTTTGATGGACACTGAAATACACCAATGGGGTGAAGGTGTAATTTCCTGGATGGATTACATGCTTTATGCTTTATAAAGGACACAGTGGTGTCCGGAAGATATATAGTTGCCCTCTATCACCTTCTAACAATTTCATTGTATGTGTACAGTAGGGATATACAGTACAGTAGAACAGCATAATATGTTACATAAATTATAGCTTAAATTAATTTACCAGTAATTTTCCCATCCAAATGCAATGCATCCTACACTAGAAAATTGTTTTTTTTACTGCCCATTACTATAATTCTTCTCAAATATCACTTTGCTATTTTTTGTTGATCTGCCCCCTATTTCTTTAGATACCTAATCTGAAACTTCTTATATTTCAACTGTCAATCAATCTTAAACTCCTCTGCTGCATGCAGTTTTACTGATATTGGAATGGTGATAGTTGGCATGTGTGAAATGCTGAATTGCACAGTGGGAAATTATCTCCCAGTGTTGGCTGCCCAGACTGATAACCTGATAAAGGAGGTGTCAGTTAAGAGAAGGGGGTGGATACTGAGTTTGATCAAAACAATTAATGGATTGAAGACATGCAGCAACACACACAGAATAAGGTTGATGCATTCAGTTTTTTCAAACATTTAAATCAAATTAAAAGTTAATTAAAATCACCTTACATAGTGCAAAAGCAGTTGCTCACAGAGAGTTCAATAGGATAATTAATATGCAATAGTGTCACTATAATCCCCTACAATTGAAACTTAGCTGAGCATAAAACATATGGAGAGAAAAAAGGTTAAAAAAAAAGGAGAAAAAATGTAAGATTCTTTTTGTTAAAGCAGTTTATCTTTATCCACACTGGTTTTCCCAATGTAATGCATTATTTATCGGAATAACACCAAAGTTATTATAAGGGATGTACAGATAGGGGATTGCTGGCAATGGGGTATATATAGGGTACAAACCTTTGTAAAGGGTTAGAGGAAGGATTCATGTGAAAATATAAATTTTATTTCCAGCTTTCACCCATTGAATAAGGTATTGAAAACATTGGGAGGTTGTGAAGTGAGATAGACAGTTACCCTTCTCAAATACCCATTTAAGACATGTTTACAAGAAGGGCCAAAGTCTTCGAAATGTATTGGTATTGACAAACAGCATTGTATATAAGAGACCCCTTACGGGAAAGTTGGGATGTTATAAATGTCCTAACTGTGTAAGCTGCCGTAGTATGATGACAGGGAATAGCTTTGCACACCCTAGACAGGCAAACGTGTACAAATACGTAAATGGTTCTCATGTACCAGTAGGTATGTAGTATACTTCATCACATGTCCCTGCACATTGGTTTATGTGGGAATGACCACCACTACCTTTTGCGAGAGGATGGCCAGCCACAGGGCCTCTGTTAGAAATGATGTCAAAAAGAAAGGTGATATAAGCAATAAGTTTGGAGATATGGCAGTCACAAACAACAAAGTCTTCAAACAGCTGAATCTCCCTCTTTCCACACTGAGGTTTTATGATCACTGATTGGGTTAAGTAGAGTAGAGGGGGTACTGAGAGAGAGGCCAGGTGGATCGATAAGCTAGAGAATCTCTCTCCTAAGGGCCTTAATGAGCAGTTGGCCCTTCAATGCTTTTTGTAAGGAATTTTAGTTGGAAGTTGCAGGATGAGTCCCTTATGGGACATAGTATGTTCGTATTGGGGCAGTCTATTATCACTAAAAATGTAAAATAAAGGGTTAATGTAGACTATTATAGTTGTTAGAGTTGCAGCCTCTACAATTATAGTGTATATCTGATACTCTGGCAGGGGGCTGGCGTGGGTGGAAATCCGATGCTTTTGGAACCGTGTGCTTAGTGCCGAATTGTTGCCTAGTGACTGTGGAACACTGTGCGGCATGGAAACGCTGATGGGTGTGGTTATAGCTTTGACATAGATGTAGGAGTTACAAAGGCATGTCGGGCTCCTAGTCACAGCCAGGAGTTTCCAGCATGATGCGCTCATCAGTGGACTCATGTCGCTATGCTTCTGATGTAATAGCAAGATTTGGAAGCTGAAAACGCACAGAGCCTACTAAGAGTATATACTAGATTGTGATGGAGGTATGATGATTGTAATGTTTTATTATACATGTTTTTATTATGGGGATATGCACTAGGGTGTGCGTGTATGTGGGAGGTTTTATAAGGGATAGGATGTGGGTGACACTTTTCTGAAGACAGCTCCTGTGAGAGTGGAAATGCATTAAAAGTGCATCTTATGCAATGAATTTTAATTTTTAGATGTCAAGTCCCGTGAGTGCTATCTTCTACGAAAACTTTGGATATTTATTTGTGTAATGTATGTATATATATATATATATAATGTGTTAAGATAGATATATAGATAGATAGATAGATATAACCCTGGCGATGGCTCCATTATGAGCTGAAACACGTAGACACTATAATAAATGGAGAATTTCTTTGATAAAGATCTGTGTGTGCACCTATATGTTGCCATTATTGATTAACTGAGGCAGCACCCAGGTAAGGTAAAAGGCTAAAAGGCTATACATTTCTTCCCTTTGATGAAAAGTGCTTGTGCTTGTCTCTAAAATGTGCTATTTTAAAACAAATTAAAACCAAACCTTAATTGAAGTTGACATATTCTTTAAAAGTTGCTTCTAATTCTTTGCTTTAATAATCTAAAAAATGTTTAATCTTATTTTTACTCTATACTAAATACACCATGCCACTCAAATTATTCTTCATTTTGATTCCTTCCAGATGTTCATCTCTTCTGGACCACCTGTTGACCTTTTGGATACACCACCTCAACACCATGCATCCAAAAGGATTGAATGAGGAAATTAATTTGAGCTGTTTTCTGTAATATAGATTCTACTTTAAACTAAATGTATATAACATAGTCGAATTATACTTTCAAGGTCCATTCAGTCTGTTCTGCCACCCCAATCTAATCATTGTGTATGATCTCTGAAACTTATCAAATTGTATTGAGATAGCAATAACTTACAACCTCAGTAGTGTTGGCAGTCAGTGACTCAATCAGAATGACTTGTTGAAGATCGTAGATGCCAAGATAGAGTCTGGACACTTAGGTAACAGGTAGGAGGAGTTAAACAAAGAAAAACTGCAGTGGAGCAAAAGAGACATGTTTCTAAAAATTCAAACATAAAGCAGACACAGTACTATAAATTGTTACAATGGATGTGTAACATGAAACTGTCAACAGGTGGTCCAGAAGAGATGAACATCTGGAAGGAAACAAAAGAAAGAATGATTTCAGTGGCATGATGTATTTAGTATAAAATAACTATTGAGTAAAAATAAGATTTAAAAAAATTTCATTTTTAAAGCAAAGAATTAGAAGCAACGTTTAGAGAATATGTCAACTTCAATTAAGGTGTGGTTTTAATTTGTTTTAAAATAACACATTTTAGAGACAAGCACAAGCACTTTTCATTAAAGGTAGGAAATGTATAGCCTTTTAGCCAATAGATAAGAACACACAGGGAGATGTAATAAAAGTTCTTATCGTTTAAAATGGTGCTAATTTTGCCCCAACCAATCAGATGTTAGAAAGCTATTTTTAACCATATGAACTTTTATTGAAGAACCCTGAGAGTGTTTTATCAATAGGTTTTAAGAAATAATTTGATAAAAGTTTTATATGTTGCACTATATGATATATAATAATAGTGTGTATAAGTTAAGTATAATGTATGTTTTAATGATAGTGAGATGAAGATTTTAATAATATGCAATTTGCACAAATTTGTTCACACCCCTTAGGGGGAGGAGTTAAATGTATTTAAGTAAGCACATGGTATGTTGTTTTATTCACCTGAGGATGGGGAAAAACCCTGAAATGTTGTGCACTGCAAGTCAAAATAACTGCTAGTGGTTAAGCAGGTTAGAGGGGCAGCACCATTGAAGATTAACAGAGAAGGTGTGCGGGGAGAAAACATGTATATATAAGGTATTAAGGTATTTAGGTATTTTGATTACAGTGAAGTGTAATTGAGAAAAAAAAAAAAAAAAATATATATATATATATATATATATATATATATATATATATATATATATATATATATATTTATTTATTTATTTATAGTACATATATCCAGCATTTCATATTTTCATTACCAAAAATAAATAATGCAGCAATATGACATTTTATGAATCCTAAATTATGAAGGTTTCATTCCCTGATTGGGCGCATAGAAATAGAAAAGCACGGGAGTTAAAACGGCAGATAAACAGAAATAGAAAACAGATGACTCACATTATAAAATCATAATGTATTATATACATTTATGGAAGACTAACACTTTATGTTAAAAGCAGAAAAAAAACTGAATAATGCATTCATTTCTTGTTTAAGTTCTGAACTTGGCGCTTCATCTAAAAACTAAATATACTAACATATACTAACATATTTAACATATTTCTAAAAAGAATTTGCGTACCGATGTGTGATTTTTTAGCCAATTTCCGGCAAAGTTTAAATTTCCCTGCTAACCCTGACATATTTTGACAAATGTTACTCTAATTATGTATTTTAAACATTGAATAAATTGTAACATTTTTAGGCAACCGACTAAATTTGTTAACCCTCAAGATCATTTGCTACAAAAAGGGTTAAACATCTGATTAAATATACAGACCACACACACAAACAAATGATTAGGAAAGAACATTGACATGCTGATTTTTCTAGACTTTTAAAGGAGAACTATTGTGTGCATAAAGTACTTGGGATAGCGCTATAGGACTGGTAAAATCTTTCTGTGAGAAGCACCAGCTCGAAGAAAACTGATTCTGCCAAGTCTTCCTCCTGACTTCAGCACTATCTTTAATACAGTGGGCCAACTTGCATGTACCAGTCACAGTGGGGAAATTGCATGTAGCAGACACACAATGGAAAGACTTGCATGTACCAGTCACAGTTGGCAAACATGTATGTACCAGTCACAGTGGGCAAACCTGTACCAGTCACAGTGGAGCAAATTTGTATGTGCCAGTCACAGTGGGCAAACTTGAATGTACCAGTTACTGTGGACAAACTTGTATGTACCAGTCACAGTTGGCAAACTTTTATGTACCAGTCAGAAGCAAACTTGCATATGCAAGTCACAGTTGGCACACTTGTATTTACCAGTCACAGTGGGCAAACTTGGATGAACCAGTCACAGTGGGAAAAATTGTATGTACCAGTCACAGTGGAAAAACTTGTATGTACCGGTCACAATTCACAAACTTGTATATACCAGTTACATTGGGGAAACTTGTATGTACTATTCACTTTGGGAAAACTTGTATGTACCAGTCCCTCAGTGGGCAGACTTGCATGTTCCAGTCACAGTGGGAAAACTTACAAGTACCAGTCACAGCGGACAAATTTGTATGTACCAGTCAGTGGGCAAAATTGTATGTGCAAGTCACTGGCCAAACTTGCATGTGCCAGTTACATTGGGCAAATTTACATTTACCTGTCACAGTGGGAAAACTTGTATGTACCAGTCAGTGGGCAAACTTGCATTTGCAAATCAAAGGGAAAACTTGCATGTGCAAGTCACATTGGGCAAATTTGCATGTACATATCACAGTGGGAAAACTTGTAAGTACCAGTTGGGAAAATTTACATATGGCAGTTACATGGTAGACAGACTTGCATGTACCAGTCACAGTTGGCAAACTTGTATATACCAGTCCCAGTGGGCAAACTTGTATGAACCAGTGAGAGTGGGAAAACTTGCATGTACCAGACACACAGTGGGCAAACTTGCATGTTCCAGTCACAGTGGGTAAACTTTATGTACCAGCCACAGTGGGCAAACTTGTATGTTCCAGTCACAGTGGGAACACTTGTATTTATCAGTCACAGTGGACAAACTTGTATGAACCAGTCAGAGTGGGCAAACTTGCATGTACCAGTCACAGTGTGAAAATTGCATGTACCAGCCACACAGTGTGCAAACTTGCATGTATCAGTTACAGTGGGTAAATGTATATATGTACCAGTCACAGTCGACAAACTTGTATGTATCAGTCACATTGGGGAAACTTGTATGTACTATTCACTGTGGGAAAACTTGCATCTACCAGTGATACGGTGGGTAGACTTGCATGTACCAGTCACAGTGGGAAAACATTATTTGTACCAGTCACAGTGGGCAAACTTGCATGTGCCAGTCACATGGGCCACACAATATGGACTTACATGTACCAGTAACCCTGGGCAAACTTGTATGTGCCATTTACAGTGGGCAAATTTGTACCAGTCACAGTGGGCAAACTTGTACAGTATGTGCCAGTCAGTGGGCAAACTTGCATTTGCAAGTCAGTGGGAAAATTTGGGCAAATCTGCATGTACCTATCACAGTGGGAAAACTTGTATGTACCAGTCACAGTGGAAAAACATGTATGTATCAGTCAAAGTAGGAAAATTTGTATGTGCCAGTCACAGTGGGCAAACTTGTATGTACCAGTCATAGTGGGCAAACTTGCATGTACCAGTCACATGGTGGGCAGACTTGCATGTACCAGTCCCAGTGGGAAAACTTGCATGTACCAGTGGCATGGTGGGTAGACTTGCATGTACTAGCCACACAATGGGCAGACTTTCATGTACCAGTCACAGTAGGTTAACGTGTATGTACCAGTCAAAGTGGGAAAACTTGTATGTACCAGTCACAGTGGGAAAACTTGTATGTGCCAGTCACAGTGGGCAAACCTGTATGTGCCAGTCACAATTTGCAAACTTGTATATACCAGTCATAGTGGGCAAACTTGCATGTACCAGTCACACGGTGGGCAGACTTGCATGTACCAATTACAGTGGGAAAACTGCATGTACTAGTAACATGGTGGGTAGACTAGCATGTACCAGCCACACAGTGGGCATACTTGTATGTACTAGTCACAGTGCCCAAACCTGAATGAACCTGTCACAGTGCGCAAACTTGTATGTACCAGTCACAGCAGGAAAGCTTGCATGTACCAGTCACAGTGAGAAAACTTCCATGTACCAGTCACAGTGCTAAAACTTGTATGTACCAGTCACTGTGGGAAAATTAGCATGTACCAGTCACATGGTGGGCAGAGTTAAATGTACCAGTAACAGTGGGCAAATGTGTATGTGCCATTTACAGTGGGCAAACTTGTTTGTACCAGTCACAGTTGGTAAACTTGCATGTACCAGCCACACTGGGAAAACTTGCATGTACCAGTGCAGTGACACAGTGGGTAGACTTGCATGTACCAGCCACACTATGGGCAGACATACATGTACCAGTCACAGTGGGCTAATATGTATGTACCAGTCAGAGGGCAAACTTGCATGTGCCAGTCACATTGGGCAAATCTGCATGTACCTATAAAAGTGGGAAAACTTGTATGTACAAGTCACAGTGGGAAAATTTGCATGTACCAGTCACACAATGTGGGCAGAATTCAAATCCACAATATGCAAAAGTACAGGCTTCTCAATCAGTATTGTGATAAAAATTCACTTTATTAAGGCTTTTTTCTAAAACAGCTCAACAGTCCGTTCCGAAGCTATTGTGGTAACACACACTCAAAAGGGGGGTTGGGAGGTGTGTTCTAAGCAGGAACCAGTCACATTGGGCAACTGGCATATGCAAGTCATAGTGGGAAAACTTGTATGTACCAGTCACACCATGGGCAGACTTGCATATACAAGTCACAGTGGGAAAATTGCATGTACAAATAACATGGTGGGTATATCTGTTGTATTCAATTAGATCAACTGGACTTGAAATGTAGTTCTTGAAGACGTTTCGCTAGTCATCCGACTGGCTTTCTCAATTCAGAATGACTTGTACAAGAATCTGTGGCACTTATGTACCCTGGAAAATCCCAATTAGCATATCACAGCCAGGTGTTAAGGGTGTGATAGGATAGTGGCTAAGAGGTGTTATAGGAACGCCCAGAGTAAGGTGTTAAAACAGCATTGTACATGGCAGACAGTTGGTGTCGAACCCCCACCTCTTTTAGGCTTGGTTTTTATTTTCACATAAATGGCCTCTTTAACACTCTCTTGAACCAGTCACGTTCCTTCGCCAGTATGTTAACATTACAATCTTCAAAGGTATGTCCTTTATCCTTAAGTGCAGATCAACGGCTGAGTCCTGACCCGAGGAATTGGCTCTTCTGTGCGGGCCATACGTTGATTCAGTTGCTGTTTGGTCTCCCCCACATACAAATCAGAGCATTCTTCACTGCACTGCACTGCATATATGATGTCGCTTTTTCTTGTGTTTTGGTATTGGGTCTTTCGGATGTACCAATTGCTGGTCACGTGTGTTGTTCGGTTTAAAGCAGACAGGGATACGATGTTTTGAAAATTCTTCTTAATTTCTCGGAGACCCTGCTACATATGGGATGACCATGTTCTTTCTCCTGTCTTGCTTTTCCCCTTCACTGTTGGTATTCGTGTTCTTTTCTTTCCTTCTACTTCTTTTGACAAAGGCCCAGTCTGGATATCCACAAGTTTTAAGGGCTCCTCTGAGATGTTTCATTTCTTTAGCCTTCGCCTGTGCTAGTGGGGATGTTCTCGGCTTGTGTTGCAGGGTTCTGATGACCCAGCTTGTGATCTAAAGGGTGGTGGGAGTCAAACATCAAATACTGATCGTGTGGTGTTGGTTTTCTGTAAAATCTACTTCCAGTTTACCATTTTCCTTAACTTCTACCAAGCAGTCCAAGAAAGCCAGTTTTTGTGTTTTGTACCTCTTCCCTTGTGAATTTAATGTTTTGGTCTACCGCATTAATGTGTTCTGTGAAAGCTTGTACTTCCTTCTGGTGGATTTTAACCCAGGTGTCATCAACATATCTGAACCAGTGGTGGGTGTTATGCCCTTAAAGGTATTAAGCGCCTGTGTTTCTACCTCCTCCATGTAAAGGTTGGCCACAATAGGTGAAACTGGAGATCCCATAGCACATCATGTTTTTGCTTATAGAACTTATCCGTATTTGAAATAGGTGGTATTCAGGCACAAGTCCAACAAGGAACACACCTGTTCTGGGTTGAGATCAGTTTCTGCTGGTAAGAGTGCTGTCTTGGCCCAGCCGTTTTCTCACCTGTGCCTGAATACCACCTATTTCAATACAGGGATAAGTTCTATAAGCAAAAACATGGATGTGCTATGGGATCTCCAGTTTCACCTATTGTGGCCAACCTTTACAGGAGGAGGTAGAAAACACGGCGCTTAATACCTTTAAGGGCATAACACCCAGCCACTGGTTCAGATATGTGTGACACCTGGGTTAAAATCCACCAGAAGGAAGTACAAGCTTTCACAGAAACACTTAATGCGCTAGACCAAAACATTAAATTCACAAGGGAAGAGGTACAAAACAACAAACTGGCTTTCTGGACTGCTGGTAGAAGTTAAGGAAAATGGTAAACTGGAAGTAAGGTTTACAGAAAACCAACACACACGGATCAGTATTTGATGTTTGACTCCCACCCCCCTTTAGATCACAAGCTGGGGGTCATCAGAACCTTGCAACACAGAGCCGAGAACATCCCCACTAGCACAGAGGCGAAGGCTAAAGAAATGAAACATCTCAGAGGAGCCCTTAAAACTTGTGGATATCCAGACTGGGCCTTTGTCAAAAGAAGTAGAAGGAAAGAAAAGAACACGAATACCAACAGTGAAGGGGAAAAGCAGACAGAGAGAAAGAACATGGTCATCCATATGTAGCAGGGGTCTCCGAGAAATTAAGAAGAATTTTCAAAAAACATCGTATCCCTGTCTGCTTTAACCGAACAACACACTGAGGCAGCAATTGGTACATCCGAAAGACCCAATACCAAAACACAAGAAAAGCGACATCATATATGCAGTGCAGTGCAGTGAAGAATGCTCTGATTTGTATGTGGGGGAGACCAAACAGCAACTGCTACAACGTATGGCCCAGCACAGAAGAGCCAATTCCTCGGGTCAGGACTCAGCCGTGTATCTGCATCTTAAGGATAAAGGACATACCTTTGAAGATTGTAATGTTAACATACTGGCGAAGGAACGTGACTGGTTCAAGAGAGGTGTTAAGGAGGCCATTTATGTGAAATAAAGAACAAGCCTAAATAGAGGTGGGGGGGTTCGACACCAACTGTCTGCCATGTACAATGCTGTTTTAACACCTTACTCTGGCGTTCCTATAACACCTCTTAGCCACTATCCTATCACACCCTTAACACCTGGCTGTGATATGCTAATTGGGATTTTCCAGGGTACATAAGTGCCACAGATTCTTGTACAAGTCATTCTGAATTGAGAAAGCCAGTCGGATGACTAGCGAAACGTCTTCAAGAACTACATTTCAAGTCCAGTTGATCTAATTGAATACAACAGATATACCATGACCTGGATGAATGAGAACCTTCACAAACAACATGGTGGGTAGACTTGCATGTACCAGCCACACAGTGGGCAGACTTGCATGTACTAGTCACAGTGTCCAAATGTGAATGTACCAATCACAATGGGCAGACTTGTATGTACACAGTCACAGTGAGAAACTTGCATGTATTAGTCACAATGGGAAAACTTGCATGTACCAGTCACAATGGTCAAACATGTATGTACAGTCACTGTGGGCAAATGTGTATGTGCCATTTACAGTGGACAAACTTGTATGTACCAGTCACAGTTGGCAAACTTGCATGTACCAGTCACAGTGGCAAAACTTGCATGTACCTGTGAAATGGTGGGTAGACTTTCATGTACTAGCCACACAATGTGCAGACGTTCATGTACCAGTCACAGTGGACAAACATGTATGTACCAGTCAGTGGGCAAACTTGCATGTGCAAGTCAGTGGGCAAACTTGCATGTGCAAGTCAGTGGGCAACTTGCATGTGCCATTCACATTGGGCAAATCTGCATGTACCTATCACAGTGGGAAAACTTGTATGTACAAGTCACAGTGGGAAAATTTGCATGTACCCGTCACACAATGTGGGCAGAATTCAAATCCACAATATGCAAAGGACAGGCTTCTCAATCAGTATTGTCATAAAAATTCACTTTATTGAGGCTTTTTCTAAAAAAACAACAGTCCGTTCCGAATCTGTTGTTGTGGTAATATACACACAAAAGGGGGGTTGGGAGGTGTGTTCTAAGCAGGAACCAGTTACAGTGGGCAAAATTTATGTACCAGTCACAGTGGGCAAACTTGTATGTTCCAGTCACAGTGGGCACACTTGTATTTATCAGTCACAGTGGGTAAACTTGTATGAACCAGTCACAGTGGGAAAACTTTCATGTGCCAGTCATGGTGTGAAAAATGCATGTACCAGCCACACAGTGGGCAAACTTGCATGTTCCAGTCACCGTGGGTAAACTTTATGTACCAGCCACAGTGGGCAAACTTGTATGTTCCAGTCACAGTGGGCACACTTGTATTTATCAGTCACAGTGGGCAACCTTGTATGAACCAGTCAGAGTGGGTAAACTTGTATGAACCAGTCAGAGTGGGCAAACTTGCACGTACCAGTCACAGTGTGAAAATTGCATGTACCAGCCACACGGTGGGCAAAATTGCATGTATCAGTCACAGTGGGTAAATGTGCATGTACCAGTCACAGTGGGTAAACGTATATATGTAAACAGTCACAGTGGACAAACTTGTATGTACTAGTCACATTGGGGAAACTTGTATGTACTATTCACTGTGGGAAAACGTGCATGTACCAGTCCTATGGTGGGCAAACTTGTATATACCAGTCACAGTGGGAAAACTTGCATGTACCAGTGATACGGTGGGTAGACTTGCATGTACCAGTCACAGTGGGAAAATATTATTTGTACCAGTCACAGTGGGCCACACAATATGGGCAGACTTGCATGTACCAGTAACAGTGGGCAAACTTGTATGTGCCATTTACAGTGGGGAAATTTGTATGTACCAGTCACAGTGGGTAAACGTATATGTACCAGTCAAAGTGGACAAACTTGTATGTACCAGTCACATTGGGGAAATTTGTATGTACTATTCACTGTGAGCAGACTTGCATGTACCAGTCACAGTGTGCAAACTTGTATATACCAGTCACAGTGGGCAAACTTGCAAGTACCAGTCACAGTGGGAAAACTTGCATGTATCAGTTATACGGTGGGTAGGCTTGCATGTACCAGTCACAGTGGGAAAACATGTTTGTACCAGTCACAGTGGGAAAACATGTTTGTACCAGTCACAGTGGACAAATGTGCATGTACCTGTCACTGTGGGAAAACTTGTATGTACCAGTCACAGTGGAAAAACTTGTATGTACCAGTCACAGTGGAAAAAACTTGTATGTATCAGTCACAGTGGGCAAACTTGTATGTGCCAGTCACACGGTGGGCAAACTTGCATGTATCAGTCACACGGTGGGCAGACTTGCATGTACCAGTCACAGTGGGAAAACTTGTATGTACCAGTCACTGTGGGAAAATTAGCATGTACCAGTCACATGGTGGGCAGAGTTGAATGTACCAGTCACAGTGGGCAAATGTGTATGTGCCATTTACAGTGGGCAAACTTGTTTGTACCACTCACAGTTGGTAAACTTGCATGTACCAGTCACAGTGGGAAAACTTGCATGTACCAGTGCAGTGACACAGTGGGTAGATTTATATGTACCAGCCACACTATGGGCAGACATACATCTAATAGTCACAGTGGGCTAATATGTATGTACCAGTCAGAGGGAAAACTTGCATGTGCAAGTCAGTGGGCAAACTTGAATGTGCCAGTCACATCAGGCAAATCTGCATGTATATATAACAGTGGGAAAACAGTGGGAGTACAAATTTGCATGTACCAGTCACACAATGTGGGCAGAATTCAAATCCACAATATGCAAAGGACAGGCTTCTCAATCAGTATTGTCATTAAAATTCACTTTATTAAGGCTTTTTCTAAAACAACTCAACAGTCTGTTCCGAATCTGTTGTTGTGGTAACACACACACAAAAGGGGGGGGGGGTTCTTAGCAGGAAACAGTCACAGTGAGCAAACTTGCATATGCAAGTCATAGTGGGAAAACTTGTATGTACCAGTCACACCCTGGGCAGACTTGCATATACCAGTCACAGTGGGAACATTGCATGTACCAGTAACATGTTGGGTAGGCTTGCATGTACCAGCCACACAGTGGGCAGACCTGCATATACTAGTCACAGTGGGCAAATGTGTATGTGCCATTTACAGTGGGCAAACTTGTTTGTACCACTCACAGTTGGTAAACTTGCATGTACCAGTCACAGTGGGAAAACTTGCATGTACCAGTGCAGTGACACAGTGGGTAGATTTACATGTACCAGCCACACTATGGGCAGACATACATGTAATAGTCACAGTGGGCTAATATGTATGTACCAGTCAGAGGGAAAACTTGCATGTGCAAGTCAGTGGGCAAACTTGAATGTGCCAGTCACATCGGGCAAATCTGCATGTATATATAACAGTGGGAAAACAGTGGGAGTACACATTTGCATGTACCGGTCACACAATGTGGGCAGAATTCAAATCCACAATATGCAAAGGACAGGCTTCTCAATCAGTATTGTCATTAAAATTCACTTTATTAAGGCTTTTTCTAAAACAACTCAACAGTCTGTTCCGAATCTGTTGTTGTGGTAACACACGCACAAAAGGGGGGGGGGGTTTCTTAGCAGGAAACAGTCACAGTGAGCAAACTTGTATGTACCAGTCACAGTGAGACTGTACCAGTCACAATGTAAAAACTTGCATGTATTAGTCACACGGTGGGCAGACTTGCATGTACCAGTCACAGTGGGCAAACATGTATTTGCCATTTACAGTGGTCAAACATGTATGTACCAGTCACTGTGAGAAAACTAGCATGTATTAGTCACACAGTGGGCAGACTTGCATGTACCAGTCACAGTGGGCAAACTTATATGTGCCATTTACAGTGGGCAAACTTGTTTGTACCAGTCACAGTTGGCAAACTTGCATGTACCAGTCAGAGTGGGTAAACTTGCATGTACCAGTGACATGGTAGGTAGACTTCCTGAGGAAGAGAGAAGTGTATCTCTCGAAAGCTTGTCTGTAAAAATGAACTGTTAGTCCATAATAAAAAGGTATTAACTTATCCTACAGTACTCATCTCTTAGAAAACTTGTATGTACAAGTCACAGTGGGAAAATTTGCATGTACCAGTCACACAATGTGGGCAGAATTCAAATCCACAATATGTAAAGGACGATGCAAATAGGACAATCAGTGTTGTCATAAAAATTCATTTTATTAAGGATTTTTCCAAAACATCTCAACAGAAAAACATGTATTGAACCCAGAGCTCATAAAAGTGCTAACCAGCACCTATTATATACATTGGGATTTAGTGAAAGGTATCTATTGTTATTAATATACATATATTTTTTTTAAAAAGCTGAATGAGTTTTTGCAAACAAGGAATGTTGCAAGTTACTGGTATTGATACATAAAGTAGAGTTGATCCAGGGAAATTTCCGATTGCCACTTGGAGTCAGGAAGGAATTTCTTTCCCCTTGATAAATTTGGGGGGGGGGGATTTTTGCCTTCCTCTGGATAAACAGTTCGGCAGGAATTGAGGATATTGCTAGATGGGTTGGACTGGATGGACGTATGTCTTTATTCAACCTCAAATACTATAACTATATATCACAAATGTGAGACATGCAAGAGCTCCAACCATTATAGCTGTTGTTAATATACGTGTATCTCAACTGTGAAAGATGTGAGAGCTAAAACATATATACAGGTTGTATAGATTCAGTGGAATACCAAAGTCCAAACCCCTGAACTTGGATTCCCATTTTTAATATTTACACCCTCAAGAGATACTTATGGGCATTGAAAATTATAAACCTTAAAGTTATATAACATTTCTAACGAAACTTCAAATGTACCAAAAAGGAAACACAGAACTCCAGGGGCTTGAGCATGGCCTGCTTGATGGGTAACAATATACAAAACAGTAATAATACAATGCAAAAACTTTCTTAATAAAGAATGTATGCACTGATGGAGATCCTGCAGTGCTGTGGTCCCCAATTCACAAATCCAGAAGGCTTCCCTTCTTAATAACATCCTGTGTCTGTTGCCTTTTCTGATGTGTTCCATCACCCTATCTATGATCTGAAATTTAATACAGTGACGCCCCGAGTGAGATGTATGAGATGTTTGGCAATAGCCAAGGAAATATCTCCCCTTGATGTGGCATTAACGTACTCCATCATTCTCTGGGCTGTTCTCCTTATGGTTTCACCCACATACTGAAAGCCACACTCACAAGTCTCCAAGTAAATCACATAGGTTGTCGTACAGTTGGCATAGTATCTCATTTTAAATTCACAACCATTATGGGTGCTTTTGAAAATCTTTGATGGCTCTATTAACATTCAGGTAGTGCATCTATTATTGCCACACCTGTAGCTACCCGATAAATTTAAACATGTTGGTTTAGAATGACCATTAAATTTCACATGGCTGGGAGCTATGTATGACCTAATAGGCCTAGCTTTTTTGATCCCTTCTATCACTGATCTGGTATGGGTCGACTAGGAATGGAGGAGGGTATTTCTCGTTATAGGTTTCCTAAATAAATTAGTGGTATTATGTGACTCTTTACTCTCAAATAGTGTACTTGATACTCTAGATACTCCAGATACTCAATAGAATATTTTTCAATGTAAGATGTAAATTGCATTCCCAAATTTGTGGTATTGCAATTTTCAACAAAATTTAATACCCTATTAACCTCTCCATCCCACACCAGGATTAAGTCATCTATGTAACGGGAAAATGTGACAATGTGTTTTCTAAAAGGGTTATCACTGTTATACGCAAAAGTCTTATGGGTCACTTACCCAGTGACCCATATAGAGGTTAGCATACTACCCCCCTCTTTTGTAAATAAAATTTACAATCAAACATGAAATAGTCTGAGGTTAGTAAATACTCAGTGGCCATTCGCAAAAACATGTTCTGGTCTTCACCATGGAGTCCAGATTTAATTAGCCAGAATTGTGTGACCTCTAAACCTTTTTCATGTTAAATGGATGAATAAAGAGTGGTTACATCCAGAGTCAACCAAAGAAAGGTAGGTTGCCATTCTAAGTCCATAAGTTTGTTCATGGCATCAGTGGAATCTCTAATGTAACTCAGAAGGGATATCACTAAGGGCATTAGAAGTAGGTCTATATATTTACAATAGCTCTTCCCTTCACTTGTTCTATAGATTTGTGCACCTTTGGCAACCAGTAAAATATTGGTATAGTTGTGCCTCCATTCTTTATATACATTGATTCATTGTCATTAAGTACACCCAGAGAAAAACCTATTGAACTAATTCTCTCTGAAATGATTGGTAGGATATTCTAATAGCTGGGTTTACGTATCTGTGTCAGCCAACTGTCTGAGTGCATCCATCTTGTAATAGTCCTTTTCTAGCACCACAACCAAGGTCCCTTTATCGGCTGCTCTAATAACTAGATCCTTATTACACAATAGGCTCTTGAGAGCAATCTGTTCTCCCCCCGTTAAATTTCCATGATTCAAATATTTATTGTTAGTCTTTTTCTTAACAACTGTGTCTGTTATATAATTAACTTCCTCTAATACCTGTAATTTTAAAAACAAATCCAAATAATGCCCTTTGCTTTGTACCGGATAAAAGTTTGAACTCTTTTTCAATTCTGTATGTTGAACTTTATTTAAGTTTCATGTAACCCTATTGGTATCCAAGTCAGTCAAGGATTGTAAAGTTATTTGATCCGAAAAAGACTAGTTATCATATGTCTCACTTATAAGGGCTTCGCTCCTTTGTATTGCAATACCTTCTTGTTTAATGTGGACTATCAAATCATTGGCAAAATGTCACATTAAAGTTAATATTCATATATACCAATTAATGTCCACAATCGTTTCAAACTTCATATTATTGGAATCCGGTATAAAGCTCAGGCCTTTGTTAAGCAGGCTAATTTCCATTCCTGTTAGTACATGTTTAGAAATATTAACAACATTTACCGGTTCAAGGGTAGTTAGAACACCTGGTCCCTCTGTTCTCTCAGAAGAAGATTTGGAATCTTCTGCTTGCCCCGTTGTTTACCCTACCTAGGTCTTTTCTTTTCCATAAGAGGTCCTGATAGCTCCTTTCTCTGGTGTCCTCACAGTCGTCATTCTCACTCAGTGAGAGGTCCAACTGTAAAAAAGAAAAGGAGACCGATCTACACGATAAATTACTATCAGACGAGTCCCCTTCTATATCATTAAAGTGGACCAGTTTGAGAATCGTGCTTCTCTTTTTAGGTGTATAATTATCTATCTCTGCCCTCTTGGGGATCCCTTTAAGACTTTTATTTGAATTTATCCCTTTTAGTGGCCCAAATCTGTGTCTCTAGCCTGTTCTTGAAAGCATCCATTTTATTAAGATGTTGATCTAGTTGGTCTTCTAGTTTGTGTCCCAATTCTTTTGTGAGTTTATAATTATTTTAATTAAAGGTCAATAAACGTTTGGATTGTTGGTTAATAATTATCCCCATCAATTAAAAGAGCAATCAGTTAAAATGGTATTCCAATTATTAATAAGGTCTTTATTTATATGTGAAAATGTCATGATTTTTTTCATCCCTGTGGGATGCTTTTTACTTTTTTATTACTTTAATTATTAGTTTCTGTAATGTTTAAAGTGAAACAGTGTGATCTGTATGTTCACTTACGTATGCATCCGTAAAGTCCTCACCGGTGTCTGAAAAAAACGATAGCGCCAGCTTTTTTTTGTAAATTCTGTTTTTATTTTTCAAAAATATATGGAAATACAGAGCATCTGTAAACTATAATTCTGAAAAAAAGAGAAATATAGTGAGAAAGCAAGTAGAGGGAGGGTAGGGTTGGGTTAGGATAGAATAGAGGAGAGAGTAAGAACTAGATAATAAGTATTGGGATAGTTGTGGACTGGGCACATTATATATATTACAATTCGTTGTAATATGCAATGCAATCCGGTGTTGCTCTTTATGATGTACAGAGGGATTTGTGAGCATCTGATTCCTTAAACAGTATCCAAGGAGAACAAGTTTCAGTGAATTGGTCATACTTATTTAATAAGAAGGAGTTAAGTTCTTCCATATGCATACTATGGTTTCATTCCAAAATCCAGGTAGCGTCCTTCAGGCATGTCTGTGTTTTCCAATATCTTGGTAAAACCATTCTGCCTGCAGTTAGAAAGTGACCCAGTAAAAATTTTTATGCGTTTCAATAGTTCCTGGTATGATGGATAGGAGAACAATTGATGGGTCTGGTTAAATGTTATGACCTGTTATAGTGGAATATGTTTTTTATATTGAGTTCCAAAATGGGAAGATTATGGACCATTTCAGCCATATATGTGATAGTGAGCCCTCTTTGGTCTGACATCTCCAGCAAATTTCTGAGACTGAGGTGAATTATTTGGTGATCATTTTTAAATTGTTTTTCTGCCCCCTGCAGGCCATGGAAAGTTTGTGTGTGAGGTGGAAGCTCATTTTCCATTGGTCCTTTGTAAATGAAGTTTGTAGTACTTTCTCCCATTTGGCAGTATAGGGGGGTAGGTCTTTTAAAGAGACCTCTTTCAAAAGCAAGTAGAGTTTAGAAATTAGATGTGTTGGTGGTGATTTGGCAAGATATTTTTTTCAAACTGAGTGTAGTCTTTACACCACATAGGGGTATTTTGTAGAGCTAGAATGTAGTGCCTTAATTGATGCTATTCCCACTGATGTTGAGCTTTAAATTCATTGTTAGATATTAAGTCAGTAAATGGTTGTATTTTGTTTTTGTCTATTGCAAGGCTCACTCATTGGATAATCAGATTGTTTCTACTTTAAGAAGGATTGGGAGTTTAGTCCCGGGATAAATGAAGGATTGGTGACAATAGTAATGTGAGAGCTTGAAATGTGAATTTTTTTTGTTCCATAATTTC
The DNA here is from genome assembly GCA_019447015.1 of Hymenochirus boettgeri. Classification (NCBI taxonomy): domain Eukaryota; kingdom Metazoa; phylum Chordata; class Amphibia; order Anura; family Pipidae; genus Hymenochirus; species Hymenochirus boettgeri. The sequence goes on from CM033476.1 coordinate 179,151,132, forward strand.
AGAATTAGAGGAGCAAAAACAGATTGTGAAACACATAAAGGTCTCTGTTGTGGAAGTAGCCAGGGTTAAGTTTGAATTAAGTCTTGTGATAGGTTGTTTATTAAAGTTACCCAGAGTTTTTTGCCATTATTGTGTTTCCAATCTATATTATGTGATAGTAATCTTGCTGTATGGTATAAATTAATATCTGGGAGTCCCATGCCTCCTTTAAACTTATGTCTAGTAATTATGGAATATTTCATCCTATCTGAGAAGCCTGCCCATATAAATTTTAGAAGCAACTTCTTTGTATGGACAAAAAATGACTTTGGAGAGAGTATTGGAGCTGATTTAAAAACATTTACGAATCCGGGCTAAAACGTCCATTCTTATGATATTGACTCTTGCAAACCATTAATATTTATTTTTTTGCCATGTGCACAGGTCGGAGGTCAGCCGCTTTAGTAATGGATCATAATTAAGTGAGTATAGTTTAGATAGATCATTTGGGATCTGAATGCCTAAATATTTGATTGCTTTGGGATCAGATTAGGTGGTAAAGAAACATTCAAGCATTCTGATTTAGCATAATTCATTTTAAAATTGCTGAGTTGACCAAATCTTTCTAATTCCAAATGTCTGGAAGGTATGGAAATGTGGGGTTATATAAAGTAATATAAAGTAGAAGGTCATCTGTATATGAAGCAAATTAATGCATTGTGCTCATTATGGGGGACTTCAATTACCCTGACATTGATTGGTGTGGTGGAACTGCCATCACAGAAAAAGGCGATGAGTTCCTGAATTTGCTGCAGGATAATTTTCTCTCACAGGTGGTTGAGGTTCCTACTAGAAAAGGAGCTCTGTTGGATCTGGTAATATCTAACATTGTGGAGCGCATTATAGATATAAAGGTAACTGGAGGCTTAGGGAATAGTGACCATGAAATAGTGGCATTTGGACTTTGTTATCGAAAGGAAAAGTGCGCTGGGTTAACAAAGACATTTAATTTCAGGAAAGCAAATTTTCCCAGGTTAAAAGCAGCTCTTCAGAATGTCAACTGGGATAATGTATTATCAGGTAAAGGTACTGAACAGAAGTGGACTGTGTTCAAGGGGATTTTAAGCCAGTTCACACCTAAATTTATACCCTTGGGAAATAAATGTAAAAAAAATAAATCCGCGCCCATGTGGCTGAATTCTGATGTAAAGAGGCAAATGGTAAGGAAGAAAAAGGCATTTAAAACCTTTAAGGCCGAGGGAACTGAAAGGGCCTTTAGGGAGTATAAAAACTGTAACAAGGAGTGTAAGAAAGCAATCAAACTAGCTAAAATTAATAATGAAGTTAGGATAGCTGAAGAAAGCATCACTAAGCCTAAACATTTTTTTAAGTATATTAATAGTAAGAAGATGAGGACTGAGAATGTGGCACCATTAATTAATGGGGATAAGTTAGTTACGGAGGATGGCGATAAAGCAAATGTCTTGAATAATTTTTTTTCCTCTGTATACACTATAGAAGATCCAAGTACAGATATCATAGAGTATAGTAGCAATAAAGGTATACAAGATTCAAGTTCACTTTGGTTAACCGAGGATATGGTACAGAAAGAACTAAATAAGGTTAATATTAATAAATCTCCTGGACCGGATAAAATACATCCTCGGGTACTTAAGGAGCTAAGTTCAGTTTTATCTAGGCCATTGTTTCTTATTTTTGCTGATTCCCTCATGTCCGGTGGTGTGCCTCTGGATTGGAAAAAGGCTGATGTTATTCCAATATTCAAAAAGGGTAGTCGTTCACAGCCGGGTAATTACAGGCCTGTAAGTTTAACTTCAGTGGTGGGGAAGATCCTGGAAAGTTTAATAAGGGAACATGTTCTAGAGTATGTTTCAAGGACTGACATTATAAGTAGTAACCAGCATGGATTTAGGAGGAATAGATCTTGTCAAACTAACTTGCTTGGCTTTTATGAGGAAGTAAGTAGAAATTTAGACTCTGGTATAGCAGTAGATGTAGTTTACTTGGATTTTGCAAAGGCTTTTGATACAGTCCCCCATAGGCGACTAATGAATAAGCTAAGGTCTGTTGGTCTGGGGAGTCACATTTGTACATGGATAGAAAATTGGTTAAAGAATAGGATGCAGAGAGTAGTTGTTAATGGGGCTTCATCATTATGGACTAAAGTGCTAAGCGGGGTGCCACAGGGTTCTGTGTTGGGGCCGCTTCTATTTAATCTATTTATTAATGATTTGGAAGTGGGTATTGTCAGCAAGGTTTCTGTGTTTGCTGACGACACAAAACTTTGTCGACCAGTAAAAACTTCAGAGGATGTGCAATCGTTGCAAGGGGATCTAGATAGATTATCACATTGGGCTGCTAAGTGGCAGATGAAATTCAATGTTGATAAATGTAAGGTGATGCATTTTGGACTTAAAAATCCTTGTGCTACTTATACTATAAATGGCTCTGTGTTAAGTGAATCCCTGTTGGAAAGGGATCTTGGAGTTTTGGTGGATAACAAACTTAAAGGTAGCAAGCAGTGCCAGGCGGCAACAGCCAGAGCCAGCATGGTATTGTCTTGTATAAAGCGAGGTATGGATTCAAGGGAGGAAAATGTAATTCTCCCTCTTTACAAAGCATTGGTAAGGCGTCATTTGGAATATGCAGTGCAATTTTGGAATCCTGTGTACAAAAAGGACATCTTTGAAATGGAAAGGGTTCAGAGAAGGGCAACTAAATTAATAAGGGGATTGGGGGAGCTTGAATATGAAGAGAGACTGGAAAAGTTACAATTATGTACGCTGGAGAAAAGGCGCTTGCGTGGGGATATGATTACTGTGTACAAATACATTAACGGGCCATACAATAAACTATCTGGGGCATTGTTCACCAAGAGAACATGTCAAAGGACACGAGGACATCCCTTAAGACTTGAAGAAAAAAGGTTTAGGCTTCAAGCTCGGAAAGGGTTTTTCACTGTGAGAACGGTAAGGCTATGGAACTGTCTTCCAGTGGACGTTGTAATGACAGGTTCATTGGTCAGTTTCAAAAAAAAGCTGGATGAGTTTCTGCAAACAAGGAATGTTGCAAGTTACTGGTATTGATACATAAAGTAGAGTTGATCCAGGGAAATTTCCGATTGCCACTTGGAGTCAGGAAGGAATTTTTTCCCCCTTCATAAATTTGGTGGGGGGTTTTTGCCTTCCTCTGGATCAACAGTTAGGCAGGAAATGAGGATATTGCTAGATGGGTTGGACTGGATGGACGTATGTCTTTATTCAACCTCAAATACTATACTATACTATACTAATGCATAATCTTATCAAGCTGTATTCCACCTATATCTGTGTTGTTTCTCAGGGCTATGAGTAGGTGCTCCATAGTGAGTATATATAGCAAGGGGGAGAGGGGACATCCCTTTCTTGTACTATTTAGGATAGGACAAGGGTTGGAGAGTATTCCATTTATTTTGATTCTTGCTGTATTATTGCGGTACAGAACTATTACTCTATTTACACACATTGAACTTAGTCCCACCTGTTGGAGTGTTAATCTAAGAAAGTCTCAGCTAACTCTGTCCAAGGCCTTCTTCACATCAAGCGAGAGAAGACACATTGGTGTGTTAGTACGTTGGGTGAGAGAGATTAATTCAATGGTTTTAATGGTGTTGTCTTTTGCCTCTGCTTCAGGGACAAACCCCACTTGTTCTGGGGAGATCCATTTTGTAAGGAACCCTCTTAGTCTGTTCATTTTGCTGTATATTTTTACTTCTAGATTTGTCAGGGATATTGGGCACCAGCTGGAGCAAGCAGAGGGATCTTTACCACTTTTTAGTATTACTGTTATATGGGTCTCCATAGCTTGGTTTGGGAAAGGTGAATCTGGGGGAATTGTGCTGAAAGCATCTAATAGAATGTTCTTTCAGAAATATCTTATAAAATTTCGCTGAAAATCCATCAGGTCCAGGACTTTCACCTGATTGAATGATTTGATTACGAATGCTAATTCATTATGAGTGAAGAGGGTGTCTAGACTTTTTGAGTTGTCTGGGTCTAAGAGTATAGGGTTGTTGAATTTATATATTCATTTATTGGGTTGTAAGTAGCTAAGGGGCTGTAGGCTATTGAATAGAGTTTAGTATAATATTCTTGAAAAGCTTTTGTTATGTCCTCTGACCTGTGCACAATCACATTATCCATATTTTTCATTTTATTCACGTTAGTATTAGCACATCTACATCTTAAGGAAGAGGCTAAGGATCTACCACACTTGTCGTCAAATTCGTAAATAGTTCTGTTTTCTTTAATCTTTTCTGATATTTGAGGTTTTGTCTAATGTTGTCAATAGTTCTTGCCTGGCTATGGTTTTTCTTAAATGGAGTGTTGGTGTCCCCCTTGGGCTGAACCCCAAAATAATCCACAGGCACACTTTCCAAAATTTGTGCTCAAATAGAATAGAATTTATTGCCAGATAAATTACAGAATAAAACAGTGTGTATTCATGCAAGATGAGAGAACATGTCCCACTTTATCCAATTGGGGCGAGGTATAAATACACTTTCATATGGATTGCAACAGGAAAGGGGATGGCACACAACATAGATATCTTCACATGATTGGATTATACAATACTGCATAGCATACTTCTCATTACATTTCATTACAATACTTATAAGCTGCAGCTAGCTATTTAGCGCAAACAATGTAGTTTAGGTACCAAGTTTATGTTAAAGGCCTAGAATTGGTGACAATCTTTAATTTCGGCTCCGACAGGAGGAGGTAGAGTTATGTTTATGTTGAAGTTCTATAGAGGCTATTTCATTTCGTAGCTTCAGTATTTGAAGCAAATTTTGCTTTTTGATTCTAACCCCTTGTTGAATAAAGAGGCCTCTTAGAGCTTTTTAATGCTTACCAATTTCATTAGGGATGAGGTGGTTTCTGATGCGTGTAGCACTTTAAAGTTTATATTAGTTTGATTTAGTTGTTTAGTAAAGTCTAAACTAAAGGACTAACTATATACAATATATATATATACAATTCAGCAGTTGTTCATTTAAGCGCCATTGCCAAGGTTTTCTAGAGTGATCGGGAAATGTAATGTATAGGTATAAGGGTGAGTGTCCTGACCACACTATAAAGCCATAATGGCTTTCTAGGTTCCATGATAAAAGGGCGTGTGAGATAAAAAAATGTCAATTCAATTATGTACTGCTGAATAGTAGGTTAATTCTTTCATAGTATTAAGAGTTCTCCATATAACTATTAAACACATGTTATTTAGTTCTCTTTTCATTTTATTTAGCTGTCTATAGTATATATGGCTGTGACCTGATGTCGTATCTAGATTGGGGTTGAGTGCCAAATTAAAGTCGCCTCCCAAAATCACCTTTCCTTCCTGGAAAGTTAATGTTTGATTCGAGGTATATATAGTTTTGCTAAGGTGAAAATCTGGGAGGCAATCTGAACCTTAAGAAGAATATATCTGCCTTGTGTATCGTGTTCAGATTCTATGTATTAAAATGGGAGGTTCTTATGTAAAGCAATTGCTACATCTTTAGATTTTGAGTCTGGGTTATGACTATAAAACCAGTGGGGATAATTTTTGTTTTGAAATTTAGGGACTGCTCCCAATTTGAAGCGGGTTTCTTGGATAAATAAAATATAAATTGTATCAGATTGCATTAAATGCGGTGTTTGAGATATGCATTGTGGGATGTTTAACCCTTTAAGTGCCACAGATCCTATATACACGTTCTGTGGATAAAAGTCCCAAACTGCACAAAACATGTATATACGTTATATTCCCCTTAAAAAAAATTGGGCAGAGCTAGGGGTGATCAGGGGGCAGCATTCAACTCCCCCCCCCCCCCAGCCCCCTCGATCCCCCCTCGGTTTCGTCCAAATCCGATAGGGGGATTTTGGGATCGGGAGATATCCTACCTTATACTCGTGAACGTATAGCAGTAAGCCGGTCCCATGAGGAGGAAGTGATCATCGTGCAAACGGAGACCCCGGTGACATCATAGAGCTTCCTCTTTCAACGGGGTCTTCCCTTATAGAGGTACAATGCTGCCCCTGGTGGTCTAGTGGAGGTATTGCACTGCGCTCTCTATTCAGATCACAGTGCAGTACCTGGTATAGTAAAGATTGATATTTGGTAACTTTTTTTTACATTTCATGGAATTTTGGCATGATTTTCTACCTTCGATAGTTGATTTTTGTTTTTTCAGAAACTCTGCGAAAAGTGCAAACTTCTACGAAGAACTACGCCCACACTATTGATGGTATGAATTAACAAACTACAGTGTTACATAGCTAAAGGTGTGCAGATTCAAGGAATATATAGTTTGTGGGGGGTGTTCTGTAGGGAAAATCTGCAGACTGTTCAAATTCAAAGTTGCCTGAATATTTTTGCTGTTTTTCAGCAATCATGCATTGTCTCACTTTGTGGCTTTTTGCTTCCACGTCCACGTGTGTAACCACGCATATGGCATACTGTTTGATTCAGGCCATTTGGGAGATTGATAACTGGCATCTTTTTTTTACATTCCATGGGATTTTGGCATGAGTTAGGTTAGGCTTTCCTATTTGAGATGTGTTTGAACTTTCCTCAGCAGTTTTTAGAATTTGATTTTGAAAAAAAGAAAATGTGAGAAAATAACTTACAATTGGACGAAGTGCTGCGCCCAAGTATCTGCATTTTGATCGAAAATTACCTCACTCATAAAATCCTGCAGGTATGTGGTTTCTAAAAATATCTCATTTGTGGGGATATTTTAGATAATTTGGTAGAAATTCTATGTTAACCGTCAGAAGTGGTTATACATTTCAATTTGGTGTAAGTAAGTAAGTAAGGTGCAGTTTTAGTTTGGGGAGGTCTCCTGTACAGGAAAAGTGGGCTACCTTTATATATCTGGTATCGTTGTACTCGGGAGTATCAGAGCTTTTAGAAACAGTAAGATTTGTGTGTGTAACCTTTAGATAACTATAAGTAAAAATGGGAAAAATCCATGAAAATTTGCAAATTTTAAATTTTTTTTACATATTTTACCCATAATTCCAGTAAAATTTCCAGAAAAGTTAAAAAAAATTTTTACCATGTGCTGAAAAAAACCAATGTATAATATTACTGATTTACTGGGGGGTTTCCTACTGTAAACTTTGACTGAACCAAATGTGTCTAAAATCCTGAAAATTCTTCTGGCATTTAACGCATGCAAAGTGGTGAATTCTGCTGACACTGAAAGGGTTAAACCATTAGCGTTAAGTGAACAAACCGAAGCCTCATATCTTATATTGCCAATCAAAATTCCAAAGCCATACAATTATCATATTAGTTACCCGTGTCCAAACTGTTAGATTTAAAGGGATAGAGAAGTAAAACAAAGAAGATAGAAGGTATAGATAGTAATGAAAAAAGAAGTTGGCCATATGAGAAGATTCCACAGTAGACATTACATTTGTAATTTAACCTTATTTACATAAAAAATAACATTTGTCAATCGTGCGATCCCTAAAAGCCTAAGATTCTGTAATGCTGTACCCACCAAAATCCCCAGTTGGCAAAAGTCCCTCGCGGGGGGGGGGGGGGTTAGGGTAGTACGGTACGCCCATCCTCATGGGACCCCCTGAAACCAGTGCAACACCAACAATTGTATATAACTTTTAAAAGAAAAACCATAGGAAATACCAATTCCATCTATAACATGTTCCATTATTACTGTTTCGTAGAAAGTTTATGTTAACTAGTATATTTGGAGGATCTCATGTGGAGATAAGAGATTCTGAAACATAGAGGTAGCAGATACTTATCTATGTGGTGAATTATCTTCTTGTGTTTTTGGAGTGCTGTACTTTCCATTTTTAGTTGTTTGCCATAGATTTATTTCTTTCAGGAGAGATGTATCAATGGGTTGATCCCATTGGCAAGTCAATCTGTGGGATCGTGACCACCCCGATCTTCGGAGTCCTGAATCTCCTCCCCGTTACGCCCCTTTATGCCTGCCATGCCCCCAGACCACCCACGCCACACCCATGACATGCCCTAATCCCGTCTTCCCTACCCCTAGCGCGCATGCCCCACCCACTGTATGGCGTCAATGACATCACACCATGTAGCCATGCCCCCTCACCATGCCCCCTCGCCCACCCTGCCCGGAAGAACGAAGAGGCAGGGTGGGATGTCTGATGATGAATACAGCAGATCACGTCTCTGGGAAGATCATCATTTGTACCTCTAGGATGTAATGCCCTATGTGCTCTGTCCAGTTTTAGTGGATTTTCTTCCAGGATAGTATTACATTTTTTTTGTAAGGCTTATGGTAGCTCCTCTGTGGTGATATCTTCTGGGAGACCCCTCACCCTTATGTTGTTACGACCCCTATTCCCCAAGTTCTCTATCTGGTTGAGTAAAGATCTTATTGTAAATGACTGGGAAGTAAGGGTGTTATGTAGTTTGTTTATATTTGTCTCCTGGGTCTCAATACCTTGTTTCCAGGTCAGTGACACGGCCTGCTATTTTTTATAGGTCCTGTCGGATATTAGATATTTCAGTTTTACAGGTATTCTCCACCCTGGTCACCATGTCCTCAAAGTCTCTCTTAGTAGGGATAGAACAAAGGTATTTAGTGATATCAGCTGTGGCTCCCTCTGTATCAGTAGAGATGGCCGAAACTAACTAGTCTTGTTCCGGTCTGTTACCTTTTTTGAAGTATATGTTGAGATCCGGAGTTTTTGCAGATTGCTGGGAATGTGTGGGTTAAGCCGCTTTTGGCTTTTCCATTTTTAAGCTCTCACTTAAGATTATTGCTTGGTGTTATGTGGTCCCGGGGAGTCTGTTCACGGAGCTCTCACACCATGCGGCTGTCTTGGTGCATGCTCCAGCCATGCCCTCAATAGCGCCATCTTTGATCTCACTGCTTGACCCTGCACACCCATGTTCCATGGTAGACCTTTGTTCCTCTCTATAGTGGTAAGATCGCTCGTACTCCGAACCTCTACGCTGAACCAAACAATGAAAAAACTAATAAATGTTAAGGGTGGAGGAGCGTAAATTTTACCCCAGTGGCTGAGTGGAGCTCCACATCTGTGGCATGTTCAGCATCTAGCCGTTAAAGGTCCAAATCCACAATATGCAAAGAATGGGCTTCTCACTCAGTTCTTGTCATAAAAATTTACTTTATTAAGGCTTTTTCTAATACATCTAATACAACAGTCCATTCCAAATCTGTTGTAGTGGAAACACAAACACAAAATGTGGGGAGGGAGGTTTGTACTAAGCAGGAAGCAGTCTTAAACAACTCATCTTAATCTTTTTTATTTTATCTTTATATGTGATCGGAGCACAACCAAAAGATATAAAATATATTTTTACCCTTTGAAGTGGAAATACATTTTGGAGAGCTGCTATACAAATACTGACCACTGGCTCTAGAAACTACTTTTTTTTTTCTACAAACCCCAAACCTTTTCCACTAGTTCACCAGTTTCAAGTACAGCAGCCTATGGATCGCAAAAAATGTTTGAAAACATGGAACAGAACATTATACAGGAACCCGAACAACCAGAAGGGAACAGAAGTGCCAGACTAAGGGGCATATTTATAAAAGGCCCGTTAACTTTTTACGTCCAGGTTTCCGTTTTCGCCCCAAATCCCTATTAACGCAATTTATAAAAAGCCAAAACCTGGTGGCAGAAATTTAACACCACATTATCATCGCATCAGTTACCACTCTCTTCTATTTATAGAGCGGCTATAACTGATTTGCGGCGTTAATCTTGGCCGTTTCAATTTAACTTTAAGGTGGAAAAATGGGATCGCCGGGGTGTACAAGTCACAGGTGGAGTCTCAGGTGGTCGCACCTGCCGAGAAGGGCACGGCAAGCCCGCCGCACGCGCCCACCTCCCCCCGCCACACAACCCTTTCCCAGCAGCCCCTCCCAGCCCCCTGCACCATACTCTCGCAAACCCAGACCCCTCTTCCCCCTCACTTATAAGTGCCTTTGCGGCACGTACAAGTGCCGTTGCATCCCTGAGAAGGGCCCTTTGGGGCTTAGGGGGTCACACATCTAGAAATGGGACCCCCCTCCCTGGCCCTTGTAAGGGCCCTTGCGGCACTGAGAAGTGCCTTTGTTGGGGGTCCCACACCTCAAACCAAAAGAGCCCTTGGGCATGTCGTCTTCCATCTAGCGACACCAACTCCGCTGAAGTCGCTAACACCGGTCAATGCCCCTTTGGCCGCCAGGGGCATGTCTGGCGCTAACGGCTTCAACAAAACAGCCATTTATAAATATGCTCCTAAGAGATTTATATTTTCAATTAGAAAAATGGACTCTAAAAGAAACAAGGATATGGTGGGTGCTATTTATATATTGGGTGCCATAGTGCTATTTATATATAGGGTGCTATTTATATATGAGGGTGCTATTTATATGTGGGGTGCTATTTATATATTGGGTGCTATGGCTGCTATTTATATATTGGGTGCTATTTATATATGGGGTGCTATGGTGCTATTTATATATCGAGTGCTATGGTGCTGTTTAAATATGGGGGATGCTATTTATATATGGGGTGCTGTTTATATATTGGGTGCTATGGTGATATTTATATATAAGGTGCTATTTAAATAAGGGGGTGTTATTTATACTATGAGGGTGCTTTTTATACTATGGGGTTGCTATTTATACTATGGGTTATACTATACGGGTGACCTGGTAGGTGGTGGTGACCTGGTACATTGCATTATAGGGGACAGGAAAAGAAGTGCCCATAACATGTTTCATAACATCCAGCGAATTATGGGGGACATTTGAGTGGGGTAGAATGTGGGAGGGTATTATTTATTTCTATCAGTTCCATTTTGACACTTGCACAGGTAGGTCAGGTTTATTGGCATTGATTGGACAGAATGTGTTAGACACTACTTTAGTGTGATGGTATAAAATTTAGAGAACCCCCAGCATTCCACTTTTGAATGTTAGATGTTTTTGGTGTAACAGATACACATTAATGAAAGCAATGCACAGACACTATGGGAAGGGAAAGTGCTGTGAGTGATGGATAACTGTCTCTTTCCTACCTACACTACTATTCCACACTGAAAGCGATGCACAGGAACTATACGAAGGGGAAAGGGCTGTGCGTGATGGATGACAGGCTCACACAGTAAGACAAACACACTGGTATACTCACACAGTCACAAACACACTGACAGTCTCTCACAGTTACATAAACACACTGACAGACTCACACAGTTACACCAGCACACTGACAGACTCACAATCACAGTTACACAAACTCACTGACAGTCTCTCAGTTACACCAACACACTGACAGACTCACAGTTACACCAACTCACTGACAGATTCAGTTACACCAACACACTGACACTCACAGTTACACCAACACACTGACAGACTCAGTTACACAGACACTTGACAGTCTCACAGTAACACACTGCTATATACAAACATCAATATAAACAGAAATCAATATAAACATTAATAAATACATACATTTTATTTCTTTAATCAATAACAAGTGAGGTTTAAGTTTTCTGTAAGTAATCCCAAAGTTCAGTAGCTGAGCTGTGCTAATATTCCCCTCTCTGTGTACCAGCAAACTCTATCTGATGCAGCAAAAAAAGTGCACATGAATAGAGGGAAAAGTCTGTTACTCATGGGGTCAAAAGGGGCGGGGTTACAACATGCTAATACTGCAGATGGAGAAAAAAGCAGTGAAGAGCGGAGGTCACACCCCAGACATCCCACCCTGCCGAATCTGGCTTCCGGGCAGGGTGGGGAGGAGGAGGTGTGGCCGAGTGACCTGACGTCACTGACATCACTAATGAGGCAGAGTCGGGGTCAGGGGAGGAATACATTATATGATGTAAATTACGTTACGTGAGAGGCGTAACTGGCCCGTGTGACATAATTTACGTCACATAGGAGGCATGGCCAGAAGAAAGGACTCTCAGGTAGATTCGGGTTGCGGGAGTTTGGGGTGGTCTCACGGGTGTGCGGGAGACCCCCCCCAAAATCAGGGAGACTCCCGCGACTCCTGGGAGGGGTGGGATACATAACACCCCCAAAAGCGAGCAGAACTTTACAAGCTGATTGCAGAGGCTACAAGCAGAATTTTTTCACAAGAAAGGTATCCATGGGTCTGGGGGACAGAGTAGTTTATTATACAGATGTTTTTAAAATTTATCATTTCATGCACAATGTGTACGAATGGCCGTTTCGGGCGATAATCAGCCCGAGTATGGGCACTTTATCGTCCGAAGCGGCCTTTCATATGGCCTTTCATTCGGAGATCGTTGCCCGATCCACCGGGCGGATCTCCAAATGAGCGGCCATTTCAGCCGATACAGTGCCCATACATGGGACAATTATTGGCCAAAACGGCCGCTTGTACACATTGTGTGTCGCGGGTCTGTATGAATTTTTTACTTTTTTAAATACTAATAACTTGAATCTACAATTCATTTCCAAACACCATAAAGAAAAAGCAATCTTCTTAGGCCTTGAACAATTTATTGAAACAATGAATTTAAATCAAAAACTTACTATAAACCAGTTGACAACAACTCCTATATCCTTAATAACAGCTGTCACAAAAGAAAATAGCTCAAGAATATTCCTATCAACCAATTCAAAGCAGACGTGACTGTACAGAGGTTAAAGATTAGATCTAGAAGAAACCGATCTGGAGAAGAAATTTATCGAGAAAGGATAAAAAAATATTTAAACAAAATAAAGTAAAAACCCATCCTTGCTCTATTAAATATAGGCCTTAATAGATTCCCAGAAAACATGGCTACTATCATATACCACACATTTATGTCTCTCAAATGTCTGATAGTTAAATACTGGAGAACTGACAAAACCCCAAAAATGGAAGAAATCTTTTCATTACTAAATTACTATATGACATATGAAAAAGCATACGCAATAACCCAACAGAAATTTCCAGCATTTTATAGGAAATGGGAAGCATGGTACGTAGACAAGATCATTAAAATACAAGAAAATGTGAACCATAAACGCTTAAATCAGATAACACAATTAACATTAACATTATAATGTTTTTTGGTAAATTGTATGTTTCCCTCAAAGTAAAGCACTTATAGATATGAGTTTATATAAATGTCTTTGTAAACCTATCCCAGATGGTATGTAAAAGTATAACACTTCTTTAAAATGAATATACAATGTGTACTCATGTGAAACTAAACTGTAATTCCCACAATGTTTATATATATATATTGTTGTAAATCAAAACAAATAAAAACAAATGTTATAAAAAAAATAAAAAAAATTAAGATGGAATGGACAGTAAGCCAAAGCCTAATCCTCGAATAGAAGAAAACCTAAACACTATCAGGATCATTTACCCAGATTTGCTGGGCAAATCTATGGTGTTAAAGTCATGCTAACTGGTTTACTAACATATTGATTCGTGGAAGGAGCATTTACCCAGAGCAATAGCGGCTCTGGGTATATGAGCCTATATACCTTTTATTACCCAATTCTGCAGAGGTGACAAAAAAATTAGATATTTATTGGAAAAACAATGACACATCCTACTACACAACGAACATCTTTCTAAAGTGTTACCAATCAAGCCAACGATCATCTTCAAAAAGAGAAAAAACATGAAAGAGCATCTGGCACCAAGCCATTTAAGGTCAAGGAAAAACAAAATAAACTTAGTCCCCAACCTGAAAGGCTTTTACAGATGTGGAAAAAGCAAAGGGTGTAAAAAAAAACATTGTAAACACAAAGTAAAGGACTTTACAAACTGGACATCAAAGGAAGTATTTGAGATAAGAAATCTCATTACTTGTAATAGCCTTAATGTGATTTATCTATTTGAATGTGGCTGTTGATATCAATACGTAGGGCAAACTGGGAGAAAACTGAGGGATAAAATAAGTGAACAAACAATTTCAAATCCGCTCCTGCATGAACCGGGAGCGTCTAACCCCAATGGCCTTCCTGGTGCTCCACACGCTTCACTATGGATCCGTCTCTCCAAACGGCTGGACAATGGCAGGAAGAAAAGGGGATAACCGCTGTGGTGTGAGGCAGGCAACCTGACTTCAAAGCAATAAGTTAAAACAATATTACTTTATTAGATACACTTAAAATCATAGCACTGTTAGAACAGACATACCCATGACCACACACAGTGAACACAGTGGAACAAATCCACTTCCCCAGGGGCTCCTGCTTTGTCCAAAACTAGCTTTGTCCAAACTAGAGATGGTCGAACTATTGAAAGTTCGGTCCGTTTTCGAACTTTCGAACGAGCTTTCGCGTTCGAACGTTCAAGGTAACATGGACATTTTACTTGCAGATTCGATACTCGCGTATAGGCTGTAATGGAGACTTTACTCGCAGATTCGATGTTTGCGCCTAGATACCATGTACATTTTACTCGCGGATTCGATACTCGAACGTTCAAACATTCGATAAATCATCGAAAGTCCGGGAAATATCGAAAGTCCGCGTCCGAGAGAGTTCGAGAAGTCCGGGTCCATTCAAACTCAAACAGTTCGGCTCGAACTCGGGTTCGAGTTCTATGCCATCCCTAATAGAAACTAAATGGATTTACAAACCACAAACACCGGTTCCCTAAAGGACTGAACAATAAGATATTGATTTATGGAGTTTTATTTGATCTTAAGCTTGGTACACACAATGAGATATTTCGGTCTGGTCGACCGATAGTTCATTGTATCGGTCGATCGGAAATTATCGCATCTGAATGCTCCCATGTCCGACCTGGCCGACCGGTCGAAATTATTGAATGGTCGGTCAGGAGGAAAAATCTCTAGGTGTGTACCTAGCTTAACTGTTGAATGCTTTTCATGTATCTTATGTTTAATGTGGCCTTATGGCTTTAATGCTTTTATGCCTTGATATCGTATGGTCCTTATATGGTTTTTAGTGTTTTAGAGTTGTTTTAGGTGTTAGGTTTTTATAGATTGTATACTTTTAGGTAATATCAAATTTTACAGTACAACTGTTCCTATATCTTTTTATTATGTCTACATGTGTATTATATAGGTGAATAGCCTCCACTACTGGTCATCAATAGTAACCCGTTTTTTAAGTCATTCTACCGTAACAAAACTATTCTTAATACATAGAGGGTGAGTCAGACCTCCCAAGCAAAAAAAGCATTGAAAATACTTCTTTCTCGGCAGAAATGTTTCATGTAAGATGCGCTCCAACATGGTGGTGGAATGCATATTGGAACGCATGAGACGCGTTTCCAGTTTGCCGGAACCCCGTGAAAATTTCACTGGTATAAAAGAGAAACCACGAGTGACTGATTTTGATTCCTGAGGAAGGTGTAAGCAACACGTTGAATCTTTTTAAATAACACACTTAAGCAGGGCCCCTTTCAAATGGGTAGCCAGTGTGTTTTAATTTTTTTTATTTTCTCTTTTATCTTTTTTATGTGATCGGAGCACAACCAAAAATATAAAAGATGTGTTTTTCCCTTTGAAATGGAAATACATTTTTGGAGTGCTACTACAGTATACAAATACTGACTACTGGCGCTAGAAACTGTTTTTTACTACTTATACATGCCATTTACAGTAGGTAAACATGTATGTACCAGTCACAGTGGACAAACTTGTATGTACCAGTCACAGTGGGCAAACTTGTATGTACCAGTCACAGTTGGCAAACTTGTATGTACCAATCACAGTCAGCAAACTTGTATGTACCAGTTAGTAGGCAAACTTGCATGTGCAAGTCACAGTGGTACAATTTGCATGTGCACACACTGGTGGGCTGACTTAACAGTGTCTTTTGAACTGGAGGGATGACCTAACAGTGTCTCCTGAACTCGAGGACTGGAGGTTTTTAGCAGCCAATTTTTGGGTCATCCCTCAATTTCAATAGACACGCTAAGTCACCCCTCCAGTTCAGAGATCACTGAGGGGGTGACTGACCATTGTCTACTGAACTGGAGAGCTGACCTACCATTGTCTGCTGAAATGCAGGGCTAACATACCAGTGTCTGCTGAACTGGAGGGCTGACCTACCAGTGTCTGCTGAACTGGGAGGCTGACCTACCAGTGTCTGCTTAACTGGAGGTCTGACCTGAAAGTGTCTGGTGAACTGGAGGGCTGACATGACAGTGTCTGGTGAACTAAAGGGCTGACCTAGCAGTGTCTGGAAAACTTGAGGACTGACTTTGCAGTATCTGGGGAACTTGAGGGCTGACCTAACAGTGTTTGGGGAAGCGGAGGGCTGACCAAACAGTGCACGCTTAACTAAAGGGCTGACTGAACAGTGCATGTTGAACTGGAGGGCTGCCCTAATAGTGGCTGCTGTACTGGAGGGCTGACCTAACAAAGGCTGCTGAACAGGAGGGCTGAACTAACAGTGGCTGCTGAACTGGAGGGCTGACTTAACAGTGGCTGCTGAACACGAGGGCTGACTTAACAGTGGCTGCTGAACTGAAGGGTTGACCTAAAAGTGGCTGCTGAACTGGAGGGCTGACCTAATAGTGCATACTGAACTGGGGGGGTTGACCGGACAGTGTCTCGAACTAGAGGGCTGACTGGACAGTGTCTGCTAAACTAGAGGGCTGACTTAACAGTGGTTGGTAAAATGAAGGTATGAACCAACAGGGCAAAAGAAGTACTGGATTGAAGTTATGCAGCAATGCAAACACATTAGTGTTCTACATGCTTACATGTATTCTTTTATAGACTGAAATGAGGCAAAGTGATTTTTTTCAATGTAAAATTCCTTTATACACAAGTGAATTATTGATCCTGCCTCTTTTCATTGTTTCCCATTGTTATATCTTTAAAATCCATGTATGGTTTCTAAATTCAACATTTTGTAGAGATATTCTTGCCCAAAAAACCATTGCCAATAATCTTGTGAAGGTTATCATTCATCCAGGTCATGGTATATCTGTTGTATTCAATTAGATCAACTGGACTTGAAGTTTAGCTCTTGAAGACGTTTCACTAGTCATCCGACTGGCTTTCTCAATTCAGAATGACTTGTACAAGAATCTGTGGCAATTATGTACCCTGGAAAATCCCAATTAGCATATCACAGCCAAGTGTTAAGGGCGTGATTTGATTGGATAGTGGCTAAGAGGTGTTATAGGAACGCCCAGAGTAAGGTGTCAAAACAGCATTGTACATGGCAGACAGTTGGTGTCAAACCCCCCCCACCTCTATTTATTTTCACATAAATGGCCTCCTTAACACCTTTCTTTAACCAGTCACGTTGCCAATATGTTAACATTACAATCTTCAAACATATGTCCTTTCTCCTTAAGATGCAGGTACACGGCTGAGTCCTGACCCGAGGAATTGGCTCTTCTGTGCTGGGCCATACGTTAATGCAGTTGCTGTTGCAGTTGTGAGAAAATGGCTAGGCCAAGACAGCACTCTTACCAGCAGAACTGATCTCAATCCAGAACAGGTGTGTTCCTTACTGGACTTGTGTCTGAATACCACCTATTTCAAATACAGGGATAAGTTCTATAAGCAAAAACACGGATGCGCTATGGGATCTCCAGTTTCACCCATTGTGGCCAACCTTTACTTGGAGGAGTTAGAAAAACAGACGCTTAATACCTTTAAGGGCATAGCACCCAGCCACTGGTTCAGATATGTGGATGACACCTGGGTTAAAATCCACCAGAAGGAAGTACAATCTTTCACAGAACACATTAATGTGGTAGACCAAAACATCAAATTTACAAGGGAAGAGGTACAAAACAACAAACTGGCTTTCTTGGACTGCTTGGTAGAAGTTAAGGAAAATGGTAAACTGGAAGTAGAGGTTTACAGAAAACCAACACACACAGATCACTATTTGATGTTTGACTCCCACCACCCTTTAGATCACAAGCTGGGTGTTATCAGAGCCCTGCAACACAGAGCTGAGAACGTCCCCACTAGCACAGAGGCGAAGGCTAAAAAAATTAAACATCTCAGAGGAGCCCTTAAAACTTGTGGATATCCAGACTGGGCCTTTGTTAAAAGAAGTAGAAGGAAAGAAAAGAACACGAATACCAAAAGTGAAGGGGAAAAGCAAGACAGGAGAAAGAACATGGTCATCCCATATGTAGCAGGGGTCTCCGAGAAATTAAGAAGAATTTTCAAAAAACATCGTATCCCTGTCTGCTTTAAACCGAACAACACACTGAGGCAGCAATTGGTACATCCGGAAGACCCAATACCGAAACACAAGAAAAGCGACATCATATACGCAGTGCAGTGCAGTGCAGAATGCTCTGATTTGTATGTGGGGGAGACCAAACAGCAATTGCATCAACGTATGGCCCAGCACAGAAGAGCCAATTCCTCGGGTCAGGACTCAGCCGTGTACCTGCATCTTAAGGAGAAAGGACATACCTTTGAAGATTGTAATGTTAACATATTGGCAAAGGAACGTGACTGGTTAAAGAGAGGTGTTAAGGAGGCCATTTATGTGAAAATAAAGAAATCAAGCCTAAATAGAGGTGGGGGGGTTCGACACCAACTGTCTGCCATGTACAATGCTGTTTTGACACCTTACTCTGGGCATTCCTATAACACCTCTTAGACAATATCCATCACGCCCTAACACTTGGCTGTAATATGCTAATTGGGATTTTCCAGGGTACATAATTGCCACAGATTCTTGTACAAGTCATTCTGAATTGAGAAAGCCACGGATGACTAGCGAAACGTCTTCAAGAACTAAACTTTAACTCCAGTTGATCTAATTGAATACAACAGACATTGCCAGTAAGCAGTGATGATCTAAAAAACATTTATCTAAAGGTATCTCCACTCGTTTTTCTAAGTTTTGTGAATCCAGTTCTATTGAAGAACGGGAGGTAAAGGAGCTGTGCCTTACCTTCCGTTCTTCAATAGAACAACAGGAGCCAGGAGACCAGGTAAGAAACTTACCCGCTCGCTCGCTCCCCGGCGCGTAGTCTGACAGGTCCCAACGGACCTTGTCTTCTATGCGCATGCGCGATCTATGCGCATAGAAGACAAGGTCCGTCGGGACCTGTCAAGACTACGCGCCGGGGGAGCGAGCGAGGGGTAAGTTTCTACCTTGTCTCCTGGCTCCTGTGTGTCTATTGAAGAACGGAAGGTAAGGCACAGCTCTTTACCCCCCGTTCTTCAATAGAACTGGATTCACAAAACTTAGAAAACGAGTGGAGATACCCTTTAAGACAAGCTCATGCTCTTTCTGGGACTTTGGCTAGGCACTGCAGGGAACCATATGGAGCAGAGATGTAAAAATAATTTTTTAACACTATACACTGGGGCTAGCAGTGGGGGATATTTTAGTTTTCAGGGTGGCTTTAAATTCTATATCTGAAATATATATTGCATTGAAATGCCTTTTGACTGTGCAATCTGAGCCAGATTCAGCTGTAAATGATAATGAAGGTATACAGACAGACAGGTAGATTTTTATGCTTTTCACTACATAATTTTAATTAAGACACTTGATAAAGGATTATTTCCGAACATGTGTGTGTAGCACAATAAAAGCACATTTTGGCAATTTGTATGTTGTTCTGGAGTCCGTCATTTCCTACCTATTTCTGTTTTGATTCAAAAGTTTGGATGCGGGAGTGGAGCATTGGAAAGGACCAGATGGCTGATGGCCTGAAAATAGGTAGTATTCTAATAAGTATAATAATTTTAATTTGCACTGGTAAAAAAACATTATAAAAAGAAGCAGTTCTTTGGCTTGCTGTAATGTTATCAGTCCTTTGTTAAAAATATATGCCAAGACATTGCTTGGGTGACTC
The DNA here is from genome assembly GCA_019447015.1 of Hymenochirus boettgeri. Classification (NCBI taxonomy): domain Eukaryota; kingdom Metazoa; phylum Chordata; class Amphibia; order Anura; family Pipidae; genus Hymenochirus; species Hymenochirus boettgeri. The sequence continues at coordinate 179,170,922 of CM033476.1, forward strand.
ATATTTCCAGAAAAAGAAAAAAAAAAAGATTTATTTAGGCTTAAAAATAGAGCTCCAAGATTCATTAAGATTTGCATCATATGAAGAATATTGTTTGCCATTATTACTAATGGATTTGGGTAATTATCCTTTGCACATTTGCTAGGATTATTAAGCAGACTATTCAACATCAGTATATTATTATTCAATTGAAACAGAAATATACATATAACAATATTTAAGCTGCTAATATTATATATAATAAATATTACTATTATTTACAAAAGTGTAATAAGGATATGAAAAGAGCTCAAAATTAGAGATGTCCAAACTTCGCAAAATCCGGTCCGCTCGAGGATTCGCAGATTTTCGGAAAAATCCGAAAATTCGAAAATCCGTGAGCGGACCCGTTAAAACGTATTAAAATGAAAAGTTCAGCAAAATCCGCATTAAAAGTGGTCTAAATAGCCTTGGTAACGTACACTAAATCACTCAGGGACCTGGGCAATGACCTTGGAAACACGTATCAATGCCTACAATACCTAAAAATTACAGTCCGTTAGTGTGAATTTAAAAAAACCATATTCTTTGAAAATACAAGGATTTCCGTAAATACGAGGATTTCCGAAAAAACGAGGATTTCCATAAATATGAGGATTCTTTGGAAATAAGGACCCGAACCGGAACTTCGATGATTCATTGCTTTTTACTACATCCTGCCTGTGTTACAGCAAAATGTCCAGCTTTGCCAGGCATTTGTATGCTACCAAATACCTCCTGGCTAGGGGGTATGACGACATGCCTTTAGGCATAAGGCATGTGCGGTGCAGGAAGCGCGCAATAATGGAGGGCCTGCAGCGCCGGCTGGCGCGCCGCTTTCACTTTTCAGACCACTGTCTCTACCCTCCAGAGACAGTGGTCTGATCTTAAGAGGTAAAGGCCTCATTATGTTGTTTTTATTATATTACTGTATTGTAATAAGTAGTAAAATATTTTAATTCACTTCTGACAAAAACATATTTATATATATATCTTTAAAAACATCAATAATCCATAAATTTGGCTTGAGAGAGAGAGAGAGAGATCCAAGTTCTTTGTATTTCTCATTCACTGGTTATTATTACATTATTATTATTAGTATTATATTATTCAATATCAGCCCTATTTAAAGGGTAAGTAAAGTCAAAAAATAAATCACTGAAAAGTGACTTTATTTATCATAACACCTATAAATTCAAAATGATACCCACACATAGACACAGGTAAACACACTTGGTGGCCCACCCTTCCATTTCCATGGCAGCCTTATTTAAAGGCTAAGTAAAGTTAAAAATGAAATTGATTATTAAAAATTGATTTCTTTTTACCTTATAAATGCACACTGATACCCACACATAGACACATTTAAACACACTTTACTGACCCACCCTTTTAGTTACATGGCAGCCCTATTTAAAGGGAAAGTAAAGTCAAAAATGAAATTTTGATCAATTATTAAAAATTGATTTTTACACTCCAAAATTAAAAATGTTTAATACAAGTACACACAGCTACTGATGCTCCCCTACACCCAACCAACTTTTCCCTTTCCATGGCTACAATACACACAATAAAAATATAAGTATTTTTTTTTATGCTTTTTAACACGTTGATGTGGCCAAGCCCTTTATCCAAATGTTTGCATATTTTTTGACAACTTCTCAGAGAATTGTTTTAGTAAATGTATTCGAACATTTAATGAACATTTAATAAAGTGAGAGTTAAAATAAATTTCCTTTTTTTTTAGCACTACCACCAACTACCCCTCCGGGCAGTCCATTGCCCCCTCCGGGCAGTCCATTGCCCCCTCTGGGCAGTCCATCTCCCCTAGCGGGTAAGTGCATCCTAAGCAATTTTTTTATCTTTTTATTGACCTTGATTGTCAGCAAATAATTAGTGAAATTATCAGTCATAATTAAGTGAATTTATTATTATTTCAATGATAAAAATGTTTGTAAAAAAAAAATGCAACAAATCTATTAATTTGGCTTGAGGGACAGATCACAGTTCTTCTCATTTCTCATTTGCATTTATTGTCCCCGACTCCCCATTGTTTGGGCTGTTTCTTGTCCCTCAGTTTTTGAGCTTAAGTCACGAAATTCGGTCCAAACGTGCAGTACAAGTGTGCGATTATCTTAAGTATCCTTTCCAACATTGTCCAACAAACACATACCCATTAACCCCACACAGCTATTCACACCTACTGGTGTCAAAATGAAATGTTGATTAATCATCTGAAAAGGTTATTTTTATAAATGGTAAATGATACCCACTAAACCTAAACAGATACAGGTAAACACAACACAACTACTGATATCCTCCTACACCCAACCCTCCCTTTCATTTTTTTGGTCTGAAGAAATACCTTCAGATATATCATTGTCTTTTTTTTATTTTAACCTTCAGATGATGACTCTTCCACCCCCACCCCCCTACCGCTGCATGAAGATGAGGGTGCTTCCTGCAGCCAACAACGTAAGTGCATCCTAGTGAAGTTAATGTTTTTAAAATCTTTCATTAAACCAGTTTTTCATTGCATTTTTGTGGTTCAAAAATTATCCAAGAAATGTTCACTACGTAGCCTTTTAGGAAATGTTCTTATACATGTAATATTACTAATGGATTTGGCAGTGATTGTTGAAATAAAACATTTTTTTTTCTAAAAGCAGGACCAGCCTCTTCAGCCCCTCCAGCCGCTCCAGTCCCTCCACCCTCTCCAGCACCACCAGGCCCTCAACCCTCTCCAGCCCCTCCAGCCGCTCCAGCCCCTCCAGCCTCTCCAGTCCCTCTAGCGCCATGATTGAAAACCGTAAGTAAATCATATACAACGTTAATGAAATGTTATATACAAGACTATTAATATCTGTATTTTCCCAGTGTAAAATCCAGTGTAAAATCCACGCAGTTTGTCACCATTGTTGAAGAGCCAGGCAGGCTTGGCCCCACTGGACATATCCCTCACCCCATTGGCTTCTCTCCCTCAGAGTATGCTTCATGCAAGAGAAAGCGGGTGAAAGGGTAAGGCTTCGTAGGAACCGTACCATTGAGTTACAGCAGGCCCACTGCAGTTTGCCACCATTGTTGAAGAGCCAGGCAGGCTTGGGCCCCACTGGACATACCCCTCACCCTATTGACTTCTCTCCCTCAGAGTATGCTTCATGCAAGAGAAAGCGGGTGAAAGGGTAAGGCTTCGTAGAAACCACACCATTGAGTTACAGCAGGCCCACACTTTGTAATATGGAGTTGAGTTACAGCAGGCTCACACTTTGTAATATGGAGTACTGCTCTCGGGCCAGGCAGGATTGACCCAGAGCTGAAAACATTAGCCACAGAGTAGCTGTTGGGGCTGTATGAGATGGTCATAGTAGGTGACACCACAAAGTTGCCTCGTGGAGAGAGAAGGAAGAACAAATATGGAGTACTGCTCTCGGGCCAGGCAGGATTGACCCAGAGCTGTAAACATTAGCCACAGAGTAGCTGTTGCGGCTGTATGAGATGGTCAGAGTAGGTGACACCACAAAGGTGCCTCGTGGACAGAAAAGGAAGAACAAATATGGAGTACTGCTCTCGGGCCAGGCAGGATTGACCCAGAGCTGAAAACATTAGCCACAGAGTAGCTGTTGCGGCTCTATGAGATGGTCAGAGTAGGTGACACCACAAAGGTGCCTCGTGGAGAGAGAAGTATTTGTCCAATTTGTCCAAAGGTCTTATAGGGGGGTTAGTCCTTAAAAGGACTTTTGGGTCTCACAAGGAAGGTTAGTCTTTAAAAGGACTGTTGGGTCTCAAGATGTGTGAATACAGGGGTGGTTAACAACAAGTGCTAAACCACCACACTGAAATTCAAACACAGAAAGCTCAAAAAAAGCTCAAGAAGCACAAAAAGCACAAAAAACTCTCTCCAACACTGTCAAGTCTCCACTAAACCCACTCCAACACACTGACAAAATGGCGCCTGTGAAGCAGCCTTTTATACCCAGGGGGCTGGCAATAATCATGTTAGCTGCCACTGGATAATTTGGGACATGTGGCTTGCTCCATCTTGAAAATAATCCCCAAAATGCAGAAATTCCATGAATTTCCGAGAATTTCTTGTATTTTCCTGCATTTTCGAAAATACGAGAAATCCACGTTTGGAGAGTTCGGAAGGCGGAAAATCCGGGAAAAATCCGGAAAAATCCGGATTTATCCCATTCGCTGTTCGCGAATGGGATAAATCCGCGGCGGATCTGGGTTCGGATCCGCGAACCGGCCATCTCTACTCAAAATACTTAATTGATTTTTACCAGGGAAAAGTACATCGCACAATTACTGAAATTGATACATAGAGCTGAAAACAAGATGCTTAAACTTAAAATGAACAATTCTAAGTTAATATAGTTAAGACAATTTTTATAACTCTCTTAGGGTTATTCAATAAAAGTTCTTATTGTTAATAATGGTGCTAATGTTCCCCAACCAATCAGATGTTAGCTTTCAAATTCAAATGTTAAATAAGATCTGATTGGTTAGGGCAAAATTAGCACAATTTTAAATAATAAGAACGTTTAATGAATCTTCCTGATATATTCTTAGAACAGTAAAAGTTTTTAGATAATTGGAGATGCTTGAACTTATAGTACAGTATTTTACCCAAGGGCATAATCATCTGGTCCCTGGCCTCCTCGATGCTGTTCATAGCAGTTGCTTGGGGAAAACCTGGGTCAGATTTTAGCCCATTGCTTTATATACGGCAGTCAAAACCAAGTCACCTGAAAATTTTAGCATTTACATGTTTATTTAAAACATAGCATTGTGATTGATGCCTCTATTAATGGTTAAGTGTATAAAAAAAACATTAGTTTTAAAGGGGAATTGTGGTCCAAAAATGACTTTAGGTAAATTGACAGGAATTGCTCTCCTGAGAATTTTTGCAATGTATTGTCATTGTTTGTTTTACATAGTTTTGAAGATATTTACATTTTTGTGTGTGATATGGCAGCAGCATCACCAGGTCCCCTGCACATCCTGCATCCTGCTCTGAAACCATGTCAGTGGATGGCAGTCATCTGCCCTGTGTCTCCTCCTCCCCATGCAGCCCCCCTCCTCTTACAAGCCCCCATGGTCCCTCCCACTCATGGACCCTCCCTCTCATGGACCCCATGGACCCTCCATTTGCAGGACCCCTTTGGCCCCATATGGCCCCGCCCACTCGTGGGTGCTGTGGGACACTCAGACCCCCCCTACAGAAAACTGTGGGAAAACAGCCTTTTCAGGCAGAGAGAAAACTCTGCCTGAAAAGGCTGTTTTCACATGGTGAGAGAGTAGAGCTAAAGATTCCCTTACCTTCACTGTGAGGATCTTCACTTCACACAGCAGGGAGGAGGAGAAACTTTTTGTTTCCTGTCGTGTCACTGAAGTCTGAGGCTGTTCTCGCCGGCGGCAAGGTGGAGGAGCAGCTTTAGAAATCTCACATGTCAGCCACCCACCCATTAACTTTCTAATCAGCAATTCATTCTTGGGCTGTGGAGCACAAGGTGGTTGGTGGCTCGTTTTAAAGGTAGGAAACTGGCCTTTCATTTAAACTCTACTTGTTTGGAGACCACCGTTCCCCTTAAAGTAGAAGTCAAACATGGAACTTTATCATTACTCCTTTCTTTTATTAAGTAAAGTAAACATACCCATATTTTAAGATGCTAGTCTTTAAATCACAACTTTATTTTCAATAGAGCTGTGAATGTGATTTGAAGTCTCATGTAATTATACTCAGTGAGACATTTTGATAATCCTACCTGTCTTTTTACTGCACGTAAGTACAGTACTTGAAAAATCGACTCATTGGCAGGATCCACCTACAGTTTTACCTATAGGGAATGTTAAGAGTTCCTTATCATAGAAACTTTGAATTCCTAACTTTTATCAGAACTTATAATACAGCACATTGGAACGCTAACTTTTCTTTTACCATGGACTAAATGTCATATTATATTTCACTATCCTTCTTGGATATCTTAATGAATACAGTATGTATCATAACAGTTCTGTTCCTTTTCCTAACAGTATGTATTTCATAAAAAGTTAATGTAAATAGTGGAGTAATGAACTGTAATATTAATGTACCGTATGTATTATATTAGTAAGATTAGAAACACTAATGCAAACTGCGATGTTATCCCTTAAACACATGTGAATAATTGATCCTGCCTCTTTTCTTGTTACCCAGTGTTATATATTTTAAATCAATGTATGGTTTCTAAATTCAACATTTTGTAGAGATATTCTTACCCAAAAAAGCAATGCCAGGAAGGCCACACAAGTAACGATGACCTTAAAAACATTTATCTAAAAATACTTTAAAATTCTATATCTGATATATATATAGCATTCAAATGCCTTTTTGACTCGTCTGAGCTACATTCAGTTGAAAATGAAAATGAATATATTTAAACAGATTAGCCACTTACCCACTATCCTAGTAATAGGAAAAAACATTGATTTTTTAATAATTCTCTGTACTTTACACAGATCTAGACAAAAAAGATCCAGGCATTTTAATTTTCCTGTATATTTTTTCTCATAAAGAAATGAAATATTAAACTAGAACCTGACATTAAAAGATAACTTTGTTTCAGCGAATATATAGTTTACATTAAATGTTTTTGATACATATATGTAATACATGAAATATTGTCATATCTACAGAAGAAGATTTCAGTACACATTAGTAGAGGGGGTAACATCCACGCTCTGGTGTGATCAGGGTCATTTTTAGGCATAGGCCACCTAGGCAAGGAACTAGGGTGCTTATGTTAAACTAGGATGCCCAGTGTTCTCCCTAACCAGGATCATTTATCGTATGAGGCAAAGTGAGCTTTTTGGCACTCCTGCCATTCAGAGTAGAGGTGGCCGGCAGCAAAAAAAGAAACTGTAGGGCTGACCGGACAGCGTCTCAAACTGGAGGGCTGACCAAACAGTGTCTGCTCAACTGGAGGGCTGACATAACAGAGTCTTCTAAACTCGAAAGCTGACTTAACAGTGGCTGGTGAACTGGAGGACTTAACTAATATTGTCTGCAAAACTGGAGGGTTCAGCAGCCACTGTTAGCCCTCCAGTGCACCAGACACTGCTAGTCAACCACACCCACATCCTCAGCCCACGCACATGGGTCATGCCTCAGGAAAATGTAGGGGCAGCTTTAAAAAGTTAGTCTCAGGTGCCAACAGGTCTGCCTCTTCCATGCGGCAGAGTGAGCCTTTGTGATCAGACGGCACTCCTTCCACACAGAGGGGAAGCGGCCAGTAGCAGCAGCAAAAAAGAAAAAAAAACTTGTATGTGCCAGTCACAGTGGGCAAACTTGCATGTACCAGTCAAACGGTGGGCAGACTAGCATGCACCAGTCACACGGTTGGCAGACATGCATTTACCAGTAACATGGGGGGCAGACTTGCATGTACCAGTCACACTTTGGGCAAACTTGCATATGCCAGTCACAGTGGGCAAACTTGTATGTACAAGTCACAGTGGTAAAAGTTGCATGTACCAGTAACATGGTGGGCAGACTTGCATGTACGAGTCACATGGGGGGCAGACTTGCATGTAGCAGCCACATGGTGGACAAACTTTTATATACTAGTCACATGGTGGGCAGCCTTACATGTACCAGTCACATGGTAGGCAGACCTGCATATACCAGTCACACTGTGGGCAAACTTGCATGCACCAGTCACAGTGGGCAAACTTGTACGTGCCAGTCACAGTGGGCAAACTTGTATGTGCCAGTCACCGTGGGCAAACTTGTATGTGCCAGTCACAACGACGGGCAGCAGCAGCAAAAAAAAAAAGGGGGGGGGGAAATGTGATTGCGCATACCAACATGTATATACTAGTCACACGGTGGGCAGACTTGCATGTAGCAGTCACACAATAGGCTGGCTTGCATGTACCAGTTACACGGTGGGCAGACTTACATATACCAGTCACACTGTGGGCAAACTTATATATGCCATTCACAGTGGGCCAACTTGTATGTATTACCTTTGTTGTGTGTGTATATATATATATATATATGTATGTAAACATAGAAAAAATAATCAATGCACATTCCTAGGCCCCATACAATATCATATTATCAGCACACTGGCATACTTTATAAACAAAGGGGTTTTAGCATACATTATTGTGATCACATGAAAGCCTTCCAACCACATCAAGGTAACCCCAGTCAGGAAGGTCCTAACTTTTTCTTTTACCTTAATTACGATTAGCAAACTTTGCATTTCTCATTCTAACATTCTCTTTCACTTCCCCCCCAGCCCTTTGGCTTTTTAAAATAAGGGAAGAGGCCATACAGTGCTTTATATTAAAGGCATAGGACCTCCCATAAAAGGGGCATGTTGGGGGTGCTATTACCACATGGAGGCTAAGCCTCCCAATAACTACATACAATACAAGGATTGTGGAAGCACTCCAATTAGGCTAATTTACAACTACATTTAACGGAAGTGCTACTGATCTGGTCAAACATTTATACAAACATAGAAAAGATAATCAATGCACATTCCTAGGCCCCATACATTTTAAGGAAATGGGCCACCCTCTCTCTAGTCTAAGGTGCATGATCTTTGATGGCCTCTCTGATATATACAACAGTGTGGAGAAGGAAAAGACCCCCCAGAGAAGGCTAAATGGATTTTTAAACATTAGCTCCAAAAGGCCTTAATGAGCAATGGGCACTGCAGTGCTTTTTATAAAAGATACTGATAGTTATATCTTGTAGGGAATGTATGTATGTTCCTCTATACTTTGCTTTGTGTAGGCCAGCATGATTAAAAAGGTTTGAATAGAGGGGATAGGATTTGATATGTTCACTATCTGCATATGTGCCCCAATGTGGAAAATGTAACTATGATCAATAGTTGGTATTGAAATAATTCAGTATTAATCCGATCTGCATTGGGTCTTTTGTTATCCTTGAGGGAGGACTTGAATACGATTACCCGCGGCTGCACTTCTACAAGTTCAGTGACACTTCCGGGTTGTACTATGGAGCGTAGCATCAGTGGTCACCTAGCAATGGGTGACGCAAGATTGCGTGCTTGTGATTGGACCCCGGGGGAGTGGTGGAGCCTGGTATCATCTGAATATCGGTTTTGGAATGGCACCATTAGGATAATCAGTTAAGGTTAAGTGGCTGGTAAACTGGAGGGCTCACAAACACAATACAAATGGTATTGTATTGACTGGTAAATACAAGTTTGACCTCAGTGACTAGTACATACAAGTTTGCCCACAGTGATGGCTATATACAAGTTTGCCCACAGTGAGTGTGACTGTAACATACAGGTTTGCCCACAGTGACTGGTGCATACAAGTTTGCCCACAGTGGCTGGTACATACAAGTTTGCCACAGTGACAGGTACATACAAGTTTGACCTAAGTGACCTAAGTGACTGGATATATACAAGTTTTCTGGAGGGACATAGGTAAAAAAAATATGGCAACAGTATTTTTAAAGCTGCAGCATCCAAATCAACATAACTTGATTTAACAGTGCACTTATCCTTAAAAGATTATGGGCTTCAAGGACTTTGGGGGGTAAGCAACTACAATATAACTATCTCAGGGTTTTGGATTTGGGGGTGGTAAGCATAGACTTTCATTCTGGGGTGGACATGTCCCTCAAGTATTCTAATGGATACTGTGCAGATTAGACACCAGGTCTGAACCAGTAAGCAGCATCACAGTCTCTCTGAAGAAGCCATCACCCTTCAAGCCTACAAACAGCTTCCCACCAAAGAATTGCTAAGACTGTGCCTTGTAATGGTGGTACTCAAAGGTTTCTTTTGGAATTTTGCATGGAGGAGAGAATGAAACCATTCCCAGAAGAGATAGGGTTTGATGTGTTTTATGGCTTCCTGTTACTAGCACCCAATGAAGTCGTTCAGTGCTTTCATCTTGTGTGCACATTTAGCAGCATGTCTTCAGTCCCCTTTGCTTTGAAAAAAAAATGTATCTTAAAAATTACATCTCTTCTTTAACATATATAAATCATGCCTAAGGCATATTCAGAGATTTTAAAAGATAATTAAATACTTTTCATAGTTTCAAATAAAGTCTTTGACAAATCCTGCCAACACACACATATCAAGGCAGTTAACAATGAATGTTAGAAACAGAAAGCAGTCTAATCCTTAAAATAATTTATATTCATTAAAATACCTATGCCTGGGATAAGGTTTACATAGCATATGCACGGATATGGTATGGTCTGCTTTAGAAATTGATCTCTATATTAAATATTAATAAGAGACCCCTTCCAGTACGTCAAGAAAAAACAGGACGCACAAGGAATAAAATCAAACATCAGATTTTCTATGAGGCCCAGATGGGGAAAAAAAACTCACATTCTTTAACATTTCTAATATATTAAATATAGATTATTGATGATTTCATATTAAATTAGAACAGAATGTTTATTAAAATCTTTTTCCAACAAATCAAATGCATCTTATATTTACTTTTAAAAAATTATTATAAACTAAAATCATCACAAAGAATGTGAAACATAAAGCCTGAGGCCACATTACAACGCACCAAATCGCGTATGCAATAGTTTCTGTGCGCTAGCACGCGTTGTTTCTCGTTTGCGCATGCATTTACGCAAGAGATGCTTGAACGGAAACGGAACGCAATCGCATGCACTTGGGAAGTCACAGGAATGTTCGCGTTCCTGAGATTTCCATGTTAGAGGAAAACGCTGGCACAATTGCGAGCGAAAAGGCATGCGCAAAGCAGGCAAGACATGAGAAATGTTTATCCTATAAACCTGCTTTATGAAAAGTATGTGTTGGTTAGTAATGTCTTTGACCTCTGAATAGCTATTCAATAATCCTGTCCTGTAAAAATACACTAATGGACTAATCTGATGTACAAATACAGAGAAGCTCTACAGATCTCTAATATAAAGATATGTGTATTTTTAATAATACTTCTTTAGTTCCGTGTGTTATCTTATGGTTAATAATAACACTCACCAAGGTGGTATATCAAATAAGGATTTATTAATTATGCAAAGTAAAAAGCCAGTCAAGTATATTAGAGACAGCCTACAAATTATAACTAATTATACTTTAAGCATAATTAGTCTATTATGGTGTATGTGTGTGTGTGTGTGTGTGTGTGTAGAGAGAGTGTGTGGATTGTAAAGTGAATGTGTATCTGCTTACCTTCTCCTCCTACCCCCTTCCTACTAACGTCCAACTCAACCTCCCACTACAGTGTGTGAATCCTGACAAGTTATATACATATCTGGTGGCTTAAGTTACACTCTAAAAGTTCCATGAATGGTCACAACTTATGTTACTGATGACCTTCATTTTCCAAAATAACTTATAACTACTACTTTGTGAGTAAGCAAGACAGTTGTGCATACATTAATAAGCTTTGGTTGACTCTTTACAATACTGATTAAACCTTTATACTGGATTCAACATGTCCCAAGGCTTAATTTCTCCATCCAATTTTATTCAAGAACAATGTATACCTATTATAACACCAGCTATAAAAATTTACACATCCATAAAAATCATGACTGGCCAGCCCATACTTTATAAAAGAAAATCAGTACTGTTAAAAAACATTTAAATACTATAATCCTATAAAATAAACATCAATATTCAGCCCAAGCAATTTAATGAATTTGCGTCTATTGTTGTAATTAAATTAGTAAGTATCCATAGTTCTGTCACTGTAATCCAACTTAACAGCGAGTTGCAACAGTTTCAGTATGTCAGTGTTCCAGGTTGTTCTTTCTTATGTAACAGAAAAGTAAAAAGTAGAAAGACACAATATTGTAGACTTGATATAATACTTATCAGGTCTGTCACTCTGGGTGACTTGATTTTCCTAGTGGTACTCTGTTCATGGAAACCCGTGGTAGTTTACCAAACTCCGTTTTGCTGTACAGGAGTTCTGCGCGGAAGCTGACCCCGTAGCTTACCTCACTCTGCTTCAGTGGGTTCCTTACGGGGCATCCAAGTCCGTGTCCCAAAAGCCTCGCTTGGCGTTCCACGTTTCCACTGCATCCCTCTAAGATGACCACCTTCCTCATTCACTCTCCCGTTCGGCAATGTGTATAATTTGCACAGCAACTTTTCCTAGTCTTACCGGAACATACAAACTCAGGATTATAGATTGTAATAATAACTCTCGCAACGTGTTTCAGCCTCAAGCTTCTCCAGGCGAGTGGTGGAATCCTGAGGGTGAAACGCGTTATAATAGGTATAAATTGTTCTTGAATAAAATTGGATGTAAGAGAAATTAATCCTTGTGATTTTATAAGAGACTTTAAGGTTTGTTGGGTGCAATTATTTATACAGTATATAGTGTGATTTAGTGTAAAGTGCCATGCATACTGCACATTCTATTGGATTATTGAAAATTAACCTTAAAAAAGTGAAATCTCAGATCGTATTACAGTAAATGCTGGAAAATAGTCTAAAACCCCCCTGAGTACTTATTAGTATTGAGAAACACTCCACAATGTACTGACACCTCCAGGGACCTATTGGAAGGCTAAATAAATGGCCACTTATGCGTTTTCGCCACCTCAGACTTGGCGAATTGGAATGGCTTAACTTAACGCAAAAATATATTTTTTGCAATTTTATAAATATGCTTGAGCAGTTACTGCAGTGATGTATGGCAAAAAGCTAAATGTAGCAGTAATGACCTTTCGCCACTGGTTATCACTGCTTTATAAATAGCGAAAAGTCCAAATTAGGCGAAAAGGTTCTCGGGATGCCAGCAGGTAAGGAGTGCAGAGGTTACGCCTCTGTTTTAAAGCTGTTTAAAGCAGATCTATTAGAAAATTCCGCCAACTAACAAGATCTTATTCCATGTATGACACGTGGTGACTGGATCACCCCACAGAAACACAATTCACCTATTACTCTGCAGCATTTAACGTTCATACCAGACTGGATTACCTTCTAATTTCAGCTCCTACATTAAAGATATTCCAAACCTCAACCATCAACTCCATCACATGGTCAGACCACTCCCCAATCGAAATGACATTAAATCTCTCCACACCAACATCCAAGTGTGGAAACTGGAGACTAAATGAGTCCCTACTTAAAGGACAACAATATAAAAAAAAACACCATTACATGTCCACACTTCCAGCAGCTGAAATCACTTACTCACATTTACAGCTGTGCTGCCCTCCCTTAGATATCACACAGCAAAGATGAGTGCTAAAAGCACGCCTCCTAGACGGCCCAGGGCCATGATTAACATAACACTTGTCATTGGCTGGTAGGAATGTGTGTTACAACCTCTCTCCTCCTCCTCTGCCAGTAAAACAAACTTGAAATGTCCTGTTGCTAGGATACAGCCTACATAATCAAGCTGATCAAGGATGCATACCTTTACTCTTTTTAAAGCAATTATTTAAAAAAATGCATTGAGGCAGAATACCTAAGTGAAGTCAAGGCTTACCTCAACACTTGCAATCTACCAAAGCTGCCACCTGACCAACTGAAATCCCTGAATAAACCCATCACCTCAGAAGAACTGGAACAAACAATAAAAAATATGCCAAATGGCAAAACCCCAGGCCCAGACGGCTTCACCTATTTCTACTACAAGACCTTTCAACAACTTCTTAATGCAAAGATTCTGGCGAACCAATACCTCAAACAATGTCACAATCCCATCTCATCATCTTACCAAAACCACAAATTGCTCAAGCTACAGACCAATTGCCCTACTCAACTCAGACCTCAAGATCTACTCTAAAATCCTGGCAAACAGACTGGCCATTCTTCTCCCATAACTAATACATACAGATCAAGTTGGTTTTATAATGGGCAGACAAGCTGGGGACAACACCCGCAGAATAATAGACCTCATAGCTACAATTTATCGAAATCAAGAATCAGCACTAGTGTTATATACACTGAAAAAGCTTTCGGTAGAGTACGTTGGCACTTCCTACTTGCAACCCTGTCTCACTTGTGGTTTCATGGTCCGTTCCTTACAGCCTTACATTCATAATACCAATCTCCACAAATGCAGATTAAACTTTCTCTAGCTCTCTCAGCGTCCTTCAACATAGGCAATGGAACCCGCCAAGGATGCCCACTTTCCCCACTATTATATGAAATCTGCATAGAACCCCTCTAGCAGCCAGAATACGCCAATCTACAAATATATTTGGCATCAACATAGGAGACAATCACCATAAGATCCTATTATATCCTCCAGAAACCTTTGACATCCCTTCCAAATCTTCATCTAGAACAACAAATATACAGCAAAATCTCAGGCTACAAGCTGGAGATAAAACAGTAGCCCTAACAATAAACATAAACCCAACACAAATCAAGCTCTTAAAACTCAACTTCCCATACAACTGGCAAACAGAAAAACTATTACCGTATATCTGGGCATCAATATCACCACAAATACGCTAACTTATATGCCACAAACCACATTCCACTGTTTGCTAAAATCCATTCCCACATGCATAGATGGCAAACATTACTAATATCTTGGTTCGGCAGGATAGCAGCTGTCAAGATGTCTATCCTTCCCAAAATTCTTTATTTAGCACCCTACCAAAAGTACCAACGAGATCAATAAAACAAGTCCAAAGAGACCTAACCCATTACATTTGGGGAGAAAAAGCACATAGAATCGCCAAAAAAGTGATGACGTCATCCTGTACAAAAGGAGGACTGGCAGTCCCAGACATAAAAACTACTTCCACACAGCCCAATTAATGCAATTAATGACCCCCAACCCTAAGACCAGATTGGCCGCTTTAGAATACGAATTGATATACCTACCCCATACCTTGGACTTCATGTTAAACGAAAACCTCAATACAATGGGCGTCCCTAAACCACCCTTCCTCCATGATATGGTCTAAAAGACTCTGGAATACAGCTAACAAGCACAAAACGCTGATACAATACTCCTTGCAATTTAAACCATTCATCCGCACGAAGAATATCCCGAATAGCACTAAATAGCACTAAACCGAGATCCTTCACCCCATGGCTTAACGTGAAACTCTTAAGATACCATGATATAATAGACTCAATAACACGCCAATTGAAATCATTAGAAGACCTACAAAAGAAACAAACTCCAGTCTTCGTGGTTCACATACCACCAAATTACTCACTATGCTCTCTCTCTTACAAAAACAGGTATCTTTCCAAATCTGACACCATTCGAATCTCTACTAGCAAGAGGACCCCTCCAACGAGCCCTTATCTCTAACATAAACAACCTCCTAAACTCCCCCCAAAATGAACAACCAATCAAACACCCATATATGGTCAAATGGGAAACAGCCTTGAGAGAAACAATCAACACAGACGACTGGGAAACAATCTGAGAACAAACTGAAAAGACCTCCATATGCACCATATATAAAGAAAACTCCTACAAAATCCACTGGTACTATACCACAGAAAAACTGCATAAAATGTTCCCTAATACCTCCAACCTGTGTTGGAGATGTTACCAACAAATAGGTACCCTAATACACATATTCTGGGAATGTACCCTACTAACCCCATTCTGGCAGAATATCCAGGACATGCTTCTAAAGACCTTCCAAATCCCATTACAATTAACCAACAAAAATGTCCTGTTAAATCTGCCTAACCCGGCATTCACCAGAAAGAAATGGACATTGACACGTCATCTCCCAACGGCAGCCAAATGTCTCATCTCTAAACAGTGGAAAACATCCAACCCTTCCTCAAATCTAGAATACTTAATAAAAGTAAGAGATGTAAGAAACATGGAATACCTGACTGCATGATTGCTGAAATATGGGACCCATGGGACACCCAAGAGTTTTAACGTAACCCCAATTTTCAAGTAATCTCCGTGAAATTCAACGGAAACCTACACTACTAGACCACAAAGCCACAACTGCATCCAAAATTCAAGGGAAAAGTAAAATGCCTAGTAATATCATAATACTACCAAATCAACAAACCATGGTTGTAATCTTCTTCTGTTTCTCCTCTCTACCTCTCCTTTCTTAACTCACACCTACATTTTCTTCGAACTGAGATTCTCACCTCAACTTACCCTAGAAACCTTAACTCTCTCTAATCACTATCTCAGTAATACAGTTAAAACAAAAGGTTTATCAAAATGTTATGACCAACAGTTATTTACTATGTAACCTCAAATGTCATACCTTTGACCCAATGCTTAGTGTTAGAAAATGTCTTTTATTTTCTCATTCTCTTAAAAAAAAGCCAATAAAAATCAAAGTTGAAAAAAAGATAATCTATCTCCATATCTATCTATCTCTCTATCTATCTATCTATCTAATGATCGGATAGATATATAGATAGATAGATAGATAGATAGATAGATAGATAGATAGATAGATAGATAGATAGATAGATGATAGATAGATAGATAGCCATATAACATAGATGCAGATCGATAGATAGATAAACAGATAGATAGATAGCCTAAGCTGAGGGACTACAATTTACAGCATTCTCTAGCTGTGCAGTGATAATGCAGAGTGCTTATTATAAAATTAAAATAAATAAATATATATATATATTTAGGGCTATAGGTCAACCCCTGGCTTAAATAAAGGTCAGCAACTGGATAGCAAATCAGCCTTCCCACTAATCCCCATGCAAGAGAGGCTGAACATCTACTGTAAAAAATGCATTTTTTTATTCATTTCAACAAATCTCCACCTTTCCTTCAGTACAGACAGGCCAGTCCCCTTCCCTTACCTAACACCCCCCCCCCCATAAGTCCAGTGAGGGATGCTATGGCACTCCTTACCTCCTAGCCATGCAGGCACATCTCGTGACTGAAGTTCTGAATAGAATGTCATGAGTGACAGCCCTCTCTCACACTTCCCCTCCTCTTAACTGCCTCAAGTCAGGAAGAAGCAGAGACTGGCAGTGTGTAACATGACCTCTATTTCTGTTAAGGATCTGGGACTGTTGGCATGTATGCTGGCCAGACAGTGTTAGGTCTTATTAAAGTTTTTTTAAAGAAAACTCTATTTATAACTTACAATGCCCAACAAACAATCCATTGGAAAAGCAGTATGGTTTGGAAGGGGGACAATTTGGGGTGCACTGTATCTGGGAACTGGTGCACTTGCCCCATCATGCCCCAGTGTAGCGCCGCCATTGAACACCAATTTTTAAGAGATTCAGAGACAGATTCTAGAAATATAAAATTTTTAATATTCGATAATTATCGTATGCAGACGCTCGAAAGTAGCACGTGCTTAATTCCAGTTCTGGATATTTGGACGTGGTACCCAGATCATTTCCCAGGTCCAGAGCCATGTACAGTAAGTTACCATTGCTATTTTAACCTTATTTTTTATCCAAACGTTCCAAACTATTTGTCCCCATTGACTTTAATATTTCAAATTTTCAAGCTTTTTCAGAAGTTTGAAAATTCAAATTCGGACCGGATTTTTGTATTTTCTGTATATTTTCCTGTTACATGCTATTTGGGTTATAGGCTTTCACAGTGGAAATAAATAAAATATTTAAGCTGCCCAACTAAAATAAAACCTTTAAAAAGTGAATAGAAACCACAGGTGTGTTGTGCTGCTCTATCTTTTGCACATGTCAGAGGGTGGTATGCTCATGTAGGTGATAGCAAACAGTTTTTTTTATTTCAGAGAGAGGATTTTAATTTTTAAAAATATCTGAGCAAATCTACCATTAAAACATATTTAATGTTGTAAATAGGACTTGTGCACAGGAATGGTTCAACAATGCTAATGAACAATTTTTCTCAAGTTTCTTGCTGCTCCTATTAAAGACCATAGGTGTACATACCATTTATATTTTAATTTGCTTAGAAATAAAAGCCACTGCAATAAATAATAGATATATATCTTGTTATTCAACACACAATTTTATCTCTTGCGTTAAAAATAGCTGCATAGACCTTAAGCTCTGGGATCACGTCTGTCGCGCAGCAACACACCTGATTCTCTCTTGAGAGAATAGCTAGACCCTTTTCAAGCCTGTCTGGACCGAAAACAGCTGGGTTTCTAAGGCAACTAGTTAAGATATATTCTATGAACTGCATCTCCAATCTCTGAGCCTCCTCTCCAAAGATGATTGTAGGTGCATGCTTGACACAACATTAATCTCTTTTCTAGAAACACTCATTTTAAATCCTATTTTTAATGTTCTCATATTGTCTTAGTTCTTTTTTTAATTATTTTTTTTATTTTTACATCAAACCTAAAAAAAAATACATGCCTCCAATTTTCATTGCATACTAACAGCAAATAGAAATTAGGCATTATTCAGGATCAAAATATAACCCCCCACGTACAGGCTACATTCTGCAATATGACCCAGGCCGAGATTCATTATGACTTAGCTAAAACATTATAACTAGCTTTATTATTAATAATAGACAATGATAAAAATGCTTCTATCTGTCATTGCCTATGTTACTGTTACTAAGGGGGTTAATTATAGATATAATCCACTTATTCCCTGCTTAGGCTTTTAAAAGTATTTCATTCTTTAAACCTACACAATGAGTAATTATCTCCAGTATTTAAATCCTTGACAGATATCTCACACACAATGAATAAATAGCCTTTGCCTCTCTTAACAATAGTATTTAAAATTTCCTATATTCTGACAATCGGAAAAATACTTTTCTAAAAAAAGATGATGAACTTATCCTACAACATAGTAAAAAAAAAGTATGCAACTATGCATGGGTACTAGTGATGGACCCGAACTTGAAACCCGAACCTTATGAGTTTGGACAAACTCCGAACTATCTGAACCTTTTTCAAACTTGCGGACTTATTTTCCATTATTATTAGAATCGGTAACCTTCGAATGTAGCGTTTGAATTCAGTAGCCCTTTGAATGTAGCCTTCGATTTCGGTAACCCTCGAATGTAGTGTTCGATTTTGGTAACCCTCAAATGTAGCCTTCGATTTCGGTAACCTCAAATGTATTTTTCAGTTTCGGTAACTCTCGAATGTAGCTTTCAATTTCGGTAATGTATTGTTCGGTAACCCTCAAATGTATTGTTCATTAACCCTTGAATTGGCCATAACCCTTGAATGTAGCATGCTGAAACCCAACAATTGCCCAATTGTGGGGGAAGTCTTTAAGTAAGTTTTGGTGATATGGGCATGTTCCCCAGACCATTTCCCTGGTGCCAGAGCCATTTACAGTAAGCTACCATTGCTATTTCCTCTGTATTTAATCCAAACTTTTTGAACTATTTCTCCCCATTGACTTTAATGGGTTCATTTTCAAACTTTTACGGTAGTTCGGAAGTTTGAAAATGAACTGTACTTCAGGAACTTTGGCCATCTGTAATGGGTACAGACCCAGGCCAACACTAACTCACCCTTAGGATGATAGAAGTAACAGGATTCAACAAACAGGCTGCACAGAAACTCAAATACTGTAAATGAGCCTTCTGCACCACCGGTTAATAGAATGTATAGTTGCTGGGTGCTACTGCTAAGCCACAGATAGTGACATAGGAATGTATAACAGTAGCGCACACCAGTCTTATCAAACAAAGTGTTTTTTAAAGGGCATGTCCACCCCAAAAACTATCATTTAACCCACTACTGGCCACACTGCAGTTTAAAATAAACCTTACCTTACATCTCTGCTTCTTATGGTTCCAAAGATATTCCTCTTCAAAGTCCAGGAAACTGAACACTCCAAGCTGTCTGTGAGGCTTCCGATTCAAACTGTTTCCTTGTCCTCATCAATGTCTGGAGCATGCGCAGTACCCCCTTCCACCATCCGGATCTATCATCAACAAACGTTGATCCTATCTTCAAATCCTTTGGGGGTAAGTTAGGTAATCCCTGCCTGCCCAACCACTGGCATATTTCTTTAAAAAAGTCCCCCGAATTCTACTTACACAGCCTTCTCTCCCACAGCATTTCACGTGCCTGTGATTGGCTTCCTCTCAGCCAATCACAGAAGCTGCTGATGTCCGGCCCCTGCTTGCAAGCAGAAGGCCGGATTGGATCGCCACGGGAGAAAAGGCTGAGTAAGTAGAATTCAGGGAACATTTTTTAAAGAAATATGCCTGCGGTTGGGGGTGGGTAGAGGTTACCTACCTTACCTCCAAAGTTGGTTTTGGCGGGTGGACATGCCCTTTAAGAACATGTGCAAAGTAATGTTTTGGTGTCACGTGACACCTTCAGACATCAAAAAGTGGTAAAGTGGTAAAGTGACTTATATAGTGTGGGTGGGCCACATGGGAAACTTGGATTGATGTGAACTGCCGGACAAATAGGTTAAACTAAGTTCTCATTACAGAGATTGAAAAATTGAGTTTTATAAAAAGATTAAAATAATATCCCTGGTTTATTGGATTTTTATTTTATTATAAGTTGCAATTTTTACAAAGATGTCTAAAATTTTTGATCCATTCCATCAAATTCAATTGATCAATTGAGCATGTCATCATTTTTCTTTATAAAATAAACTTAATAAAAATAAATTAGTTATCAAGCCTCAAACAATCAATTAATATTAAGATTTTTTGAGTACAGGCCTTAGTATTGAGGGGGCAGTAAGGGGCAGCCAATGGGCCACATGTGCCCCCCAGGCCTTACTGTGCCCAGGTCTATACTAGAGTTATAAAAACCTTCTAAAATTCTAAGATAAAGTACCATCAATATAATAAAGTTCTAGTGCATATGTGCAATATAAAAACAGTGTAAAACAGAAATTATGTACAGTAATAACGATAAATTGAAAAAGATTAAGAACACAGACTATAAATAATGAAATAGTTACTAATCTCAATAGTATATTGTAAAAGATATTAGAATGCATTTTACAAAGATAAACCCAAAGACACCTCAGATAATTATATATTCATATTAAAATTTCACAAAGACTAAATATAAATTTAAGTTAATATATGCATTTTTAGAGGAAGCATTTCAAGCCTAAATTGGTATTAGGACCCTTAGGTTGTAAAATGTCCAATGTGTATATCCAAAAGGACTCTTTTCTCAATAAAAGTTTATTCCAATCTTCACCTCTGATTGGAATCAGAATATGGTCTATGACCATTCCCCTAAAAACCTGAACTTAATATTTTGCTTGTAAAAAGTGCGCTGCCACTGGTGTAATTTCTGTTTTTTCTGTTTTCATGTGTTCTCTTTCAATTGCTAATTTAATATTGCTCCTGTGTCCTTGGAATCTCTTTTTAAAGGGACCAATCATGTAAACCCTTGAACATGGACATCTCAACAGATATATGCAGTAATTCGTAGTGAAGTTTAGTTCTTGACGTTTCGCTAGTCATCCGTCTGGCTTTCTCAATTCAGAATGACATCTGTGGCAATTATGTACCCTGAAAAATCCCAATTAGCATATCACAGCCAGGTGTTAAGGGCATGATTGCATAGTGGCTAAGAGGTGTTATAGGAGTGCCCAGGGTAAGGTATCAAAACAGCATTGTATGTGACAGTTGTTGTTGAACTCCCCGACCTCTATTTAGGCTTGGTTTCTTTATTTTCACATAAATGGCCTCCTTGACACCTCTCTTGTACCAGCCACGTTCCTTTGCCAATATGTTAACATTACAATCCAATGTCCTTTATCCTTAAGATGCAGGTACACGGCTAAGTCCTGACTCAAGGAATTGGCTCTTCTGTGCTGGGCCATACGTTGATGCAGTTGCTGTTTGATCTCCCCCACATACAAATCAGAGCGTTCTTCACTGCACTGCACTGCGTATATGATGTCGCTTTTCTTGTGTTTCGGTATTGGTTCTTTCAGATGTACCAATTGCTGCCTCAGTGTGTTCGGTTAAAGCAGACAGGGATACGTTGTTTTTTGAAAATGCTGTTTTGACACCTTACCCTGGGCGTTCCTATAACACACTATGCAATCATAGTGCCCCGATATGTACTTACCTTCCCTCTATCCTCTGCGGCACTCTCCAGTCCCTCTGCTTGCACAGAGATGCAAGCAGGGGGCGGGACCGGCAGCCGTGTCCCTGATTGGCTGAGAGGCTGCCGGCTGCTCAGAACACCGGAGGATGGAGGGAGAGTAAGTAACTATCGGGGCACTTTCTTTGAAATGTTTTTCAGGGTACATAATTGCCACAGATTCTGAATTGAGAAAGCCAGTCGGATGACTAGCGAAACGTCTTCAAGAACTAAACTTCAAGTCCAGTTGATCTATTTGAATACAACAGATATACCATGACCTGGATGAATGAGAACCTTCACAAGCATATTTCGCGGTTTTCTATGGTTTTCCAGTCCAAAAATGCATTTTTTACCTGTAATCAATGAGTTGCACATTACATTACAATTTAGGCAATGGAAACATCCTGTTTATTAGAAAATATAAACATTTCTTTTTTATATTTCTGCACAGGATCAGCCTGAATGATCAGTGAATGTAATGTTTGACCCTTCCTGTGGACTAGTGAGTTGCATCTAACTTGTTCACAGCTCAGTGTCACCTTGTATCACAGGCCAACATTTATGTATAACATCCTTGATTATTCCAGCCCTTGTTGTAAACTAATGTATGAATGGTAATCCTAGAGTATCTTTCTTAGTTCCAGTGACATGTTTGCTGGCTTCTATTCTAGCTTCCTTCAATAAAGCAGGATGATATCCTCTTTTTATGAATTTATGTTCCATAAGTCGTCTTTCCTTCTCTGTACTTTCTTTGCATATTCTGTTTATGCGCAAGAATTGTAATTTTGGAAGCCCCTTAAAAACATGTTTAGGGTGAAAGCTTTGTGTTTGTAGCAAAGTATTTTTCTCTGTAGGCTTATTATACAATGTTGTGTATAACTTGTTATGTCTTATATTTATGTTGACATGTAGGTAATGTATGTTTGTCTGTGATATCTCTGCATTAAAAACCAAAGATTCATCCATACCATTTAAACAGTGTGAAAAATTATCAAGCTTGGAATACAGTACCCCCCCATACTATGAACAGATCATCAATATAACATAGGGATTTAACACAACATTCTTATAGTTCACTTATATATACACGTTTTTGTTTAAAATAGCCTACGTATAAATTAGCGTAAGAGGGAGCTACCGGACTGCCCATTGCAGTTCCAATACGCTGAAGGAAAAAAAGATTTTCAAATTTAAAGTCATTTTGTTTAAAATAAGCAATAAACAATCTGTATGAGATTTTTCTAAAGTGTCCTGTAGCCATCACACCCTTAACATGATGAATATTGGTGTAAAGTGCCGATATATAAATAGTTATCATGGTCCATATTCAGGTTGCCAGTCACCAATGGTATTTAGCTGACTCAGAAATTTGGATTTAAAAAATAATCAACAAATTGTGCCATAGGTAAGGTTACAGAACGAATAGACGAAACAATTGGTCTAACAGGGTGGATGGTTAACATTCTTGTGCACCTTGGGTAATCCACAAACAGTGGGATTTATTTGATGTTCATCTATTTACAAATTATACAGTTTAACATCAACCCAACCCATACTCATTGCCATATTACAAGTTTCTTTAATTTTATTAAAAATAATTACTGTGGGGTCCTTGTCCAATCTTATGTATGCTTCTGTGTTCAAGTCTGCAAGCATACTGTCTCTGAAAAAGAATAATCCATTAGAACAATGGCCCCACCCTTGTCTGCTGGTTATAATATATCATTATTATTATTATTGCTCAAATTAGTTAAGGCCCTTGCTTCCTGTTAGATTCCATTTCGTCTTATTACTATTACTGCATAAGACTTTTTTGATATGTTTAGTAAAAAGATCAATACTGGAGAATGCACCCTCCAGGAATAAAATTGCTATATTATTTATACTCTGTGTCCTCATCCTTTTTAAATGTATCTTTAATATATGATTTATGTCTTTTACACATTTTTTATATTGCACATATGAACTAGCACTTTATTATATGGATGGTACTATATCTTCCTCATTAGAAATTTGAAAGGTTTTTATCACTCTAGTATCACATTTACGTATTGAACCACTAGATTGATCATAATTACGCCACACTATATAAGTCACTTTGGCACTTTACCACATTATGATTTCTGAAGAATGAACGAAACGTTACCTTGCACATCTGTTTAATAAACACTGTTTGTTTGATAAGACTGGTGTGCACTACTTGATTGTTATGCATAGGCTGCACAGAAAGGTATGCAGGGCAAACCGTGTATGGGACTTTTTATGGGGCTTTGTATTGGACTTTCTATGGGGATATGTATGAGGCTTTTTAAAGGGCTGTCTGTGGAACTATCTATCTGGCTGTCTATGGGAGAAAGACAACCCTCGGCTTATACTCCAGTCAATCAGGTTAACTAGTTTTTCAGGTAAAAATAAGTACCTCTGCTTATACTCGGATGGGCTTATACTCGAGTCTATATGGTAATTGCCATTCTTGGATTTGCAATTCTTTTGAGAATCGGAGGTTTATTAGTCTTTATTAGTGATGGACTAGAACTCGAACTTGAACACCTGTTCGAGTCGAACTTAACAAGTCCAAACGGACTCGGACATTTCGAACTATCCCGGACTCGGATTTCTCGCGGCTGTATTTTCGATAATTATCAAAAATTTCATAATTATCGAATTTATAGGACGTTCGCTAACCCTACAATGTATCGTCCGCTAGCCCTCGAATGTATCATTAGTTTTCGGTAACCCTCGAATATGTACGGATGGGTTTCGCTAACCCTAGAATGTGTCCTTCCCTAACCCTCAAAAGTATTGTTTGTTTTCGGTAATCCTTAAAAATATCATTCGTTTTCAGTAACCCTGGAATGTATGGATCGTTTTCGCTAACCCTAGAATGTATGTATCGTTTGCTAACCCTCCACTCCCACTCTATTTACAGCCTACCGATTCCTGCAACCTTATGTCTCACCCCCATATCCTCTAGTCTGTAAGCTATTTAGGCAGGGACCTCTTTCCTATTGTATCACGGTATCACTGTATTTTCGAACAATCCCTCCCCCATTGACTTTAATGGGTCCGAATTCAAACTTTAAAGTTAAATCTTTACCCATAGCGCACCCATGTGATACACTTGAAAGTCAATAACTGCTGTTTAAAAATAATTTGAAAACCTCAATTTTTCAATGGCACCTGAGAAGCTTACCTTTACTGAAAAGCAGTTCCTTTCTCCTGCTCTGCATTTGTGTGCACAAGCAGGGTGGGTTGGTGTTCGGTGTGGTCATGATCGCTGATTGTCTGGAGTCTTTTTTCTGAGCAATGATTGGAGTTAAGCTGGGAGAGTGAGAATACTTGTGCGGGAGTAACCTGCGGTTGGTACCAGTATGTTTTTCTATAAGAATCTTCTTAATAGACAGCACTCCGCATTTTCTGTTAATAGTAGTACATAGTGTAACCATCACTGTCACATCAGTACTGTGTGTGACTGACTGTTTCAGTAGCTGTTTGTCCTGTGCCCCTTGCATGGGATTAAAGTGTCATTACCATGTCTTGCAATGTAAGGGTTAACAACTTACTGTAGATAAAAAGAACACAGATCAGTGATGGGGGTGTTCATGTCACTGTGTGGGGCAGACACAGGTGGCACGTTTTGCATGCTTCAGGAGCATACTAGGGACAGGTGACAAAAAGGCTAGAAATGCCCCTGCAGATGAGATTCAATAATGGTAAAAGTAGGGTGCCAAACTTACAGTATTTTAATTCTTGTGCTGCTTTTTCTATAAATCTGTGCTAAGTGAATGCCTCTAGAAGGGTCTATAAGTACTAGAAGATAGCAGACACATTTGTACACAACTCTCTCAGCAACAGCCAGAGACATCAAAGTCTCATCTTGTATAAATAGAAGAATAGATTTATTGAAGTAACGGAAGTTCACTAGTAAAAGGATATGCAGCACCTGCAAGCTGACTCTGGGGGGAGACTCAGCATAAGGTTGCAACACTGCAAACCCCAAATTAAACAACTTCCATTGAATATGGCTTTTTATCAAACAGGAGCCGATTGATGAATTACATATATTCAATATAGAGCATGCAAACTTGGACATGAAAACAGAAATGAGGTGTGTGGGTTCTAACAAGAAAACGCTGTCAGGATTGATTTACATATGCAATACTGAGGTCCAATATTCATTTTAAGGACATATCTGATTCCGACCCGATATGTGGGAGCCGCATATGTTATCTTCCACAAATCCTCTGCAGCAACTAGAGGACAATATTGTATTCTCTAAAGGTATGATAATTTACTATAATTTTACTTCTTGGCAGCCAAAGAGAAATTTAGCATAAATTTCTGTATGCGTTACAACATAAAAGCACTCCATTTCTGTTATATCCAATCCTCTTACACAATCCCTAATTAAGGGCTTGAGATTAAGAACAACAGATCCTATATCATTAAGGTGACAAGTTTTAAAGGATAACTATACCCATAAGTCATCCCCTTGCTTTAAAAGCACCCAAGGTATTCTTTTGGATTCTGGGATAAACAATGGGAAAACTTCTCTCTGAAAAGAGAACAGAGAATTGAATGTTGTTACACCGAACTGAATTTGTTTCTCTCAGCCTATTATGCTTAATATAAGGGCATGTCCACCACCACCCCTCAAAAAAAGATCACTTGTAAGTTACCTTCCCCAAAAACCAACAGATATATTTTGCACTTTATTACCTGCATTACTAACTAAATATTTAAGGGTATTTATTGTCCCCATTCTGGCAAAATAAGCTGGCCCCTCCCTCCATGCAGTCCAAAAAGGCTGTGACAACTGACATCACAGCCGATGATTGACTGCTAATTCCCCTGCTGCCCCCTCTGCACAAGCTCAAGCTTATAAAAAGCTCATTGAGCAGAGGGAGGAGGCAGAAACTTATAGAAATGATCATTAAATATCTGGTTACAAATGCTGTTAAAATAAATAGCCATTGGCGTTGTGGGCAGATAGCTTAGAAGTCACTAGTTGTTTTGCTTTAAGGGTGGACATTTCCTTTAAGGTTTGGAGGAATATTTTAAATGGCAGATGATAGAAAAAAGTCCACCCCCTTGACAAGCAAAACCTATTTCCATTTAGAATGAAAAGACAAAAATACCTTGGGGCGATTTATCCAGACTCGCTGGGCAAATATATGGAGTTAAAGTCGTGTTAACAAGTTTGTTAGCACAACTTTAAATCTATATTAGCATTGGATGCGCAGGTTACCCAAAAATCCCCTGTGCATCCGATGCTTGTGATTCAATATCTAGTTTTAGAACAGGATTTTAACGCCAAATTGCTGGTATTAAAATCCCGCAGTGAGTTAATTTCCTTACCAGGATTTGCCCAGATTCGCAAATGCGATAATGAATCGCGATCAGTCATTTACCCAGAGCGATAGCGGCTCTGGGTAAATGAGCCTGCTTGGCTTTACTCCCAGGTTACCTAGGAAAGTATGTCTGATACTGGTTGACCTGAAACCGAACTTTATGATTTCGGATGAACTTGACCTATCCAAACTCTATCTACTCGAACTAGTTCACAGACTAATTTTTGATAATAATCAAAAATTTCGATGATTATCGAATTCTCGAATTGGTAACCCTCAAATGTAATGTTCGAATGCGGTAACCTTCGAATGTATCATTTGATTTTGGTAACCCTCAAATGTAGCCTTCCATTTCGGTAATATTCGAATATATCATTCAAGTTCAGTAACCCTCGAATGCATTGTTTGGTAACCCTCGAATCTAGTGGTCGATTTTGGAAACTCTGGAATGTAGTCTTCGATTTCAGTAACTCTCAAATGTAACGTCCGGTAACCCTAAAATGTAGCAGTTGATTTCGGTAACCCTCAAATATAGCAGTCGATTTCGGTAACCCCTAAATGTATTGTTCGGTTTCGGTAACCATCGAATGTATCGTTTGGTAACCCTCAAATGTAGTGGTCAATTTTGGAAACCCTCAAATGTAGCCTTTGATTTCAGTAACTCCCAAATGTATCGTCCTGTTACCCTCGAATTTAGTGGTCGGTTTCGGAAACCCTCCAATGTATCATTCGATAACCCTCGAATGTAGTGGTCAGTTTTGGAAGCCCTCAAATGTAGCGGCCGATTTCAGTATCTCTCAAATGCATAGTCCTGTAACCCTCAAATGTAGTGGAGGATTTCGGTAATCCTCAAATGTAGCGGGCAATTTCGGTTTCCCTCAAATGTATTTTTCGATTTTGGCAACCCTCTAATGTAGCGGTCGATTTTGGTAACCTTTGAATGTTGCGGCCGATTTTGGTAACCCTTGAATGTACTGTTTTGTAACCCTCGAAAGTATTATTCGGTAACCCTTAAATGTAGCGGTCGGTTTCGGTAACCCTCGAATGTAACAGTCGATTTCAATAACCCTTGAATGTAGCGATTGATTTCGGTAACCCTCGAATGTATCATTCGATTTCGGTAACCCTCAAATGTATTATTATGTAACCATTGAAAGTAGCATTTGGTAACCCTCAAACTGGCAGTAACCCTAGAATGTAGCATGCAAAAACCCAGCAATTGCACAATCGTGGAGGAAAGAAGTGTTTAAAGGAAGTTTTAGTGATTTAAGTTTAGATTCCCCAGACCATTTCCCAGGTGCCACAGCCATTTACAGCAAGTTACCATATTATTATTTTATCTTTAAAAGTATCTTGCTTGTGCTTGGGGGTATGTGTAAGGGAAGGGTTAAAACAAAAAGTAAAAAATAGGTTAAGATTAAGATCTCTGTAAAAAATCAGTTTAAAATGACACTTCCATATATTAAAATTCATAGAACACTCACTTGTGCCTATCCACCACTAGGGGCACTGCAGGGTTTACTGTTTTGATATTTGTTTAGTCTGTGTAGCTCTTAAAAACCTCAGCACACAGGAATAAGTTTGCCAACAAACTTTATTATAGCAATTAAAAACAATAAAAAGCACTAAAAACCTAGCCGAAACAGTCTATTAACAGTTGTTAAAGTTGAACCTCTCTGCTATGGTGCGGCCCCTTTAAATCGCAGTGGCCTTGTGGTAAGGTATAATCCACTTGGTAATGGATTGTAAGGTAGTGTTTCGCTGTTTTAATCCTTACAGATTTATCAGGGATATCTTTTTTTTTTTTTTTTTTTTGCCAATTTTTATTGAGATAATTGAAGTAATGATTATAACCATTTGAATCTGTTATTGATTAAGGATAAGGACCAATTAAACATTGTAAATTAAAATTTAAAGATATGAACATAAAATATCAGTGTATGTTATATTATAGAGGTAAATATAAGGTACTATACAGCATTATATTGTGTATTGTGTTTTAGGTAAGTTTGAAACTAACTTAGTTCCATATGTTGGGTGCGCAGCCTGTCCCGACCCTCTTCCGCCCTCCATGCCTTCTCCAGCGTCCACCTCCATCAGTGGTCTCGATCTCTCTTATCTATTCGGGCAATAGCTTTGTCTTCGTATCTTTAGGGGGCATATTTATAAAGGTTCGTTAACTTTTCGCGGCCGTTTTCGCGGCCATTAACGCATAAATCGCGTTTACCGCGATTTATAAAGGCCCGAAAACGGCCGTGAAAAGTTAACGAAGCGTTAACCTTTCGCGCCGATACTTACCTGTTACCGCCGCTTCTATTTATAAAGCGGCGGTACTGGTTTCGCTCGGCTAGTATCGGCTGTTTTACTTCGCCACCTTGAAGGAGGCGAAGTCAGCCGATACTAACCTCCCGCGGCGGGGATGGGCAGGCAACCCGCGGCGGGTGGTCGCACCCGCCCCGGGAGACACGCCCACCCCGCCCACACCCCCCGCGGCGGCAGCGGCGACCACCCGCCGCCGCCGCCCACCCCTGTTCCCAGCAGCCCCTCCCAACCGTTCCCCGTTCGCGGCAATCTCGGAACGGGAGGCTAGGAGGGCTGCCGGGAAGGGGCCGCAGCGGTGGTCGCACCACCCGCCGCGCACCCCCTCCCCGGCAACCCCTCCAAGCCCCCCGCCCCGGCCGCTCCCGGGAGGGGACGGGGGAGCCGCTGGGGGGGTGGAGGCTCCCCCCAGCGGGCCCTGAGAAGGGCCTTTTGGGGCTTAGGGGGTCCCGCAGCTCGAACCGGGACCCCCCCTCCCCGGCCCTTATAAGGGCCCTTGCGGCACTGACAAGTGCCCTTGCGCTCTTATAAGAGCCCTTTGGGGCTTAGGGGTCCGCCAGCTCGAAACAGACCCCTTCCCGCCCCTTGTAAGGGCCCTTGCGGCACTTACAAGTGACCTTGCGGCACTAATAAGTGCCTTTGGCGGGGGTCCCGCAGCTCGAACCGGGACCCCCAGTGCGGCTCTTAAAAGAGCCCTTGGGCGACGTCTTCGGGCTGGCGACACCAACCCCACTCAGGTCGCCGATGCCAGCAGACTCACTGCGGCCGCCAGTGAGCCCGTTGGCACCGCCGCCGCTTTTCTTTCCAGAAATCTGATTGGTTAATGTAAAGCAAGTATTAAAATTGACCAATCAGAAACGGATCATGGATTTCTGCAAACCTATATAAAGAGGAGCTTTCCGCCGCGGAACTCAGATTGCATCGCAGTAGATGGCTGAAGAAAAGAAGAAAGAGCGCTGGCAACATCGGCTCCGCTGAGGGCGGCGGTGCCAGCGGGCTCACTGGCGGCCGCAGTGAGTCTGCCTGGCATCGGCGACTTGAGTGGGGTTGGTGTCGCCAGCCCGAAGACGTCGCGTCGGATCAAGACGCCGGCAACATCGGCCTCGTTGAGGTCGCCGCGCCCGCCGGGGTACCCCTGGCGGCCGCAGGGGTACCTCTCGGGGTCGGCGGCCTCAGCAGAGCTGGTGTCGCCGGGACTGAAGAAAGAAGACGTCGCCCAAGGGCTCTTTAAGAGCCGCACTGGGGGTCCCGGTTTCAGCTGCGGGACCCGCCCAAAGGCACTTGTCAGTGCCGCAAGGGCCCTTGTAAGGGCCGGGGAGGGGGTCCCGTTTCGAGCGGCGGGACCCCCTAAACCCCAAAAGGCCCTTCTCAGGGCCCCGCTGAGGGAGCCTCCACCCCCCCAGCGCTCCCTCCCGTCCCCTCCCCGGACGGCCGGGCGGGGGGCTTGGAGGGGTTGCCGGGGGAGGGGTGCGCGGCGGGTGGTCGTGACCACCTGCTGCGGCCCCTTCCCGGCAGCCCCTCCTAGCCTCCCGTTCCGAGATTGCCGCGAACGGGGAACGGGTTGGGAGGGGCTGCTGGGAAGCGGCGGCGGGTGGTCGCCGCTGCCGCCGCGGGGGGTGTGGGCGGGGTAGGAGCAGCGTCGAAGGGATTTTAAGTCCCTTCGCGGCGATAATATACAGTATCCCGGAAAGGGGTTTAAAATTACCGCAGCACATCGCGGCCGCGATAGGTATCGCGGGAATGCGCCTCCGTTATAAATACGGCGATAGCGCTATTTTCGCGGCCGCGATGTGCGGCGGTAATTTTTTTGCGCTAACATCGTTCCTTTATAAATATGCCCCTAGGTTTGTGGGGCTTAGAATTTGTCCCTATTATAGTTTTTACCAAGGGTACCTTCATTTTGGTCCTGTGTAGTTGATTCAGGGACCCCAAATAACTTCATATTTTCCTAGTTTGTCCCGAAGCTGTGCTGTAAGATGTTCCATAACTTGTACCTGGTTGAGTTTGTTAACTAGTTCTGTGTGGGTAGGTATCTGTGTGTTTTTTCCAGTGTTTAGGGATAAGGCATCGTGCCAATGTAAAAATGTATCTGATTAGTTCTCTTTCTGGTTTCAGTAAGTCTGGGTGTGAGAATTTGTAGGGAGTGAGTTTAAAATATAGTACATGGAGGATATAATTCCCTTTTTGTGTGGTCCTCTATTAAGAATGAGTTCGAATTGTGTTAGGTGTGGGAAAGTTCCGTTTCTGGTTAGTGTAACAGATCTGTGTTTTAGCTGACAATACATATAGGAGAGAGTGGGAGGTAGTTTCTTTTTTGTGACTAATTCTTCAAATGAATATAAGCGTCTTGTTATTTTGTCTATGATATCAAATCTGAGTAGGGAAGGGTCTGTCCAGGGTTTAAAGTATGCTGATATTAGACTTGTAGAAATGTCTGGAGTCTGAGCAAAGGGGAGTAGCTGAAAAGGGTTTTGTGTGAGTAAGTTTTGCTTGTTTATCCAATTCCATAGTGTATCGGAGACTTTCATAGGGTTGGTGTGTGACATATTTTGTATGGGAGTGGTATGTGGAGTTAGTAGAGTGAGCAGATGGTGTGGGTATATCTGTGTGCTCTCAATTTTAACCCAGCTTGCTTGAGGCCTTACGGAGGCCCAGTGAGTGAGATGTCTTAGTTGGGCTGCGTGATAGTATTTGGTTAAGTCGGGGACCCCCAAGCCTCCTTGTGTGCGCCTGGCCGTGGCTTCTTTACATGAGATCCTGTGGGCTTTTTGTCCCATATGAATTTTATTATTTCATGTTGGAGTTGATGAAGAGCTCGTAAAGGAATTTCTATTAGAAAGGTCATGAATAGGTAAGTAAGCATTGGGAGTATGGTCATCTTTATTGAGTTTATACGACCTAGCCATGAGATATGGTAGTTCTTCCGCTGCTGGAGAAGATTTTTTTTTTTTTCTGGGCCATTGGGTCTATATTGGCATGGTATAGTTGGTGGAATTGTTTGGTGATTTTGGTCCCTAGATATTGAATATGGTCTGTTTTGCATTAAAAGGGGGGGTTTGTTTGAAGGAAATTTAGTGTCATAGGCGAGATGTTTATTGGAAGGGCCTCTGATTTGTCTTGATTGAGTTTGTATCTCGAGAGGTTACTATATAATTGTAGAATGCCTTGGAGTGTTGGGAGGAATGTCTGTTGGTGGTAAGTAATACGTCGTCTGCATATAATGATATCTTGTATTGTTGATGGTTAGTCCGTGAATGTCTGGTGAATCTTGGATATGGGCTGCAAGTGGTTCTATACTGAGGGCATATAAAAGTGGTGAAAGGGGGCAGCCCTGTCTGGTTCCTCTCTGGATACAAAATCGGTCGGAGAGCGCCCCTGATTTGTCCTGATGGGTTGCAGTATAACTGGTACCAATGCCTGAGTGAATTTTCCTTTAATTCCACAAGCTTCAAGAGCCGTAAACATGAAAGGCCATTTCAGCATCTAGGCTTATTAGTAGGAAGGGAGTCTTGACTCTATTTGCAATGTCTATGAGATTGATGGTTCTTCTGGTGTTGTCACTTGCCTGGCGCCCCAGAATAACCCCCCTGGTCGTTGTGAACCAATTGTGGTAGGAGGGGTGCCAGACGTGTGGCCAGCATCTTGGTAAAGATTTTATAATCTGAGTTGACTAGAGCTATTGGACGGTAGTTTGCTCTGTTAGTTAGGTATTTTCCAGGTTTTGGGATTAAGGTAATAAATGAGTCTGGAACGTCTGGGGGTGGAGGTAAACTAATAATTTAGTCATATGTGGGTGTAGTATTTATAGCTTAGACCGTCTGGTCCTGGGAATTTGCCTGAAGGTAAGGTGTGTAGTATTTGCTGAAGTTCTGTGGTTGTTATTTATTTATTTAAAAGGGTCAGTTAAGAATCGTTGAGAGTAGGTAGATGACAGGAATTCAGGTATGCGTCCAGATGAGAATGAGTGAGGTTTGGTGAGGAGAGGTCTGATCTACAGTAAAGTCTTTTATAGTATTCGAGGAAACTTTGTTTTGGGCTCATGGCTTTAACACCTGTGTCATTGATGACGGGATGTGTTGTGGTAGTGAAGTCTGTGTTTCGAAGTCTTCTAGCTAGTAGTGTGTGTGCCTTTTTGTTATATTCGTAGAATTTCTGGCATGACCATAGTAAAGATTTTTCAGCCTTGGACGTGTCTAGTATTTTAAGACGTGCCCCGAAGGGCAGTTACTTTACAGAGGAGTTTAATAGAGAAGCGTAAATGTAATTTCTTTTCCCATGTGTTTAGTTCCATCTGTAGTTCCCTTCGTCTAAGTGTAGCATTTTGCTTGAGTCTGGAGCTCCATTTGATACAGTGCCCCCAAATCCCTGATTTGTGTGCTTCCCACACAACCCCCGAGGAGGTCACTGAGTCAGCATTTAGTTGAGAATATTCGTCTAAAGAGTGTGTGAGGTCTTGTAATGCTTGTGGATTGCGAAGTAGTGCTTTGTTTAGTCTCCATTGACAGGTTTTGGCGTGTGTGGGAGAGATCATCAAATTTAGGATGATTGGGCTATGGTCGGACCATGTTATGGCGGGTATATGTAAGGAAGTGACAAAGTGGAGTATTATGAAGCATTAAGTATTATGAAGCAACAGTAAACATTGTTTGAAGGGAGGTTAAATCCAGGAGTTAGTGGGAGCGATTATGATTAATACTTTGATGGGGATATTTGGGTTGAACAATTGCACTTGAGGTAGAAAAGTTATGAATGCAAATTGTCAGTTCAAGTGGTAATTGGTATGAGTGTGTCAATTATGGCTTTGTTGTGTCCAGGTTGAAAGGTAGGTGTATGAGGATCATTTTAAATTGCTGTGTTGTGGTGGTCCTTCTTGGTTAATCAAAATTGGTGTGGGGAGCAATGAAATTCCGAATACTGCTTGATTCTAGGATGCCCATTACTCTAGGGTTGATTGAGCCTGTGTCCATATGTTGGAGTAGAGTATCATATTAGGTTTGGTCTTCCAGTGGTTGGGGAGTTGTTCTGATAGGGGTGGAGTTTGTGTAGTGTATGAGGGATGAGTCTGTTGTGAGCTGGGTAGTGTTCAACTCTGGAGTATCAAGGTGTCCGTGTTTCTCAGATTGGTGAGATTCAGGTCTAATTTTTGAGACTGGGGACCACCGTGTGTTTGGGCCATCCGAAAGGAGTGGTATTGGTTTCCATTCTGGCAGTTCTATGTTAGGGAGGTGGAGAGATTCACAAAAGTCTGAAAGTTGCTCTGGGAATCTCAGGGTGTGTCTAACTATCAATTGGAATGGAAAGTCCCATCTATAAGCAAGATTCTTTTCATGAAAGGCTTGCAGAAGTGGCCGCAATTGGCGTCTGCGTGCCAATGTCGAAGGCGACAGGTCTGGGTATAGTTGTATGGAGGATCCCTCGTGATGCTTTATTAGCTGGGAGTTGTAGTTTCCAAACATCTTGAATGCCAAGTTTCTACCCTCGATTTATACTCGAGTCAACAACTTTATTAGGATTTTTAGCTGAAATTGGGTATCTCGGTTTATACTCGGGTCCGTTTATACTCGAGTATATACGGTACTCCCTGGCTTTTCTGGACTGACATCCTCTTCCCAAATTGTAGCTGCTTCCTCTTAAAGCTGCACAAACTCGTCCTAAACTACAAGCAGGGAAGAAGATGGATTGAAGAAGCAGATTGCAGGGTAAGTATCTAAATCCAGGGATGCCGCGAAGGTAACAGACATGTTTGTAATTTTAAAAAAAATGAATTAAACTTTTCTATAAATCAGTCTTGAAAAGTAAAAGTTCTCATAGTTGCCCACTTTTTATACTTTCTCTAGAGATCAAGCTAATCTGTCAAATCCAACTGTTCTAATTAGCACAAAGATTTACTTGAAAATACAACTAAAACTGCAATATTTCTCACAGCCATCAGCTATACAGAAAAAGCACTTGTGGGACACTAGGGTTTTTGCTGCTGTCTAGGAAAATGCCAAATGCTTTAAAATAAATCAAGGTTTACTTTGACAATTTAATTTCATTTTACAGATTATGTTCTCTATATTCAGAGAAAAGAAATATCATAGGAAACAAGAAAAGTTTGTTATATCTCTAGAGACAGACTGGCGATTTTCCATTATAATAGAAATAGACAAGAGAAAATATATAAGCTTTAGCAAAGGCTAAAATAAGATAACATGGTAGTCAAAAGTAAGTCATATTTATACTATGAACCTTTGAATCGAATTCACATAATCCTCCTATAGGAGTAAAAGGAAGGCTATAAAGGATCAAGGGGATCTGTTAAATTGACATGTTTGCTCTGAAATTTATATTATTAAACAAGATTAAACATAATTTTTTTTCTGTAATTAGGTGACCATTTTCTTTGTACAGCACCTCTTGTGCAAAACCCAGCACCCCCAACCCAATAAAGCTAGAATGCTGATTATAGAGTGGCTTGTATTGCCTTGTCTTGCTTCCTGGGAGCGTTCCTGCTTCTTATTATGGATTAATCATTTTTGATTCTTGTCTTTGTACTTTGAACTTTGCCTTTTCGCTACCTGTCCTTGACTTTCGGCTTTTGACTCTGGACATTCTGCTTGCTTCTGACCCCTGAATTTGGACACTGGAAATCGATGCTTTTCTGCCTGCACTTGATCTTTGGATTCCGGACTCTGATACTTGCCAGCCCTTACCTTGGGTCTGCTACTGGATACTAATTGCCTGCCACCAGCCCTGAACCCTGCCTGCTTTACAGACTCCTTTTTTGCCTACTGCTTTGAATTTGATGCTTTTAGTTGTTGCGCTTACTCCTTGATCCTTTAACCAGGTACCTTTCATTACAACCCCTATGCAAGAAAAAAATCTAATTTGCTGTAGTCCCTATAGATATATATTTCTAAAAGGTTATATGCCTTTTGAAAAAACCTCCTTTCCAGTGAATCCATACCTGCATTTCACAACCAAAACCAGGTTTTGATGGTAAAATTTCAGGAGTTGAAACTCTGCCTGTAGTTTTGAATTTTGGAACATGGTTTGGGTCGGAACTCTTGTGGCATCCCTACTTTTAAAGGCTCTGTATAATTATTTTTAGGGTCAATCATTAGAATAATTTCTGCTCAGATATAAGAAATTATGAAAATTTGTCATCTGATAATGTAAGCATTGTAATTTATGGCCTTTCAAACTTTTAAGCCTGATTTTACTGGGGATAGGGCTCTGTAATTTTTGGTTTATGGGTCCAAAATCAGTAAAAAAATAAAGTCCCTGTTAGCCAGAATTAATGTAGGGAAAGAAGGAGAACAAAAGATCACCACCAGAAAATTTACCACTAATAAATCTAAGGTTTCATACACACTTGTGATAACGGAGACCGACTCGCAACGCAGGGTTATTCAATAAAAGTTCTTATCTTTAAAAAGGGTGGTAAATTTGCCCCAACCAATCAGATGTTAGCTTTCAAATGTTAAATAAGATATGATTGGTTGGGGCAAAATTTAGCACTATTTTTAACAACAAGAACTTTTATTGAATCTCCCTGTATGTATATGAATGTCAGTTACAATCGTGCAGTGCATGGGCACTTTCTTTGGCCGAAATAGCTGAACAGAAGGGGCTTGATAATAATATGCCTGCTTAATCTGTGAACAAGGCCCAATCACACAGCCATTTCGGCAAACGAAACAATCATACATGGCATGTACGATGGCCGAAAATGATGTTCATACACATTGCACATAGCAGTCGGGTTAGGGGTGTTCCGGGGGCATGGCAGCCAAAAGGGGGAGGAGATTAGAAACTCCTCTACATAGAGATACTCCCTCTCACTGACACAAAACAGGGATTTCAGTTTTAGGGTGTTTTTTTTTAATATTTAAACATAGTAACAAAGTATGCTCCTGTCTCTAACATTGGTATATTACTTTTTTGTGTGTGTGCAAAAAAGAAAATTATCTTTGCAGTTTATTTTTAGCATGGATGTAAAAAACAAAATATTTACATAATCACTTAGCGTAAGTTTCTGCATCACAGGAAAAGGTAAAGAGCATGAAGGGTAAAGCCTTTATTTTAAAGGTGTTGATTTTTTTGCTGCAATGGCTTATTTTATATTGGGAGCTTGTGTCGATAATAGAAAACAGAGAAGGGTCCTAAATAATGAAGTTAAACCCATGCTAACCCCTATATTACTTCAGTAAAACTGGGTTTAACCCAATTTTACCATACAGCAGAGCCGCTATCAGGGGGGGAAAGGGGGTACTCCAGTATGGGGCTTGGACTTGGAAGGGGACCAGAAGTTTCGTTCAAAGAAAAAGGGGACAAGTTCTTGTTTCCTGGGAGTTACTTATGTCTGATGCCTGCATGTCTGGTGGTATACAGCAGTGATTTAGTCAGTAAGTGGCTTTACTGTCCATTGGAGCAGTCTATATATACAGGGAAGTGTGTACTGGACATTTGGGGCATTTTATATATATTGTGAAATGTGTGTACTGGAGTGTGTACTGGACATTGGGGACATATATACAGGTCAATATGTATCTACTGGACATTGGGGCATTTTATATAATATACTGGGCAATGTGTGAACTGGACATTGGGGGCATTTTATATAATATACTGGGCTATATGTGAACTGGACATTGGGGCATTTTATATAATATACTGGGCAATGTGTGAACTGGACATTGGGACATTTTATATAATATACAGGAAAATGTGTGTACTGGACATTGGGGGCATTTTATATAATATACTGGGCAATGTGTGAACTGGACATTGGGGCATTTTATATAATATACTGGGCAATGTGTGAACTGGACATTGGGGCATTTTATATAATATACTGGAAAATGTGTGTACTGAACATTGGGGGCATTTTATATAATACGTATTTGATGATGAAGAGCTTTACAAAAATCGGCGCACACCGGAAAGGCATGAGTCCAAACCACTTCTTCGATAAAACAGTTACTTTATTTAAGCGTCTTACGCCATATCATTACAAACATGTGAAAGGAAATCTGTTATGGCTCTTACTCATAGGCTCATACCTCTTCTTCTCCCCAACTCTTTCAATACCTGAAGTATCCTGGGAGAGGAACTGAACCGCTAAGGTCCTTACCCCAGGTACAGTTTCATGAGCTGTAACACTTACCAAAAAATTCCTGTGCTGGCCTGGTCTATTTCTGCTGTCTGTCAACAATATGGCAAATGGAAAGATGTACTTCTCACAGAGCGCATCTTCCTATTGGTCTTGTCAATGCAAGGCAAAGTTTGACCGGACCATGAGTGAATTACAGCTTAATATATCTGATGTATTCAATTAGATCAACTGGACTTGAAGTTTAGTTCTTGAAGACGTTTCGCTAGTCATCTGACTGGCTTTCTCAATTCAGAATGACTTGTACAAGAATCTGTGGCAATAATTTACCCTGGAAAGTCCAAATTAGCATATCACAGCCAAGTGTTAAGGGCGTGATTGGATAGTGGCTAAGAGGTGTTATAGTACGCCTCAGATTAAGGTGTCAAAACAGCATTGTACATGGCAGACAGTTGGTGTCGAACCCCCCCACCTCTATTTAGGCTTGGTTTCTTTATTTTCACATAAATGGCCTCCTTGACACCTCCTTGAACCAGTCACATTCCTTTGCCAATATGTTAACATTACAATCTTCAAAGGTATGTCCTTTATCCTTAAGATGCAGGTACACGCTTAGTCCTGACACGAGGAATTAGCTCTTCTGTGCTGGGCCATACGTTGATGCAGTTGCTGTTTGGTTACTCCCCCCACATACAAATCAGAGCATTCTTCACTGCACTGCACTGCGTATATGCTCTTGCTTATCTTGTGTTTCGGTATTGGGTCTTTCGGATGTACCAATTGCTGCCTCAGTGTGTTGTTCTTTGGGTTGTATTTAAATTCTAGGTAGCCTATTTGTAAATAAACATTATCACTATATTGTGTCATATTAATACATTTTTAAAAAAGGCTCCTCGACCACTTGTAGGGTAAGGAAGTCAGACTAATAAAGCTAGGTTTAAATAACTCTTAGAAATTTTCTGTGACTGCTCCTATTGTCTCCTTTAAAAAGATTCAGCCCTTCTTATGTGAGTCCTTCTTTTGTGGCTACTTCCTTCTAGATCCATACTCCCTACCCTCCTCTGCAAGGCAGCGACAGTGGGCAATAAGCTATGAAATCAGCAGAAAAATCTGTATGTTCCGTTGGATTAAATCTTCTTATGTGGGCTAACATGGATATTGTAGGTTTACTTATCTGGCTACTTGATAGGAGCAGGTCTGTCTTAGGTTTTTGCATTATAAAAGATGTCCTTATTTGACAAAGTCTGCTAAATAATACATTAATGTATAAAGACTCTGATATATAGACTCTTTTGCTAAAACCATTAAGCTTGTGCATAATAGTTGTTGAAAAAAAGACGCATAAACAGTATTGCTGAGATAATAAATATTAACCTTTCATAAATTCATAAAAACAGCTGTGGACAGAAAGGCCTGGCAGCCAGAGTCCATGAGGTCAGGAAAAGTTAGCCATGTCTTAACTAAAGAACAAAGAGAACATTTATGAAAAATTAATGATTATAAATTTAATTAAGTTGACAGATTTCAAAAGACTTAGGGCCATATTTATAACCGGCCGGTAATAGTGCCGAAAAAATACCGCCGCACATCGTCGCAGATATTTATAATGGCGAGCGGCATCGTGGCGTATTTGAGCTATATTTGCAGCGATACTGCACCTAGCGCAACTCAATAAGTACAATCCCGGAGAAGGGTGCTGGGAGGGGAGGCCGGGAAAGGATTGCCGCGGGTGGTCGCATTCCTAAGAAGGGCGCGGCAGGGTGGTACCACCACGCCCTCACCCCCCTGTGGCGAGGGTGGGGTGGTACACCCACCACGCCCTCGCCCCCACGGCGGATGTGACTACCCGCTGTGACCCCTTCCCAGCAGCCCCTCCCAGCCCCCTGCCCTGTACTCTCGCGGGAAGGGGGAGGGAAGGGCCCGCTGGGGGTGTTGAGGGACCCTCCAGCGGAGGCACTAAAAAGTGCCTTTTGGGGCTTAATGCATCCTGCAGCTCGACCCGGGACCCACCTGGCCCTATCAGGGCCTTTGCAGCACTTACAAGTGCCCTTGCGGCTCTGACAAGAGCCCTTTGGGGCTTAGGGGTCCTGCAGCTTGAACCGGGACCCCCAGCCCTATCAGGGCCCTTGTGGCACTTACAAGTGCCCTTGCGGCCCTGAGAAGGGCCTTTGGGGCTTAAGGGTTCCCGCAGCTCGAACCGGGACCCCCCTCCCCGGCCCTTATAAGGGCCCATGCAGCACTTACAAGTGCCTTTGGCAGGGGTCCCACAGCTCGAACCGGGACCCCCAGTCCAGGTGGGGGTCTTCTTTCTTCCAGCCCCGGCGACACCAGCTCCACTGAGGCCACCGACCCCAGAGACATACCTCTGCAGCCGTCTGGGGTATCTGCGGCCAACAGTGAGCCCGCTGACACAGCCGGCCTCAGTGGAGCCGATGTTGCCAGAAGCTTCTTTCTTCAGCAATCTACTGCAATGGCATCTGAGGTCCACGGCAGAGTGCACCTCTTTATATAGTTTAGCAGAAAACCCTAATCCGTTTCTGATTGGTCAATTTTTTAATGCTTGGTTTACATGTATTACATTAACCAATCAGATATTCTGAAATCTGCTGGAACCCTTAAGCCCCAAAGGCCCTTCTCTGGGCCGCAAGGGCCCTGATAGGGCCGGGGAAGGGGGTCTTGGATTAAGCTGCCCCTAAGCCCCAAAGGGCTCTTGTCAAAGCCTTTGTGGCACTTGTAATTGCCGCAAAGGCCCTGATAGGGCCGAGGCTTGTTTATCATTATATTTATCATTATATAAAGTTATTGAGAAAAAAACACTGATTGCCTTGAGATTGGTGAAAGAATGCCCACACTGACAGAATAACACTATCATTTCATATGCCTTTGAGGCAAAAAACCTGAAAAAAATAAAATAAACATGTTCATGGAGATTTTACCAAAATTTAACCCTACATGAGTATTTAATGGCAACTATTAGCTGGTGATAAATAATTATGGTTGAAGAGCTACGCAGCCACTCGTAATTAGCTTGCAGTGGCTGCACAGGTGTCTTTTGCAATACCCACTCA
The DNA here is from genome assembly GCA_019447015.1 of Hymenochirus boettgeri. Lineage (NCBI taxonomy): Eukaryota > Metazoa > Chordata > Amphibia > Anura > Pipidae > Hymenochirus > Hymenochirus boettgeri. The sequence goes on from CM033476.1 coordinate 179,212,736, forward strand.
CCCGCTGCAAGCAAGTTGTTAAAGTCACGCTAACCTATTACTCAGATTAAGGCAGGATGAACTAAAGGAGTTAAGGTAACAAGTATATTTTAGTTCTTTTTCAAAAGAAAACTACTCTAAAATTGAATAGGAGAAGAGGGTGTAAATGGCACAAATAGGAGTATGAAGTAGGAGAATGGCTGTAAACCTATTCTGATTTATTATAAACCATGAAAAATGAAAATTTCATCCATGCCCCAAGAGCCTAGCATGGCCAGGAAATGTGTCAGCATGGTAAACTCAACAAACTTCCTTCCGCCTGTTAGGAGCCACATAAAATGTTATTATCACTCCAAAACTGAAAAACTATAATGAATAAAGTATGTATATGTTAAACACTTTCCGCACTTATACTTTAATCCCTTTGGTACCTCAAATGGCCTTTTAAACACATTTTGCACACATTGTGTAAAGTGTTTCCACACAAAGAAGATTTAAACCTACAAAAAATATTTAAACTGTCCGTTAAAATTCAATAAGGTTTTGGCACATGAGAACTATTTTAGCGTTTCTTCGTGGATATTCATGAATAAAAGACAAAATGTCCTTCAAAATATATCAGAGATGTTCCATCATTCCATTCGTAACATAAAAGTAGAGCCATCTGATTTCTAAAATAATAGTCACACTCTGTGTTGAAAAGCAGCCATGTACTGTAATAAAATTTTAAAATTGTGCAATTAAAAGACATTTTATCACTCATCTGAATTCTTATTGAATCATAATGAACAATGAAAAAGATTTAGAGCATTACCTTGCCAATTTTTAAAAACATTATTAGAAAGAAAATGTGAAAAACCTTAAATACTATTTTAAATGCGAAGGAAGAAAGAACTTGTAGATAATATAAAACAATGGATTATAAATATCCTTATTAAAACAAAATGTTTGTTAAGTATTATAATCAGTGAAGATTACTCTACCTATTAATTTACATTGTTGCCTGAAAGGTAGATAATGGGTACCCAGTGATAATTTTGACAGCCTAGAACAATAACATGTGATTTCTCTAAAATATACTCCAAATAAAGTGAAATTGTTATTTTAATACTTTCAGTAAAGCCATCCAATTTTTCGGGGCAACCAGATGACATTTCAGTGTATCGATCGGCCCAAAATATTGTATGTCTTTTTTGGGTGGCCACAACCAATCGTTTCTTTGTCCGAATTGGTGGAATGGGCAGTCGGAAGTGTCGGAAAACCCCTACCAACTGTGCTGTCCCTAATGGACCCCACGCTCAGTAGTGGCAAACTGTCAGCCGTGGCTGCTTTAAAGAGCCCTTCATCCTGGCCAACCAGTCGCAAGTTCCGAATGTCGGCCGGGACAAAGGGTTCCATCATGTGTACCCATTTTAAGTTCAGAGAATAAAAATACATTCAAGCTAATTTAATAAGATGTGCGAAAATGTGCATGTGCTGTTATTTTAATGCAACCAATCAGATGACCGATGAACTTTTTACTGCTCTACTACAGTTAGAAAACATTCACACCTCTTAATAAATAATTTCCAATGTATCTTGTGTAGAGTAATTTGTTATTGTTGAATCTGGATTGGTTTATTTAGCAATTTGTGTACAGCAAAGAAAATAAAAATTGCCCTACTTCTCTTAGAAGTGAGATTTAAAGGACACAAGACCATGAAAACTAGCAGTAAATGGAAAAATTGTGTATTTTCCTGATTGTGAAAGTTTTCTTTATTTAGTGTGAGTTTTGACAGTAGACTAAGGGGAATATAATGTACCACAACAAAGTCCAAAGAGGCAAAAGTGATAACTGTATTTTCATGACACCTCGCTCAAAATCATTTTTGGCTTTCACATACTTGAAAAGAGCTTTCGGTTTCTATTTTACTAAATAAATTATATTTAAAAATATTTCTAAAGAGCATATTTATAACCGATCGCTTAAAATACATTTTGCTAATGCAGGACATCGCAATGGCAAATAGCTTTATTTAAAAGGCTGATTTTTACCACAGTGGTAGTATCTGCAATGTGTGACGATAATATCACGATATTCATTGCGTTAAGTTCAATATCGCCGCAAAATTTCTCTATAAAAATTTCTTTATAACCTCGCACCCATTACAAGGCCAGGGCTACTTTAGCAGAAAAAACAATCATGTATATGTTGAAATTTGACTTTAGTAGGAAATAGAGAAAATAGAGAGTAATTCACTCTTCCATAGAACAAGGTGTGAAACTATGAACATGGCAACATTTTTGTCTCTGGTCCTGAAGCAGGGACCTGGTTTGTTTAAATAAGGCCCAGGGACCAAGATGTTGCCATGTTCACAGTTTAATACATTTTGTTTATTCACAAAACTTTGTAGTACATTGTTCTATGGAATCATCCAGAAGCACCCAGGCAGTTGTTTCTTTGCAGTGAATGCACTTTGAGTGCGCAGTTCTATCGATATATGGATATACTGGATCCCAATGACTGCACAGTTAGTGGCCAAAATGCATTGATCTTTTTGTTCATACACGTAGGTGTTTTGTAAAGACCCGTAAGTATATATACAGCACGATGGCTCAGTGGCTACCACTGATGCCTTGCAGTGCTGTAGTCCTGAGTTCAATGACACCTTTGGACACAAGGAGTTTGTATGTTCTCCCCATGCTTGCGTGGGTTTCCTCCAGGCACTCCGGTTTCCCCCACCATCATAAAGACATACTAATAGGTTGTATATGTCAAATAAATGTGCTTAGATTGTAAGCTTTTCGGGGCAGGGCCTGATGTATACGTGTTATTGTAAAGCACTATGGAAAATGTTGGCACTATATAACTCCATAATAATAATTATTGTTGAGGAGTGCCAACTGGATATCGTTTTTTGCTACTTCCACATTACATATATACATACATATATAAACAAAAAAAGGGGGCTGTGGGAGCACTCCTATGGCAACATTATTATAACATATAGTGGAAGTGCTACTGATCTGACCAAAACATTAGAACAAACAAGAAAAGAGATGATCAGTACACATCCCTGGGCCCCATATACTATCATAATATCTATGCTAGTGCAAACAGTAAAAACATGGGGGGTTTTAGTTAAAAGTTTATGCAAAAAAGTGAAAAGCCTTCCAACCACATCAAGGTAACCCCAGCATGGAAGGGCCTAACAAATTACCTTGGGTCATTGATCTGGGCTGATACTCTCTGCTTGATTGCATTTTCATGGGGAAATTGTCTCCCTGACCTTGCATTGGATTAGTATTGAAGGTTAACCCTTTCCCCCCGCCTACTGGCTTTTAACAAGGAGGGAAGAGGCCTGCCATCCAATGTTTAGTATTCAAAGTGTAAAACATCCAATTAAAGGGACTTCTTAGAATGTGGACATGATGTATCCATAGGAATAAATCATATCTCAGTCCCAAATAGGGGTGGCAACAGAGCAAAATTGTTGTCACAACATGAAACTTTTTGGATCAGGAAACTTAAGACTCTGACTCCACATTGATTAAATTCAAATGTTATCTTGAGTAATAATATGTATTAATAAGCGACCCACAATCAGCAGGTTAAGTATTATATGCAGGGTCAGGGAAAGCATAAATAGTAACTTAATACGAGATTCTGTGTAGGAGAAGTATGATTAAGATGACTAAGATTTTTTTAGATACAGAATAATTGGTTTTAACAAAAATAGCCCTTAGCACTTATGATGAATGTTATAGTACAAGGAGTGGGTTCTAAATAAGTTACTCTTATGAGCCCTTTATACACTTAGCACTTTACAGATTATGCACTTTTATGTTTAAAAATTTTATGATAAATAATTATGGCAAGGAAGGTTATTTAAATTTTCAATTAAGCACGTAATAATATATATGATGTATAACTTATTGTAAAATTTATTGCACAGGTCACTTTTATGCTGCTCTAATTGTGGGGTTAATTGAAGGGGTTTGGCTAATTGTTTGAAATTCTGTTGGCTTGAGAAAGGTTCGTGTCCAGGACCGAAATGTTGCCGTTACACAGATATGAGTGTGCGCGTACAATAAAAATTTTTAAAAGGCTCCCAAGCGTGCACTGACCATTACTGGAGATATAAACACATACACCTCTAGGTAGAGTTTCGTTATACAAATTTTCTTTTAAACCATGAGATAAATCAATTATTAATGCAGAATACTCCAGATGGCAATTTGTTGTAGGGAAATTTAAGAGTTTTCCATTAAGAGAAAAACAATAATAAAAAGTAAATTGGGTGTATACTTTGAAGGTATAATCGAATGGAATTCGTCATTGCCCATATGGTTTATACAGAAATGTAATTTCATTTTATAGTATTATCTTTAAGTAAACTGTGTTTTGAAACTCATTTACTGTATAATTATTCCATTTACACTTTATTGCTTAAATATCTTCACAACAAAAATAGTTACTTTGTGTTTTTTTATTTGCCTTTGCAAATTTGTTCATTTACCAATTTCTATGCAAAGAAGAAAAGCTTCAGGTTACACGAGTTTTAACATTGTTGTCCTCCTTACCCATGGCCACAACGGAGATGCTGCTTATTTTCTTAGTGTTGAATGCATATTTATTTTTCAGATTTGCCAGTGTTCTTATAGCCTAAAGTAATCTAATTTGTAAAAAATAAAATGAATGAAAATGCTTTAGTTTTTATTATTATTATTATTATTATTATTATTATTATTATTATTATTATTATTATTATTTTTGTAGTTGTAAACAAGCAAGGGTTTAGGACAGGCAGCAGAGAACCGAAGTCTGATAAACAAAGCAAGGGTTCAGCAACAAGGATGTCTTTCATTAACAGACACAAGAAAAATACACTACATACAAAAATTAGAAGCCTAGTGCACATCCAATTGGTTTGCTTACATTTTACTTTACCGTTGTAATGCGCCTTAAAAAAGCCTGCCCTTCTCTCTGGATAAATTAAAGCAATTAGTGCAATAACTTGGCCAAATTATTTTAAGCCCAGCAACCACTTCACGGTTTGCTTTATTCTGCTGGGTCCTAACTTTTAACCTTTTTTACCTTAGTAACTTTTTACCTAGACGTAATTCTCAAACCGACGATACTTTTGTGTGATTTATTTTTATCTGTGTTTAGAATTAGTTTCTTAGATGGTGTCATGTTGTGTGAATAAAGCAATGAGTGAAAACATATTTATTGTATGTCATTTATGTCTAAACTACAAATATACCAATAGGAAAACATAAGCAGAGAAAAGCACGCTACAGAATAAAAAAAAAAACATGACTGGGGCACTGATCCTGTATTTGTTATTCCAACAAAACAAACACAACTGTCTTTGGAAACAACAGGAACATGATGTAGGGACAATCTCTGCGTCTTATTCTTCTTATACAATAAACAAGAGAGAACAATCGAAAATAAAAATGTTCTTGGTAGAATAAAATGAATTTCATTGTTAATATATTTTTGTGGATTTTTTTGTCTTTGTTATTCTTAGTAATGCCACTAATTTAATTTCCTGCAAAATAAATTAATAAATAGCTACACTCTTCTGAGAGTACATTTCCAGTGTAGTTTGGGTAAATGTAACATTATTCTACATTAAGGAATTAATTACAGAATATACAAATCTTTAAAATGAGAATTTAAATTAAATATTTAAATTAGGACAGTAGATCCATCTTTCACCTCTTGTTTTTACTTACTAGCACAGATATCCCTGCTTCTGGTACACCTTCATCCCAACCTAATTTTCTGACATAGAGCGCATGCTAGTGATGTGCCAGTTTGTCAAGGGGTGAAGATCTGTCAGTCACACCAAAAGCAGGCAACTTTGAAGAAAATTTCAGTCCTAGTAAGTAAACTTAAAGGGGAAGTTCAGTGCAAATACATGTGCTTTTCAGAAAAAAGAACAGTATTTTTTCATCCCAATGACCTTAATCTGCCAATTCAGCATTTTGTCTGTGTATAAATAAATGTAACTGAAATACTGAGCCTCTTTGACCCATCCAACAGCCAATCAGTAGAAATGACTGTTAGAACATTCCAAAGATGTGGTGCATCCTGGGAAGAAGAAGGACCGTTAGAACTAAAATGTCAGTTCACTAATGTCAAGAGCATGGAACAGCAAAGGGTATGAAATCAACTGATATTTGAAAATGGAAGAGAATATGTAGAATAAATAAGTAGGCATTACACAAACTAACAATTAAACAAATATTGATAATTTCCACTGAACTGTCCCTTTAAGAGATAGAATAAGTTGTTTCCTACTTTAAAGGGCAAGTCCAGCCCTAAAATTAAAACTTACATACAGGTAAATCATCCCCCAAAACCCTAAACAGTAATAGTTTGAAATCTGAAATATATAAGTCTAACCTGAAATCCTGCACAATGTCCTGTTTCCCCTGTTTCTGCTTCCTGGTTCTTCCAGTTAGCAACTGTCAGTTATGGATTTGACAGTTGACATCACAGCCAATGACTGAATGTTAATCCCCTATCTGCCTCTTCTGAGCATGCCCAGGCTCAGTACCTGCTCAGTACAGTTTTCTAAATTGCTCAGTTTCCATGAGGCATCCAGAAGCATAGCAGGCATACAGTAATGAATTCATAGGATAAATGTTTGATATATCAACATATTTTAAAGAGGCCGTTCTTTCTAAAAGATGTTCTTATGAGGGTGGAGTTGTCCTTTAATGAAAATGATACTCTGTATTGTTTATTTTTTTATTCTTTTTCTGAGCAGTTTAGTGCCCATTTCACTTTTTTTTATTTTATGTAACTTTTCTAATACACGCAAAATATCAACCAAGAGAAAGGTTATTGTATGATTTATTGGGGAAAAACTGAATGGTTTTTCATTTTTTTCATCCTCCTGCAGAGGATAAAGATTAGAATTTCTGGCTAAACATAAAATTTTGAAAGATGCAGTTCCTACATCTTTAGTTCAGTTCAATTATTTCTGACTTAACTGAAATTGTACCAATTATAGCAGTAATTAAACACCACACAGCCTACAAACTTGAAATTAAAAAATAGTCAAACTGACCCAAATGGTAGATCTTTATGTTAAATGTGGTTTCTAGCCAAAAAAGAATAGCAACACTAATGAAATCTTTAAAGCAGAGGAAAAATTTCTAGACTTTTCCCCAGTAGACAGACCACATTCACGAAGATACAATTCACTTCACAATATACACAACACACTTCAGAGGAAACTGATGGCCATGTTACAGCTCAGCCAGCAACCTTACACACGTTGGCAGACCAAACGTAAAGCTTTATACCACTATCCCAACAGAGCTGCTATACATAAAGTCAGTACTCATTCAGCGTTTGACAGAAGGTTCGAGGATTTCCGAACATTAAGTAAAACTCGAACAGCGATTCTGAAAATCCCTGAAAGGCCGGGGATTCCCGAAATTGGCCGCTTGAGGATTGCCGAACGGCCGACAATCCCACAACCGGGTGTTAGGGGGTCTCACAGCTTGAAACTGGGACCCCCCCTGGGTCCTGAGAAGGGCCCTTTGGGGCTTAAGGGGTCCCACAGCTTGAAACTGAGACCCCCCTCCCTGGCACTAATATGTGCACTTGTGGCCCTGATAAGGGCCCTTTGAGGATTAAGGGGTTCTGCAGCTCAAAACCAGGCCCCCCCTCACCAGCACTTATAAGTGCCCTTGTGGCCCTGACAAGGGCCTTTTGGGGCTTAAGAGGTCACACAGATCGAACTGGGACCCCCCTTCCCCAGCACTTATAAGAGCCTTTGCGGCACTAAGAAGTGCCCTTGTGGCCCTAACAAGGACCCTTTGGACTTTTCCCCAGTAGACAGAGCACATTCACGAAGATACAATTCACTTCACAATATACACAACACACTTCAGAGGAAACTGATGGCCATGTTACAGCTCAGCCAGCAACCTTACACACGTTGGCAGACCAAACGCAAAGCTTTATAACACTATCCCAACAGAGCTGCTATACATAAAGTCAGTACTCATTCAGCGTTGACAGAAGGTTCGAGGATTTCCAAACATTAAGTAAAACTCGAACAGAATTCGAAAATCCTGAAAGGCCGGGGATTCCCGAAATTGGCCGCTTGAGGATTGCCGAACGGCCGATAATCCCACAACGGGTGTTAGGGGGTCCCACAGCTTGAAACTGGGACCCCCTCCTGGGTCCTGAGAAGGGCCCTTTGGGGCTTAAGGGGTCCCGCAGCTTGAAACTGGGACCCCCCTCCCTGGCACTAAATGTGCACTTGTGGCCCTGATAAGGGCCCTTTGGGGATTAAGGGGTTCTGCAGTCAAAACCAGGCCCCCCCTCACCAGCACTTATAAGTGCCCTTGTGGCCCTGACAAGGGCTTTTGGGGCTTAAGGGGTCACACAGATCGAACTGGGACCCCCCTTCCCCAGCACTTATAAGAGCCTTTGCGGCACTAAGAAGTGCCCTTGTGGCCCTAACAAGGACCCTTTGGACTTTTCCCCAGTAGACAGAGCACATTCACGAAGATACAATTCACTTCACAATATACACAACACACTTCAGAGGAAACTGATGGCCATGTTACAGCTCAGCCAGCAACCTTACACACGTTGGCAGACCAAACGCAAAGCTTTATACCACTATCCCAACAGAGCTGCTATACATAAAGTCAGTACTCATTCAGCGTTCGACAGAAGGTTCGAGGATTTCCGAACATTAAGTAAAACTCGAACAGCGATTCTGAAAATCCCTGAAAGGCCGGGGATTCCCAAAATTGGCCGCTTGAGGATTGCCGAACGGCCGATAATCCCACAACCGGGTGTTAGGGGGTCCCACAGCTTGAAACTGGGACCCCCTCCTGGGTCCTGAGAAGGGCCCTTTGGGGCTTAAGGGGTCCCGCAGCTTGAAACTGGGACCCCCCTCCCTGGCACTAATATGTGCACTTGTGGCCCTGATAAGGGCCCTTTGGGGATTAAGGGGTTCTGCAGCTCAAAACCAGGCCCCCCTCACCAGCACTTATAAGTGCCCTTGTGGCCCTGACAAGGGCCTTTTGGGGCTTAAGGGGTCACACAGATCGAACTGGGACCCCCCTTCCCCAGCACTTATAAGAGCCTTTGCGGCACTAAGAAGTGCCCTTGTGGCCCTAACAAGGACCCTTTGGACTTTTCCCCATGACAGAGCACATTCACGAAGATCAATTCCTTCACAATATACACAACACCTTCAGAGGAAACTGATGGCCATGTTAACAGCTCACCAGCAACCTTACACACGTTGGCAGACCAAACCAAAGCTTTATACCACTATCCCAACAGAGCTGCTATACATAAAGTCATACTCATTCAGCGTTCGACAGAAGGTTCGAGATTTCCGAACATTAAGTAAAACTCAACAGCTCTGAAAATCCCTGAAAGGCCGGGATTCCCGAAATTGGCCGCTTGAGGATTGCCGAACGGCCGATAATCCCACAACCGGGTGTTAGGGGGTCCCACAGCTTGAACTGGGACCCCCTCCTGGGTCCTGAGAAGGGCCCTTTGGGGCTTAAGGGGTCCCGCAGCTTGAACTGGGACCCCCCTCCCTGGCACTAATATGTGCACTTGTGGCCCTGATAAGGGCCCTTTGGGGATTAAGGGGTTCTGCAGCTCAAAACCAGCCCCCCCCCTCACCAGCACTTATAAGTGCCCTTGTGGCCCTGACAAGGGCCTTTTGGGGCTTAAGGGGTCACACAGATCGAACTGGGACCCCCCTTCCCCAGCACTTATAAGAGCCTTTGCGGCACTAAGAAGTGCCCTTGTGGCCCTAACAAGGGCCTTTTGGACTTTTCCCCAGTAGACAGAGCACATTCACGAAGATACAATTCACTTCACAATATACACAACACCTTCAGAGGAAACTGATGGCCATGTTAACGCTCACCAGCAACCTTACACACGTTGGCAGACCAACACGCAAAGCTTTATACCACTATCCCAACAGAGCTGCTATACATAAAGTCATTACTCATTCAGCGTTCGACAGAAGGTTCGAGATTTCCGAACATTAAGTAAAACTCAACAGCTGTCTGAAAATCCCTGAAAGGCCGGGATTCCCGAAATTGGCCGCTTGAGGATTGCCGAACGGCCAAATCCCACAACCGGGTGTTAGGGGGTCCCACAGCTTGAAACTGGGACCCCCTCCTGGGTCCTGAGAAGGGCCCTTTGGGGCTTAAGGGGTCCCGCAGCTTGAACTGGGACCCCCCTCCCTGGCACTAATATGTGCACTTGTGGCCCTGATAAGGGCCCTTTGGGGATTAAGGGGTTCTGCAGCTCAAAACCAGCCCCCCCCCCTCACCAGCACTTATAAGTGCCCTTGTGGCCCTGACAAGGGCCTTTTGGGGCTTAAGGGGTCACACAGATCGAACTGGGACCCCCCTTCCCAGCACTTATAAGAGCCTTTGCGGCACTAAGAAGTGCCCTTGTGGCCCTAACAAGGGCTTTGGGGCTTTGACTTTTCCCCAGTAGACAGAGCACATTCACGAAGATACAATTCACTTCACAATATACACAACACACTTCAGAGGAAACTGATGGCCATGTTACAGCTCAGCCAGCAACCTTACACACGTTGGCAGACCAAACGCAAAGCTTTATACCACTATCCCAACAGAGCTGCTATACATAAAGTCAGTACTCATTCAGCATTCGACAGAAGGTTCGAGGATTTCCGAACCTTAAGTAAAACTCGAACAGCGATTCTGAAAATCCCTGAAAGGCAGGGATTCCCGAAATTGGCCGCTTGAGGATTGCCGAACGGCTGACAATCCCACAACCGGGTGTTAGGGGGTCCCACAGCTTGAAACTGGGACCCCCTCCTGGGTCTTTACAGGGACCATTGTGGTCCTGAGAAGGGCCCTTTGGGGCTTAAGGGGTACCGCAGCTTGAAACTGGGACCCCCCCTCCCTGGCACTAATATGTGCACTTGTGGCCCTGATAAGGGCCCTTTGGGGATTAAGGGGTCCTGCAGCTCAAAACCAGGCCCCCCCTCACCAGCACTTATAAGTGCCCTTGTGGCCCTGACAAGGGCCTTTTGGGGCTTAAGGGGTCACACAGATCGAACTGGGACCCCCCTTCCTTAGCACTTATAAGAGCCTTTGCGGCACTAAGAAGTGCCCTTGTGGCCCTAACAAGGGCCCTTTGGGGCTTAAGGGGTCCTCGCATCTCAAACTGGGACCCCCCTTCCCCAGCACTTATATGTGCCCTTGCTGCACTGACAAGTGCCTTTGTGGGTGGGTCCTGCAGCTCAAACCATGACCCTCCTGGTCCTAAAAAGGACCTTTTCAGGTCTCTGCGTCTTCTTGTCGGTGACACCAACTCCGCTGATCTCACCAACGCCGGGCAATGTCACTGCGACCACCAGTGACACCACCGGTGCTGGCGACATCAGCGTTGCTGGTGTTGCGGACCTCTTGATCTGAAGTCTTCTTTCTTCTGCCATCAACTGCGGTGACTTTTGAGCTCTGCGGAGGTTTTCAGCTCTTTATATAGGTTTGCAGAAGGACCAAATCCAGTTGTGATTGGTTAAGATTTCAATGCTTGCAATCATGTGATCACACATTAACCAATCATATTTGAAAAATAAAATTCAATAAAATAAAAAATTGAATAATCGAAAATCGAACTAGTTTGAATAGTTCAAGTTCGTTCGAACTTATAAAATTCAGCTTGAACTCGGGTTCAAGTTCGTTTTTGTGTCCATCTCTAATTACACACCCATAAACAAATATGGACCTTATTTGTTCCCTACCTCCATTTCAGGGAGATAGAAAAGCCTATTCCTTTATCTCTGGGTGGCGGCCGTGGGAAAAGCAATGAGCTGTCAAACTTTTTTCATGAAGAGGCTGACAGCTCACCACTTGTTGGCCTGCGTCAAAAGCTTGACAATGTCAAAAATTATCATAGTTAATCATACATATGTGCAAAGCTGCTGGAACTTTAACAGCATACTGCTCCTTCTAGCGGCCACCCAGAATGGTAGAAATAGGGTTTCCAACCCCTCTGTGATCTGTATTTCAAAATATTTATTGTTTTGAGTCTATTTTTGAAGATGGGTGCCCTTTAAACACAAATGTACACTTAGATGGACACTCATTTTAAAACACATACATACTTTTTTTAACACAGGAAACAGACTGACAGGCACTCAGAAAGACAGACAAACATGCAGAGATACAGACATACAGAGGGATGGACAGGCACAGAGAGAGCTTGACAGGCAGACACACACTCAAACAGACTGGTAAAATGTTTGGTGCACAGACACTATTGACACACTGATACTGTGCTCTGCAAACTGGCACTGGATAAATATTTAGCACGCAAACACTGATAATATGCTCTGCAAACTGGCACTGGATAAATGGTTGGCACAAAAACTGATAATATGCTCTGCAGACTTGCACTGGATATATGATTGGCACAGAAATGCTGATAATATGCTCTGCATACAGGCACTGGATAGATGGTTGGCACACAACCAGATATAATAGGCTTTGGAAACTGGCAATGGATAAATGGTTGGACAAAAACAATGATAATATGCTCTGCGACTGCTACTGGATAAAGGGTTGGCTCACAAACACTGATAATATGCTCTGCAAACTTGCACTGGATATATGATTGGCACAGAAATGCTGATAATATGCTCTGCAAACAGGCACTGGATAGATGGTTGGCACACAAACACTGATAATATGCTTTGGAAACTGGCAATGGATAAATGGTTGGCACAAAAACAATGATAATATGCTCTGCAGACTGCTACTGGATAAAGGGTTGGCTCACAAACACTGATAATATGCTCTGCAAACTTGCACTGGATAAATGCACACAAACTCTGATAATATGCTTTGGAAACTGGCATTGGCTACATGCTTGGCACAAAACACTGATAGTATGCTCTGCAAACTGGCACTGGATAAATGGTTGGCTCACAAACACTGATAATATGTTCTGCAAACTTGCACTGGATAGATGGTTGGCACGAAAGCACTGATAATATGCTCTGCAAACGTGCACTTGATAAATGGTTGGCACACAAGGAAGGCAGCACACTACACAGCTGGGAGTCAGATCGGTAGCCAGTAGGATTAGGAATGTACAAATGTTGTGGCAGAAGTTCTCTGGCTGCCGGTAGCGACGTCGCACACAGAGCATTATCAGGGCCGCAGCGCGGCAGCCACCAGTTAAGGAAACATTTCTTTTTCGGACCCTTTTCTTCTTGGGCAAACTGGCACTGGATTGATGGTTGGAACACAAACACTGATAATATGCTCTGCAAACAGGCACTGGATTGATGGTTGGCACACAAACACTGATAATATGCTCTGCAAACTGGCACTGAATAAATGGTTGGCACATAAACACTGATAATGGGATCTGCAAACTGGCACTGTATTAATGTTTGGCACACAAACACTTACATGCTTTGGAAATAGACATTGGATTGCTGGTTGGCACACAAACACTGATAATATGCTTTGGAAACTGGCACTAGATAAATGGTTGGCACACAAACACTGATAATATACTTTGGAAACCGGCACTGGATTGCTGGTTGCACAAAAACACTGATAAAATGGTTTGGAAACTGGCACTGGGATAAATGGTTGACACACAAAACTAATAATATGCTTTGGAAACTGGCACAGGATTAATGGTTGGTAATGTGATGGCAAAGTACATAATAAAGTACTTACAGCAGCCAGAACAGATGAGCCAGTCAATCCCCTTCCCCCCTCATGTGCACTTGGACCGGTAAACAGCACAGCTCTAACTTGAAACAGGAACAGCTCTGCCTCTTGCAAAATTAGTGTGAACATGCAGTTACCGGCAAGTAGTTGGATAGATGAGGTAAATATGTTGAATATGGAATATGAATATACATGACACAACAGCTTCCCCACAGATCTGGATGATTCCCCCTTCCATGGGCACACAGTCAGCAGCAGCCTCCTACCCCCAAGACCCCTTTACAACCCCAAGCAGGGTAGGCAAAAAAAAATATATTTCTATACAAACAGATACTGCTGTCTGGCACTCTGTGGCATGACTCTCTCTCTCTACTCCTTGCTACTATCTCCTGCACTGCAGCCTGGATTAAAGGGAGGAGAAGAAAACACTCCACGAGTTTATAGCTGGGGCTGTCACTGACTGTGTCAGCGTGTGATGAGCGGGGCACATCACATTAGGCTAGCAGGATGATGCTCACCACCCTGGACAGCCTTGATGTCACGGCACGGGAGTATGTTGCAACAGCATGGGGTACGATGTGACATCACAGTGCGGCGTACGTCGTGACATCATATCATACCAACCAGTAGATTTGGGCCCCATCTTCTTCACCCTTCGGCTCAGTTAGTCCTGCTGCAAAGGATTGAGAAACAAAATTAAAACATTTTATACACAGGGTCCCACTTACTTTTAGTAGCCTGGGTTCTCTGTAACCCAGAAGCCTCTCCTGGGCCCGGTACAGGAGTACTTCCTTTACCCCCCTGATGGAGGCCCTGCAGGGGTTACCAACAAAAAAGAACTATTTTACATATATGATGGAAATATCCCATCTATCGGAAACTTTGGGCCACCAAAATCTTTCATTTAACAACTCAGGTAATGTTATCCCCAGTTTCTATAGCTTTGTAAATTAGCACACCTAGGAGACATGCAGGGCAATTTACATAAAGGGGATTTACGATCGGTTAGTGCAACGGCTGTGCTATATTCACCATACAATTTGTGCTAGGTGAATCTCTGTTGGAAAAAGATTTTGGGTTCTAGTTGATAACAGACTTAGCTGTAGCAAGCAGTGTCAAACAGCAACGGCTAGAGCTAGAAAGAAATTGTCTTGCATAAGGAGGGGAATAGATTTATGGGCTAAAAATATTATTTTAAAAAGCACTATAAAGCACTGGTAAGGCCTCATTTGGAATATGCAGTGCAGTTTTGGAATTTTATATAAAAGGGACATTTTGCAAATGGAAGGAGTTCACAGAAGAGCATCTAAAGCTAGAAAGGGAAAGTTAAACTTTAAATTTGGCATAAAAGGCTACATTTTAGAATGGAGCATGTGTGCTGCAGGTTTTAAACTCAATTATCTTGCTATGGCAATGAAAGAGGACAGTGGTGTTTTGTTTTGTTTTTTACAATAGTTACCCTTTAAGTATGGCTGCCACGAGAATGAAAGAGTAGGTCAATGGTTGTGTATTCCTGTGTTAGGTTGGGAGGTAAAAAATCTAACTTTTATGATGATTAGTAAAAAAAAAATTTTTTATTCATGTTTTTGTTTTTTTAGTTATTGTTCAAAATTAGTTTTTTTGCCTATAGTTAAGTATGGCTGCTGTGGGAATTAAAGGGTAAGTAAGTGTGTACCTGTGTATGTGTGGGGGTTGTGTTATGAATGTTTGTGTGTTTATGACCATGAAACTAATTGTTTTAATCACATGACCCTTAAACTTTGAAATATCCACATTTGAGCATTTTACCCATAGTAGTCTATGGGGAAAATGTCCCAAAATTCGCTAGTAAGGCAGTAAAGCTTCCACGGATTTCTTAGCTAGGTAATAGCACAATTCTCCTTTGTGTCCCACTTGTCTGTACCATATTTTGTGTCTCTAGCTCAAAAACTGTGGGAGGAGATACAGTCCAAAAAAACAAAAGCATAAAACTGAAAAAGAATAAGTAAAATAAATAGAAAGAACAGTAATTTGGCTCTTATACCAAATTAAAAGAAAGGAGAATGGAGGGGCTTAAATATGCAGACTAGACAAATTGCGACTGTTCAGACTAGAGTAGCGGGGATTGTGTAGGGATATAAGAAGTTACTGTACCCCTACTGTAAATTATAAGGATATTAGATGTAACATTATCTTTTATAATGTACCCCATGTACCTGAATATATCTGTGTCCTAAATGTCACAATGCTGCTCTTAATCCCCCCTCTGGTCCTGGACTCACAGTCGCTTTCCTGTGCCTTCACACACACACACACACACACATACAAACAGAAATTGCCATGCCTTCACCCCCTTCCCACCCACAGACAAAAACTGTGTTACATTCTGGGAAGTGTTTCTGACCTTTTCACTCTTTTCTGTGCCCCCAAATCTTCCGTCACTGACTTTAGCTCAACTCTTGCGCGATACCTACTCTTCTAATGCAGGAAATTAGCAGCCAGCAGATATCGCACCACCAGCAAAGTAAATGTAAGTACAGATCGGTTTAGAAAATTAGAAAAAGCCAAACTGCAACACAGTCCTTTAATTATTTTCACAGGGATATAACAATTAAAAACACATGCATTCTACCCTTTGCATCTATAAGGTATGTATGTAGTTACAAACAGGTAAGTATCCTAAAGATATCGGATATTATTATACCATATCATAGTAACACAAAGGTAAGTATGAGTTATAGTCACAAGGTCCAGGTAACTTGTAGAGAAAGTGCTTTTAGTCAAATGCGATGAAAAGGTAGAGAGGGCTAAAAGCAGGCAGTCGAGTAGGACGCGTTTCGCTCCTCCCACTTCGTCGGAGCTTTCTCAACTACTAATTTGCCAACTAACTGTGGTCTCCTTTTAAGTCCGCATATACCGGAAATACAGAGCGCCATATGTATGTGGTGCATAGTATAGACATGACCGAGTTCCTCTTTTTTGACTAATTCCCGCGTGTCCGGCAAACTATCGTGTACTCACGTCGCTGCGTCCGGACATAATAATGTCACTATGTCCGTTGCATCTCTACGTCCAGTATATCGCCAGAACTCCTGGGAACTGTAGTTTTTTAATTACATCAGATATCGTAGCCAATGCTTATAGGCAATATAGTCTCTGGTCCAAGTCTACTGTATCAAAGTCCACAGAAAAGTAAATAATAAACATTATATCCAAGCAAAACACATCTAAAGTTATAGAAACCAATATAAATATATACAAGTGAAATAGGTATAAAAGTATACATTTCAATTTTGTAATTCATCTTTATCCTATATTGACAAACATAACATAACATCATAATGGGTGCACCCTTGAGTATGGTATTATGTTTTCATGAGGGATCATGTCAATTATTGACATGATAATACAGCATAAAAATCAAACATAATAGATTGTAAAGTTGTTTGTTATAGCTTCTTCTCACGTGATTCCATTGAAAATGATGTAGTATTACTGGTTCCTGAGTCCTGCATTATCAGAGGTTTTCCATAAAAGTTTGTCACACATCCTTCCGACTTAAAGTTTTCGAGTTTATACCATCACAAGGGATAACAGCATAATTTGTTTTCCATATGGTAATTTTGTGAATCCGTCACAAAAATTATATCCATAACGTATTTCTTATCTGTAATCATGAAGTGGACAATTTGAAATATCTTTAATCAAAAAGAAAATAACAGATGACAATCGTCTGAGTCAAGTATATGAAATCCATTCAAATAAAGGGAGTCAAGTCAAACTCCTCGTTAATCCCTTTTGGAGCCATGTTTTTTAAATGATAAATCCATTTTACTTCTTTCTGAAGTAATTTTTGGGTCATGTCACCTCCTCTTATATTGACATATACCTTTTCCAAACCATGCACCTGCAAGTTACTTATGGAACCGTTGTGATATGTCAGGAAATGATTTGCCAGTGATGTAAGTGTCTTATTGTCATTTTTGTCCATCTGTGCTAACCTAATAAATTCTAAATGTTTAGAAAGTCTATTGCGTAATTGTTGTTCTGTTTTTCCTATGTACATCATTTTGCAGGGACAGATTATGCAATTGATAACATTAGAATTTTTGCAATTGATATATTGTTTGAGTTAAAATTTCTTGACTTGATTACTGTCATAAATTGTGTCCCTCTTGTCAATAAATTTGCAAAAGGAACAATCCCCGCATGGATGCGTACCGGTATGGTAGAAGAGGAGGTGATTACTATGTTACTTTCTGTTTTCAGCCATGCGACCAGCAAACTATTATATTTTATTTTAATGCCTGGAAAAGGATGTACCTTTTTTATGTGCAGATAAAATATTTAAAGATACACGTAGGAAATTAGATAATTGTAGCTCAAGCAGCCTATCCTCTTTTAAATTTATGCAACACACCTTTTTCCGTTAAACTTAAGGCATTTCATTTCTACCTTTATTAAAAAAGAAAATGTCAAGAACAATTTAAATTCGTACAATATCTAACAATACCATTTTGCTTCATGGAAAACAACATAGTATGAATTATTGTTTAAAAAGCATGGATTATATCAGTTGTATTCCAAAAGTACATCAGAATCATTAAAGGCTTCAAGATGTGTTAAGTAATATGATATATTGTGAAATTAAGGCCAATATTAAGCTCACATTGATTTAAATCATTACCATTAATTTTAAGCTCCATATGTGTAATTAGTGTTTGTAATTAGTTACTGCTGTCACTACAGTTCCATACCAAAGAGATATTTGAGCATATTCTGCTTAGCCACATACACTTCTTATATCCTGCTGACATATCTACTTTTTTGTCTTACCAGTACATTTTGCTTTGTGTCCTTGTCAATGTGTTTTAAGAAAGTGACCTTTTGAAGTAATTACATTCACACAAGGCAGCGAAAGCCAATCACACAAGGTGAGTGCTCTGTGCATTAAAGTGATTAATGTATTTAATATCTTTTCGGTTGTGTTTTTTAACTGTTGGACTCTAAGCCTAAGAAACTCATTGGCAGATGAATGAATATGAAATATGCAATCAATTCATTTCAATGGATGTTAAATTAAATAGTTTTCTATTTGGAACAAACTTCTACCAACCTGAGGTATGAAAACTGGTATATGAAATGTTCCACTGTATAATTTGTAATGTACAAAAACTCCACTATGTTAAAATGACTAACACTTGCTTATTCAGGATTCAATGAGCCTCTGGAGCCTGTAGACATTTTTTTATTTATACAATATTTTGGTAATGTCAGCTTATTTTATTTGCTTTGTGCTACTAGCTATGACAAGCAATCTGGGGGCATGTATGCTTCCTACGCCGTTTATATGTCATTCATATATATCCACTGAGGTTTCTTATGAAAAAATGTAATCTCTGTATTAAGCTGTACTTTTTTATTGTTCTTAGGATAAATAAGCCTTTCGTGCTGACTGCACAAATGTATTACAATAAAAAAAATTATAACAAATCTAGAAAGTGTGTCTGATTATTATTTCCCAGTTCATGTATGGCACTTGTCTCACAGGTAGAAATATCTATTAAAGGGCATCTATAGTGGGGAAATGAACCTTTTTTTTTCTTTCTTTCCATGTGTTCTATAATTCCCCCCAACCCCCAAAGTGTCTGTATTTTCTTAAGTTTCCCTCTCTGTACTGAGATACACAAGTTAGAAGAATACGTGATTGCATTCCTCTACTCCTACTTGTACTGTCAATCAAATCCCTGTGACGTCACCCTCTTCTCTGCTTAAGTCCCTCCCTCCTCCCTGCTCTGTTACAAACATAGAGATCTGAGCATTAGCAGGGGGAGAGAGGTAGCTTTGATGGCAGAGATAAGGCTGCACTTGACCCATCTTCTTCATAGCTTTCACTGATTGATGATGGGTCACAAAGAGAGAGATCGGGGAAAGGTGGTGTACCGTGTTAGCCAGTCAAAATGTTTACAGGGTAACCCTTTTGAAATAAAAAATAACAAAAGTGGTATAAAGGTGATACCTTTATTGGCTAACTAAGATATTCATAGCAAGCTTTCAGAACATTCTACTTCCTTTTTCAAGCTGAATACCATCTGACATTTGGCTCATAGTACAGGGTAACCCCTTTGAAATAAAAAATAACAAAAGTGGTATAAAGGTGATACCTTTTTGGCTAACTAAGATATTCATAGCAAGCTTTCAGAATGTTCTAGTTCCTTTTTCAAGCTGAATACCATCTGACATTTGGCTCATAGTACAGGGTAACCCCTTTGAAATAATAAATAACAAAATTGGTATAAAGGTGATACTTTTATTGGCTAACTAAGATATTCATAGCAAGCTTTCAGAACATTCTAGTTCCTTTTTCAAGCTGAATACACAGATATTCCTTTTTTCTGGTTATTTGAAAACACCTTCCACACAGATATTCCTTTTTTCTGGTTATTTGAACTAAGAGCCAAATGTTGTATAAATATCAGAAAGCACCACAGCTTCATTGTATTCAGCTTGAAAAAAGGAACTAGAATGTTCTGAAAGCTTGCTATGAATATACCATATTCATAGCAAGCTTTCAGCCCCCCTTGCATGACTTTTTTGTATTTTGTTATTGTACAGCACTGTGTCCCCAAGTGGCACTTTATAAATAAACTATACATACTGTACATACATTCCAAAAAAACCAGAGCCCCGCATCATCCTGACCGCAAGGTCCGAAACGCGTCAGGCAAGATGGAATAAATCCGTTTGTTCACTGCGGCTCTGTTTTTTGGAACGGATACTGCAAATTGTTGGCTTTGGCGATGGGCCTGGGGCATCCGGCACCCAGGTCACCTGGAAGTACGGGTAAGCATACCTATGAGATTACGAATAAGCACTGTGATAACTTTGTTCAGAGACTGGTGGAGCGAAGGGTCTGGGGTCTCGTACACCCGGACCATTCCCTTTAATAAGTAAGCATTGATACTTAGACGCGTGGAGCAGAGTGTTATGTGTGTTTATACATACATACATAAAAATATAGCCAAAAACAAATAGTATAATTAGAGCTAAATGTAAGATAAAAAAAAAACAAATGTAAGGTCTGCATTTGAGTAATATCTGCTGGCATATGAATAAAGGTAAGACATTACTTTTTCTATTTGGTTTCTTGGAGGATAGGTTCCTTGGAAAAGTTATGTTAGTATTTTACCTTTAATTTATAAGAGAAAATACATACCTAACTTTTTAAAGTGGATTACTTCAAAAAAGGACTTAGTCAAAGTCCTTGATCCACTCAGTGAAAGTTCACTTGATAGACAAATCTGATAAAGGACCAAGTGTCCAAAACATGTTGTGTGTGATTAAAGCATTCCAAGATTTCCTATGAGAGTCTTCTATGCCTGGTACTACTGGTACAACTTTTTCTATTGTTTGCTATAATTAGACCTAGTCACTTGGGATGGACTAGAACTTGAATGCGAACCCCAGTTTGAGCCAAACTATTCGAGTTCGAACGGACCCTGACTTCTCGAACTATCCCGGACCCAGATTTCTTGGACTTTGATATTTTCTGGACTTTCAATAATTGTCGAATGTTTGATTGTTCAATGCTCACGGTTTTGAGAATTATGGAATATTTTTTTTAAAAATGATACCAACATGTCCAAAATCAACCAATGGCAGCTAATGTATGTATTGCCAGCCCCCCTGGGTATAAAAGGCAGTGGGTTGGAGTGTGTTTAGTGGAGACCTGACAGTGTAGGAGTTGGAGAGAGTTTTTTGTGCTTTTTGAGCTTTCTGAGCTTCCTGTGTGTGGATTTCAGTGTGGTGGTTTAGCACTTGTTGTTACCCACCCCTGTATTCACACATCTTGAGACCCAACAGTCCTTTTAAGGACTAACCTTCCTGTGAGACCCAAAAGTCCTTTTAAGGACTAATCCCAATTTGGACAATTTTTGTGTTAGACCTTTTAGAGGTCTAGGTGTCCTGTTTTTCTGTTTGTCTTTCTCACTGCCGGAAACAGATCCCTCATCTGCAAATGTATATATAAAAAAGTAAATAATAATAATAATAATAATAATAATAAATAATAATAAAAAATATTAATAATAAATAAAAAATAATAATGTAAATATGTTTTGTGTGTACTTGTCCTTTAACTAACATATACTAACATTAACTAACAGTTACATAAAAATTTACTAACATTAAAGGAAAACTGTGGCCCCGTTTTTTATAATAAAACAAAGTATCCCCTGTATAACATAACCCCCTGAAATGTTGTCTGGCTGTCTGTGTACTTTATGAAACGTATTCCAACTCTTCAAAAATAAAGATCTTATTCGGGCGCCGCCATCTTGTCCATGCATAGTTCCGATTTTGAAAGAAAACTACAATCCCGGCATGCAACGCAACCATGTCAGTGACATCATCAAGAATTCCCTATTGGCCGCTCTAAAGAAAAGGGGTGGACAAAGAGGCGTGGCTTTACCAAGAGTCACGCCTTGTAGTGAACTGGCGCGCCTACTAAAGGAGGGGCGCGCGCTTTCTGGTGCTTGCATACCTGCATCATTTGGGCAGAGTTCTGTACTGCTGTTGCTTGCCGATTTTGTCCAGTATCTGCACAGTAGTGGAAGAAAATTAATCTGTAAATAGTCAAGAATAATTGATGTGTGTGCATGTGTGTGAATTGTCATGTGTGATTAGTGTTTGGTGTGTGTGAATTGTCATGTGTGCATGCCTGATTAGTGTATGGTGTGTGTGTGTGAATTCTCATGTGTGCATGTCTGATTATTGTATGGCGTGTGTGTGAATTGCCATGTGTGCATGTCTGATTATTGTATGGTGTGTGTGTGAATTGTCATGTGTGCATGTCTGATTAGTGTATGGTGTTGTGTCAGAATGGTGTGTGAATCGTCGTGTGTGCATGTCTGATTAGTGTATGGCGTGTGTGCGAATTCTCATGTGTGCATGTCTGATTAGTGTATGGTGTGTGTGTGAATTGTCATGTGTGCATGTCTGATTAGTGTATGGTGTGTGGTGTGAATTGTCATGTGTGCATGTCTGATTAGTGTATGGTGTGTGTCAGAATGGTGTTTTATGCTGAGTAAATGTGATTTTATATAAGCATGCGTGTGTGTCTAATCAAGGTTAGAAGGTCTTCTAGATTATGCCTATATATTGTTGCCATTATTATGTGGTCAGAATGATGGTATTGTGCCAGGAAAGAGAGCAGGTGTGTCCCTTGGCACTACTCTAAAGATATGTTATATATCACAGAGTATGAAATCTGAACTGGCCTTAAACAAATAGGTGGTACCGCAGTATACATGATAGTGAATTGTAATGTGTGCATGTCTGGTAAGTGTATGGTGTGTGTCAGAATGGTGTGTGTGAATTGTCATGTGTGCATGTCTGGTTAGTGTATGGTGTGTGTGTGAATTGTCATGTGTGCATGATTAGTGTATGGTGTGTGTTTGGGATTGTAATTGTATGTATCTTACAGAAAAATAAATTAGCATACACAAAAGTAAACATGAAATGCAGTGTTATATAAATTTAAGAACACACACATATATATATATTATGGATCAATTGATATAATAGTTCTGCTTGCCTTGCCACATTAGGAAAGAGATCCATGGTCTGAAGTGCTAACAATCTAAGTGGGTTGGACAACATAGACATAAAAGTTGGGTGATGGGTATACAATTATACATTATATTACAATCTCCCCCTCGTTCCTTTCCCCCAATTCATCCAAGTATGGAAGTAAAATAACTGTTAAAGGGTATCTCCACTGGTAAAAGTCACCTGGGTTGTAAGGATAGATATGTGGATGGTGGAAATGTACCTGCAGTATCCTGTGTCTTTGAGCAGTAGTTTAGAAGAAATCCAATGAGTTTGTCCCAGAACGCTGTGGATGGTGCAGGTCCGCCCACTTTCATTGACTGCCTGCATGGGAAATGTCCGACGCGCGTAGCTACAACATGTATATCCACATTTTCTGCAATGAGATTATCCAGACTTCTTTTAAAAGCATTCCAACTGATGAGGTGCCTTTATGAACTTGTAGAATTTCATATGATATGATTTTATTTGTCATAATGTTCATCATGGAATAAATGCAATATTTTGCTGAGTATCCTGGTGAGTCAAACTGACCATCACCTGCCAACACTACAGGCTTTCCTAGAATTTCTTTTTGTACTATTTCCTTTTCTTTTTGCCAATGATGATCAACTGAAGGAAAAAGGAAGTCACGCTGGTATTTGTAAAATATATTTTCTGATATGCAAGCCAAACCTAACAGCTTGTACATTTCTTGTACTTTCTTGAAAGAGGATCCACTTAATAGAACCGATGCAGCAATAAGATTATTAACTGCTGATATTCTAGATGGTTTGGGACAACTTGTCCATTTATATGCTTCATGTCCTTCTAAACAAATTAATTCAACTACCAGCATTGCACCCTCTTTCCTTTTTTTTACTCTTATAATTGGCGCACTGCAACGTTGAAATCCTTTTTGTTGGCAACGTATTTTAAAAAACAATGAGGTCAAGTTTTCATCAAAAACAATATATTTTTCTTCTTCAACAGTATCTTTTGATTTCTCAGATAGTTCATCTTCACTACTGTCTAAAAATGATAATGTATCTGGATCAAAGGATGATCCTTGTGTTTTTGGAACGGAAATATCCAAAGTATTATCAATAGGTGTACAATTTACCTCAGATGGAATAGTGGTTATAGATATATTAGCTGGTTCTGAAACCATCTCATCATCTAACAAAATATTTTTTTCAGGGAGCTCTTTTATTGGCGTGGAAAAGTAGATCGGGTAAGTATGATCCTTTTGTATCCCCATGATGTCTTCTTCTATAGTGTCTTCTACAGTTTGGCACTCCTTATCCATCTTTTTAATTAAACTTTGGCAATCCGTGGCAACACTTTTACTATAAAATAGAGGGTCTGTGGAGGTACTTACACTATTTTGGGTAATGCTGTAGTCATACTGTGTGTATTTATGAGCAAGTTTTGCAATTATTCTAACTATAGTACTTATGCCTGATGTCTGAGGCATTACTACAGATTGTAGTAATTGCATTCCAACTGTAGGAATATTTCCTATTGATGTTTGTTCGTCGTCGTCAATTCTTCTTCTTTTAGCAGAAGGCTGGGCATAAAGTTGATGCAAAGAATGTGGATTTATCGAGCTAGCAGCAAAAATAGTAGGTACTGCTGTTGGCTTTAAAATCCGCAAGGTACCCTTCATAACATACATATCTTCTGAAAAGTGTTCTGAACACATTCTAAAACTTGCATTCTTTATGCCTTGTAAAATACGCTGTGCCATGGCATCTAAATCTTCATATTTGTCTCCGGTTTGTTGCAACCATAACTTGATTCTTTGAAAATTATTGGGAAATGGATGTAACGTTACATGTGGATAAAGATTTTTTTGACCAGACATGTATGGACAACCTCTGACAACACATTTTGGCATATCTGAAAGCAGAAATAATATTACAACATTAATACAGTAATTATAAAAAAAATAATTGTGGTTAATATACATCATGCTTTAAACAACACCACACTAAAAGCCAGGAGCAGCAAAAGTTCAAGAATATTCCACTGTATTACACATGGAACAATCCATCCAGCAAAAAATATAAAATAATAAATGTGGGTATTAAACAACATCCCATAAACAAAAATCAATGTGCTGCAATATTCTAGAATTTTTCACTCTATTACACATATAACAATCCAGCTACATCAAGTTCATCTACCAATCATAAAAAAATATTAATAATAGTTGTGGGTATTAACATCAATAAACAACACCACAAAATCAACAAAGCATTTTTAAAAAAAGCACATAAACAATATCTGATAAACAAAAATCCATGCCATGTGCTCCTACATTATATATTACACCACAATTCACATAATACCATCCAGTTCATGTAGCAATGACATGACCTGCATTGTCATCAATAAAAATAATTTAAAATATATTTAAGACATGAATGAATAAAGCATACATGTCATATTTTTTAATAAAAATATAATAACATTTGTATGTATGTATGTATGTACGTACATACATTCCCAATTACTAATACATGTACATGGGTATTTCATTAACAATAGTTATTACCAGTATTTACCAATATATATTATATTTAAAATCCAGCAATACATTTTTTTTAAAATACAAATATATATATATATATTTGTATTTTAAAAAAATAAATTAACGAGATAATAGAATATTTACTTAGGTTATCTTCAAGACACTGGGCCGCCGTTCCCCCTTTAACATGTGCAGTGCTCCGTAGTTTCAGTGGAGTGAACGCGCCTTTAATCAGGGCACTGTGTGGACGCGCGCTGTGGACGCGCGTTGAAGAGGCAGAGGTGGGCGTGTTTCCATGCGCGAACTCCGATTGGATAGCGCATCTCGGACCTGCTATTGGCTGGTGGAATGGCTGAATCTTATTGGAGAAAGAAGTTTGAGCAACAGGAGAAGGGAGAAGAGAGAACTTCCGCTCCAGGCTGCGCTTTACACCATTGAGGATGTGTCTGCCGGCGGCAGGTTGGAGGATGATGGGAGATTTCTCCTTTTTAAAGGTATCCCGTCCCTTTGCTTTTTCAAACCGCCCCTTGTGAAATGCTGAGCATGACTCATTGCTGATCAGTGCTGCATAGTTCATCTTAAAGGTAGGATACTGGCTGTTTTTATTAGTGTGCTTTGTATCTAGACCACAGTTCTCCTTTAACTAACATTTGCACTTTGAGTCCTTTAAGCACTAAAGGCCCGCAATCATTTGTGGTGGTTTGCGAAGCTCTATCGCCAATCAGAAGTGCTATAAAAGTAACAAGAAAAGTGCAGTAACTTCATATAATGGTTAGACATAGACAGAGCTTGACAGAAAGAACTGCCTGATTAGAGTGGTGCAAAAGGTGTTGTTTTATACAACTCAATCACAGTTAAAATTTTATATATAAATGTGATATTGGCCTTGGACATTTGTCTGGATGTCCTGGATGTAGTTACGCCACTGTCGCTTCAAGTTCGACCACCTCTTTTGCAGTTGTAAGGTGGTCAGCTGGATTTGAAACTGCGTTAGCAGTTTCCTCTGCAAGTGGCGCATAATGCGCCTTTTGTGCTCCTTTATATTGGGGGTGCCAATTGGCATTCTGTCATACCCCCACCTGGTAAAGTACTCCACTACCACACGCTGCCATACCATGCTGGGCATGTTGTCTGTAGGCTAACTAATAGTGGAATAAACAAATATGCGAGTAAAATGTCTATTATACCAATACGTGAGTAAATAACGAATTATCGAATCCGGGAGTAAAATGTCTATTATACCAATACGCGAGTAAATATCTAATTATCGAATCTGCAAGTAAAATGTCTATTATACCAATATGTGAGTAAATAACGAATTATGGAATCCGGGAGTAAAATATCTATTACACCAATACACGAGTAAATATCTAATTTTTGAATCTGCAAGTAAAATGTCTACTATATCAATACGTGAGTAAATAACGAATTATCGAATCCGGGAGTAAAATGTCTATTACACCAATACGCGAGTAAATATCTAATTATCGAATCTGTGAGTAAAATGTCTATTATACCAATACGCTAGTAAATATTGAATAAACAAATACGCAAGTAAAATATCTATTATACCTATACGCAAGTAAATATCAAATTATCAAATCTGCGAGTAAAATGTCTATTACACCAATATGCAAGTAAATATCGAACTATCGAATCCGCAAGTAAAATGTCTATTATACCAATACGCGAGTAAATATCAAATTATCGAATCCGTGAGTAAAATGTCTATTATACCAATATGCGAGTAAATAAAGAATTATCAAATCTACAAGACGTTTATGGGATAATTGTCGAATGTTCGAACGTGAGAGCTCGAAAGTAGCACGTGAGATTAAAATCGATTTTCCGAAAGTCCTGGATATTCGAACATGTTCCCCAGACCATTTCCCAGGTCCCACAGCTATTTAAATTAAGTTACCATTGATATTTTAATTGTATTTCATTTAAACTTTTCAAACTATTTGACTCCGATTGACTTTAATGGGTCCGTTTTCAAACTTTCTAACTTTCGAACTTTCTATATATATAATATGTATATATATTGGGGGGTCTCGCACTCAACGCTAAGGAATTCAACTTGCCCTGGTGCATCTGGTAGATAATTAATAATGTTTAGCGATACAGAGCACTCATGGGTCTTATATCAAACAAAAAGGTTTTATTTAGCATCAATGAGTTTCGGCTAATACATGCAGCCGTCCTCAGGATGTGACATCATAACAGGTAAGTGCACATTTATAATACAACCACACCACAGAAACACCCTCCCCTTCCCCCGTGATCCTGCTTCTTCAGTCTATTTTAACCCCACATACACCATTTGTCTACAAATGGGTAGATCATGCCTCTCACATACATTATATTATACAAATTCATTTAACTTACGAATAAAACTTATATAAAATATAAAACATTTGTGTTATTTGTTGTAAAAAGTGAAGTAAACCAGTAATCATTTTTATGTAAATGGGAGGTCTCTCACAACTTAAGTTGGGTCAATGGAACCTCATCTGAGTAGTATGTAGCATCAGGATCTGCTCCACCCCTAACTAGACAATATTCCTATAATTGATTCAGATGTAACTATCTAGAATGCAAGAGTATGATCAAATGTATCCAATTTGTACAGTCCATCATGTAACTTTGTGTAATTTAACCTAATTGTATTTATGTTATTTATATGATTGTAGTTTCTAGTATCGAAGAAAAAAAAAAGTTTTACTCATAAGTTAAATGAATTTGTATAATATAATATATGTGAGAGGCACAATCTACCCATCTAAGTAGACTAAAGATGCAGGATCACGGGGGTAGGGGAGGCTGTTTTTGTGGTGTGGTTGTATTATAAATTTGCACTTTTATAATTGTTATAAAATATAAAAATTTTTGTTATAAAATAATATGTTATAATAATAATATGTTATGATGTCACACCCTGAGGACGACTGCATGTATTAGCCGAAACTCATTGTTGCTAAATAAAACCTTTTTGTTTGATATAAGACCCATGAGTGTTCTGCATAGCTAAACATTATATATATTTTATATTGGCTGCTTCTTTGCTTCTTTCACTCCACAGCAGAGCAGCCAATCGGACCACAGTAATGCATTTAGGGGAGGGACCACCTAGGACTGCTTCTGGAGTTTAAGAGGAAGCCAATCAGGGTCCACACGGAGCAGCCAATCAGATCATGCTGGCATTACTTGCCATTAGGTTCCAGGACCTGAACTCTATTCAATCACCTATCCGTATGACATACGTACAAATACAACAGAGAGAGGATCGATTCGCTTGATGTCTCCATACAGGTAAACAATGGTAAACTTCAATACAGTTTGTATCATAAAAGCACTGATTGGAATACTTTATTGCACTACAGGAGCTTTCATCCACCTGCCCTCAAATGCTCATTGCCCATTTCACAGTAATTAGAAAAAATTCAGACATACAAACCATGAACTTTCAACTGGAAGAGATGAGGGAACGCTGAGAGGGGCTACACCTCACTTGAACTGGACAAAGCTTTACACATAGCTAAACGGAGGTGTGACCACCCAAAAGAAAGTAATCCTAAGGATAAAACATTCATTTGTTCCATTAAATTTAATAAATTTGCAGAACCCGTGAGAAAGGAGATAAAATCCAACTGGAACATTCTGCTATCTGACCAAAAGTTGGCAAATTGTTTACTGGATCAACCCATCATTGGTTTCAAATGGGGTAAGAATTTGAAACATTTATTGGTTTGAACAGAGATTGCATTGAGTTTTTAGGAGCTACCAATGAGGTGGTGGGTATAGGATATTACATACAGGAAAGGTGTATATGTATGTGTGTACTATCTCACTATTACCATCTAAATAAACATCAGTAAATTTATATAAAGTATAGCACTGATTTATATTAGGTACAACACAAAATATACAAAATACATAAACTTACTTACAGAGCTGAGATTTCTTTTTCAAAATGGTATGGTCAAAATGGAAGGTTAAACCACACCCGTGTCTGCTCCATGTGAATACTGAAAGGAAGTATAATCCAAAAAAAGTTTCTGTCTGCTACACAGGATGTGATGTGTATTGTAATGGACATATACACTAAGGCTCCTTATATACCACCTCCAGCCTGCAGGTGGTAATAAAAGACTAGACATCCCTGCTCTCTATGGCTAGGAGGAGAGAAAGTGAAAGTAGATTGTGGTGTGTGCTTTGGAGTGATATTGAATGCAACACAAGATCCTGTATATAAGATCCTGGACAGAGGACAGATTATTGGACAGATAATTAACCTTATTGGCAACAGATAAGTGTACAATCCAACTTGCAAGGGCACACAATATACAGGCCTGGTCAATATTCAAAGTGGTGCACCATAGACAGGGACAACCCTGATTACTGCACATGTTATGTGGGTAGCCTGTTTATGTGCACTGTCTGCTTTGTGCCAGACCACCAGATTAAAACACTGTGAGCCATGATACGCATAATCCTTCCATAATGCAGTGATCTGGTACAAATTGGTGGCAGCGGTGCTGGCAATACCATTTATTCTCTCTGTTTTCTTTGTATGTTTGTTCTCTGTATTAAGCTATGGAGGCTGCTACTGATAGAATTGATTTAAATCGTCCTGTCCTTGTACCTGCAGATAAAATTCCCCAATTAGACTCAGTAGCTCTACCAGGCCCAATTGCCAAACCTTTTTTTAAACCTGATCCATTTGATGGGGTAACAAGGGAGTGGACTGATTGGCTAGAACAATTTTAATTGGCATCCACTATTAATGGTTGGGATGAAGGTGCTCGCTTGCCTTTTGCTTAGTGGTAAAGCCAGGCAGATATACCAAGGATTTACCATAATACTGAAATAAAAACAGTCTTTATCTAAATCAATTATTTAAAAGTTGCTCTGAAGCTATTTTTTTTTCAATTAGATCCGTATAAAAGAGTATATGAAGGATAAATCCATTTCTTTAGGTAACCTGGGAATGAGAAATGTTTGTTTATATGTTAGATTATTAGGGCAATGCTATTATAATAACATGACGCTGTGAGGTACCATCTGTTATAATTTTTGAGGTACCACCACCACTTGCCAAGGTGAATACTAATAATTCTTAACCTAGCATGTTTAGTTTCAACCACACAGTGTGGCAGGATTGAATAAGTCTACTCTCAGACCAGTGTATACCTGTGTAAAGAATCTATATCCACTATATCCACACATAGCAAAACATACACACACATAATTTGCATTGTGCACCAACGGGCACGCTTTTGCTACTGTATATATATATATATACAATACAAGAATTGTGGAAGCACTCCAATTAGGCTAATTTATAACTACATTTAGCGGAAGTGCTACTGATCTGGTCAAACATTTATACAAACATAGAAAAGATAATCAATGCACATTCCTAGGCCCCATACAATATCATATTATCTGCACACTGGCATACTTTGTAAACAAAGGGGTTTTAGTATACATTACTGTGATCACATGAATGAAACAGACTGGGGTTACCTTGACGTTGGTTGGAAGGCTTTTCATGCGTGATCACAGTAATGTATACTAAAACCCCTTTGTTTATAAAGTATGCCAGTGTGCAGATAATATGATATTGTATGGGGCCTAGGAAGTGTCATTGTTATCTTTTTCTGTTTGTTAAATGTTTGACCAGATCAGTAGCACTTCCGCTAAATGTAGTTTAATAAGCCTAATTGGAGTGCTTCCACATTCTTGTATTGCTTTTATATTGAATAACGCCCTGTTTATGTATTAATATAGAGAACCTGCAACCATTGTTGATTATAGAAAGACATCCAACTGCCACCCTTCTAAACTATCCCAATGAAGTCACCCCCATTACTACATCTCCTCACAGATATTCCCACAATTTTTTACACAAAAAACCAAAAAAATGATGTTTTACTGTAAATAACCCTTCCCAAAGCGAAGAGACTTTTCTTCCATTCTTTGGTAACTCCACATTTCCTCTATTTGTACCGCATGTACTGAAGTTTATTCTATGGCCTAATAATGTAATAATATAACTGATTATATCTCTATACAAGCCCTCTTCCCAGTGTAAATAACCCAACTGTACTCTAGTAAACTGTAGCCGTCCACACAACTGCTGAGAGGCGACTTGGTCACCTCCCTCATATGCAGGCTCCTCCTTTAGTAGTGTGAGAAACTTGAGAAAGGGCCCAGTGAGTCACTCGAACATGTTTTGTTTGCACATGTTGAAAAACTTGCCAGTTGTAGTTATACTGCATGGCGAGTGTTAACCATCTATCAATTTGAAGGTCCTAACGTCTAACCTTTTCAATTTCTTTTACTTCAATTACGATTAGCAAACTTTTGCATTTCTCATTCTTACACACTGGTTCCATATAACAGGCTCTCTCCCTTCCCCCTCAGCCCTTTGGCTTTTTAAAATGAGGGAAGAGGCCATCCAGTGCTTTATTTTAAAGGCATAGGACCTCCCATTAAAGGGGCGTGTTGGGGGTGCTATTACCACATGGAGGCTTGACCAAGCCTCCCAATAAATACATACAATACAAGAATTGTGGAAGCACTCCAATTAGGCTAATTTATAACTACATTTAGCGGAAGTGCTACTGATCTGGTCAAACATTTATACAAACATAGAAAAGATAATCAATGCACATTCCTAGGCCCCATACAATATCATATTATCTGCACACTGGCATACTTTATAAACAAAGGGGTTTTAGTATACATTACTGTGATCACATGAATGAAAAGCCTTCCAACCACGTCAAGGTAACCCCAGTCTGGAAGGTCCTAACGTCTAACCTTTTCAATTTCTTTTACTTCAATTACGATTAGCAAACTTTTGCATTTCTCATTCTTACACACTGGTTCCATATAACAGGCTCTCTCCCTTCCCCCTCAGCCCTTTGGCTTTTTAAAATGAGGGAAGAGGCCATCCAGTGCTTTATTTTAAAGGCATAGGACCTCCCATTAAAGGGGCGTGTTGGGGGTGCTATTACCACATGGAGGCTTGACCAAGCCTCCCAATAAATACATACAATACAAGAATTGTGGAAGCACTCCAATTAGGCTAATTTATAACTACATTTAGCGGAAGTGCTACTGATCTGGTCAAACATTTATACAAACATAGAAAAGATAATCAATGCACATTCCTAGGCCCCATACAATATCATATTATCTGCACACTGGCATACTTTATAAACAAAGGGGTTTTAGTATACATTACTGTGATCACATGAATGAAAAGCCTTCCAACCACGTGAAGGTACTTCCGCTAAATGTAGTTATAAATTAGCCTAATTGGAGTGCTTCCACAATTCTTGTATTGTATGTATTTATTGGGAGGCTTGGTCAAGCCTCCCAATAAATAGAGGCTTGGTCAAGCCTCTATGTGTGTATATATATATATATATATATTATATATATATATATATATAATATATATTTATATATATATATATATATATATATAACCATAAAGTAAATTGCAGAGCACTCACAGGGCTTGTGCAGAAGTTCCAACTTTATTTCATGTGCAACAAAACAGATAGTGACGTTTCAGTCTGTATCTTAGACCTTTCTCTGTATTTTAGACCTTCACAAACTATTGTACCATATTGCCTTCTTGTCGGAACTTCTGATGAATACATTTCGGCTACAGATGAAGCCGTCATCACAATTGCCAGTTCCTGTTACCATCTTTAAAGAGCCGAGGTGACACCCCCACACCCCCGGACTCCTTAACCCCTAACATACACCCTAAGCTTTATTTAACCCATTCTTATAAAAACACCAAAGCACATCCTGAGGAAATGTAAACAGCAAAAGAAAGTGTTGACGGCTAAAAAGTGTTAAACATTGTAGAATGCAAACTGCTCACCTAAACACATTTCAAAAAAAGGGCTCCGGGCACTCTGACAAAGAAGAGCTTGCCCGATCACAGTCACTGACTGTACTCCATGGTGCTCCGAAATTGCCATTCACTCCCACCAATCACAGATCCTTACCCTTCCATCTTGGGTCATGCACCAGAACGATCAAAGTCGCCGGAGCCTCCTTAACTGCAGTTCGACTGTGATAGTAGCAAAATAGTAAGAATAGTAGCGATTCACCGAAACAGCTTTAGCTTTTGGATTGGAGGACCTTGATGGGAACCCCTAAAAAAACACCAATTAGGTTGAGTATGCAATATAACAAATATTCCATAGACTTCTTGGATCTGAGAATTTTTGTAACGAACAACAAGTTGGTAACAACATTGTTCCGTAAAAGCACCGACCGTAACACGATTCTACAAAGTGACAGCTTTCATCCTAGACATCAAATTAATAGTATTCTGTACTGTCAATTTCTCAGGGTACTGCAGAACAACTCAGACCTTAATAAGGCCACCATCCAATTGAAGGAAATGGAAGACAGATTTTTAGCTAGGGGATACAGCCATAGAGTTTTGAAGTCTCACCTCATCAAAGCACAAAATCAATATGTAGAACAGCTAGTGAACCAACTCACCACACAGGTTTTACTCAGGGGCTGGATACCAATAAAATTACTTGTTTGATGGACTATACACCTTCTAGTGCCATCATAAGACACAGTGTATACAAACATTGGGATCCGATCAAAACGGACAAATCGCTTCCCTTTCAGGAGATGGGGGTGAGATGTGCCTAATTTGAAAAACTTAAGGGTTGAGACTGATCTAAAGGAGCCTATTGATCCCAAAAAAGCATGTTGGTTGGAAAGTCCCAAGAAGGGATGTTTTAAGTGTCTGGGATGTTAGATATGTAGATATGCGATGGTGGGGAAGGATTTCCCCCACCCTTATACTGGGAAAAGGCACATTGACCTTTGTTATTTACATTATAGTCTGCCCATGTGGCTTGTACTATGTGGGGAAGACGAGCACACCGGTTTGTGAATTTATGGGGAACCATAGGTCTGCGATTAGATCTGCTTTATCAGGGTCCCATCTGTCTAAGGACACCAACTATGGTGAACAGAGTGTGGCCAGACATTTTAAACAAGCTGGACATAACTTATCAATATTCAAATGGATGGCAGTAGATCATATTCCCCCTGATACAATTGGGCTCTTAAGGGACAAAAAACTCCATCAATTGGAAGTCCGGTGGAACAAACGACTGGATACAATGTCACCCTGTAGCCTCAATGAAAGCCTGTCTTTGACCTGCTTTCTTTGAGCAGTCATATTTTTGTAAAAATGAGAGGGTTCAGGACTCATGATATGGTGTTATGGAAATTGACCATAATAACCACGTATTTTGGGGTGATTTGTAACAATTTGATGACTGAATGTCACTTGACTACATTGTATTTCAGGATACTTCTTTTGGTCTTTTTGGAAGTCTGCCAACTTGCATAGAATGTTTGTGTTACATTGTTTCTTTCTAAAGCTGTTTCGGTGGATCGCTACTATTCCAATGAGGTGGAGTCGGGACATTACAATACCAGGGTCGAGACTGCAACTAAGGCAGTTCCGGTGACTACGATCGTGCTGATGCGCGCTACTTTATGGATGTTACAATGGATCGCTATGAGTCCAAAGAGGTGGTGTCGGGTTGCCACAATGTCACAGTCGGGACTGCAGTTAAGGATACTCCGGCGACTTTGATCGTGCTGGCACACGGCCCAAAATGGAAGGGTAAGGATCTAAGGGGGAGATCCAAAGCCGGGCACCGTGTTACTTACCTTTGCCCGATCCCGCGATACAATAACTGACGTAAACGAGATTACGTCAGTTATTGCATCGCGGGATCGGGCTAAGGTAAGGAGCGCGACATTAACGCTCCTAAACCTTTACCATTAAGTTTCACGCTACAAGGTAGCGCAAAACTTAACGGCAGAGGTTTTGGATCGTTAGCACAGCGCTGTTTCCAAAAACATTTGGAAACGGCGCTGTGCTCTAAATTCCGTCTAAAACCCACGTTAACCCGAATTTTTTTCGGGTTAACGTGGGTTTTAGACGAAAAACGGCTATATTGGATCTCCCCCTAGGATTGGTGGGAGTGAATGGCAATTTCGGAGCACCCGGAACACTTTTTTTGAAATGTGTTTAAGTGAGCAGTTTGCATTCTATAATGTTTAACACTTTTTAGCCGTCAACACTTTCTTTTGCTGTTTACATTTCCTCAGGATGTGCTTTGGTGTTTTTATAAGAATGGGTTAAATAAAGCTTAGGGTGTATGTTAGGGGTTAAGGAGTCCAGGGGGGTGTCACCTCGGCTTTTTAAAGATGGTGCGTGTAACAGAAACTGATGATCCTGATGACGGCTTCATCTTGTAGCCGAAATGCATTGGCAGAGCAGCCAATCGGACCACAGTAATGCATTTAGGGGAGGAACCACCCAGGACTGCTTCTGGAGTTTAAGAGGAAGCCAATCAGGGTCCACACAGAGCAGCCAATTGGATCATGCTGGCATTAATGGAACTCCCCCACACACACACACGCACACCTCCACTGGAAAGTGTGCAGAAAACATAGGTTTACCTCTAAGAAAGGGGGGGGGGAAAGATATGTTTTTTTTCTCCAACATTTTTTTTCTGTGCCAGGTTTCATTTTGGAAGGCTTAGCCTTCCTAAGCCTTACACAAAATCCGCCTATGGGCGCATGGTAAGGAAGTCTATTAGATACTTTTGATCGGAAGTCCCTCAATCCGATGCATCATCGCGCAGACATCTAATTCATAATCATGATCAGGGTTGCCAACCTAATTTCAAAATTTTCATGGACAAGAGGGCAAAAATTCCTGGACACCCAATATTTTTTACAGACGGGGTGGAGTTAGTTGCGTGCCTAAGCCACTCCCCCTTTTAATGAGTTTGCTTGAGAAAATGGACTATTAAAGAGCATCTATACAGATAACAATTGTGTTTGAGTTGCCCATCACTGAAAACGAATTCTTCCCAAATCTATCCCATATTACTTTAAATATCTTAAGAAACATGTTACATTTCAGCTGTCAAGTGCCTTATTTTCATAAGCTGGCTGTAAAGCTGGTTTGTGAACTGGAGGGCTGGCTATAAAGCTGGTTTTTGAACTGGATGGCAGACTAAAGCTGGTTTGTGAACTGGAGGGCTGACTGTAAAGCTGGTTTGTAAACTGGAGGGCTGACTGTAAGTAAGTAATGTAAGTCAAGGCTCCCAATGACATTTAAAGTGATAGTACCACTGAAAAATGTTTTCTTTTAACGGACGGACATACAAAATAACGGACATTACGGACAGGGCATATTTTTGACACATTTTCACGGACTGTCCGTAAATTTGCGGACGGTTGGCAACCCTGATCATGATTCATTCTATTTCTCCAGTTTTGTATACAGAAAACAACATAACATTTTCTTTCTCTTGCTTTATGTCAAAGAAATATTTATTATCATGTAGAGAAATGTATGTGGACTTTGGAACCCAATTATTTATATGATGATTGCTCCATTTTTCTTTAGTTGTTTTTTTCCAATGTCACAATGCTAAGACTGTTTTTCTTCATCAAGTTTATTTAAACTAAGTGTGCCCTTTTTATATAATAAGGTAAAATGTAATTTGTAAAGGGATGACAAATTAGAGAAGGGGATTGTTTTGCAAATCAGTGATGCAGAAATTACTATACAATTAAAAATCCTTTTTACAATAACACTTTGATACTTGTTGCTTTCATTGCAAGAAATGAGAAGAAAAATAGACTGCTTCACTGCATAAAATGATACATAAAATGATGCCTATTATATATCTGAAACTGTGGGAAATTAAGGTATCCTGAATTAACTAACACAGACAGCAGCTAACTGCAGGATTGGGTTTATCTGCACAGAAAGAGCACAGGGAAACAGATAATGCTTATTCCCTTTCCTGATCTTAAAGCTGAATCAATAAGCCATGTAGTGACAGAGAAATAAGCTACTTTTATAGAATGGATAGTTTTACATGTCGTGTGCTAGGGGGAGGGGCTGGGTGATTGACAGTTCTTTACTGACTAGCTGTGCCCCGCCCTTTTTAAAAAGTAAAACTCCCAGAGCTAACCTTACCCACTTTGACCACCTAGAGATGGAGAAATTCTGAAGATCTCGTGGGGATGGAGCTCCAGCAGCCATGTTCAAGAGGAGGAAGCCAGCAACATTCAAGAAGGGAAAGTAGGCTATGGGGGGAGGTAGAAAAAAAAACTTATTTACTTTTAAAGCCACAGCTATCCAGGCAACTAAAGTTAATTTTACAATGTATATATCCTTTAATATTGGTATAGATTATATAAAAATACACAATAAATTATATCAATGTTAGGTCTTAAAAAAACAACTTGTGTTATTTTTTACTACATTTTACCAGACCAAGCTCACATAACTTCAAAATCTTGTTATATTCTCACCACTGTAATTTTCTAAATTATCTAGGTCACTTATCAAGGTGCTCCTGGGAATCTGAAAGTATTTTAAGTCAGTCTCATTATTGTTAATAGAGTGATTCAGGGAATTAACTTACCTTAAAAGTTCTGTTCTTAAAAAAATTGTAATCTTTCATTACTCTATACCCTCTACTCTTACTCTTGTAACAAACCCTTAGGGAGGAACAGGAACACTTGCCAAAAGCAGAAGCTCTGGGATGTCCTGAAAAACTTTTGACTCGCTAATGTGATAATGATATGTGTTACAAACTGGGATCAGGTGAGCTTGTATCTTATTTGATAATATAAGACTAGACCTGCTCATTTCTAGGTCATATACTATAGTATAATCAAATTCTATTCCTTAGTTCATTTAGTATTTATGTTTTTATAATTTAATTGAATAATCTTGTTCAAGAAGATAAAATAATTTCAAGAACAATGGGAATCATTTTCACAGTTCACATGCACACTCATTTTTTTTCATTTTAAAAAGACTTGATATTCAATTACCTTTTCATATGTCAAAAAGGAAATGCTAATCAAAATTTAGGCATTTACTTTCTTACAAAATTCCCATTATTAATATAGTTTAATTTGCATATCAATCAGTTGTGATGAATTTTAGACAATCTAATTGTAGTCCTACAAATACCATGCATATATTTAGTGCTAGAAATAGGACCGGTGAAAGGAAATCTCATATATCTATTGGAGTGAAAATGACAAAGGAAAACAAAGAACAGCGGAAAAACACTGGACTTAAAAACTGACAATTCCCAGGAGTCATGACTTTTATATTTTTGGCTTTTTATTGCTAGTTACATAAGGAAAATCATCACAAAATACATTATATTTGGAGATAACAAAGAGGAAGAATCAATTTTGCATTTATTATTAAAGGTGTTTAATCACGTTTACATTACAAAGCCATTATATCCTTTTGATTTTTTGCACCTATTAATATATTTATATTTTATGAAAACTATCCTTTTTATGGTATAACATTTTATTATTAAAGGACCTGTAAACTCCAACTGTGCTTAAAAATAACTAAGTGCCATTCGTTTCTATTATTCACAGGGAGGTGAGAACGCTTATTCTCACCTCCCTGTGAATAATAGGACGCTCGGGGGACCAGGAACTTACCTTACCCGCCGCTCCACTCGCACTCAATTTTATGGGTTTAGTGTTCCTTTAATTAATATTGATTTGTTATTAATATACAAAAATGTCTTAAAGGACAAAAAGGGAGGGAAAGGATAGACTCCACTATTACATGGAGCACATAGTTCCATGGCACTCAACCACCAATATCCCACTAAACAAATCATAACTCATATGGGGAGAGAAAACATATTCCATAGGACCCCACAGAGAGTGTAAAATTGACACTACAGATCCAATGGTGTGCACTATTTTATTAACAAAAAAACACAAAAGACACATACACTGGTCAAAATTCAATGCCTATAGCAGATTAAAAATACCATAAGAAGACCACTTAAAAGGTGAATGGGGCTAGAAGTGGAAATTGTAACAGTAGCCTAATGCGTGATAAATGAGTCCCAAATGTCCAAAACGGCACAGTCCCGAGTTAAATGGATAAATACAGGTGCGCTATATTAGATTTAAAGAACATATTATGGGGATCGTAAGAGTATGTCTAGGGTGCATCCACCCATCCACCCACAATGTAGCGCTGTACATGTATGTATATACAAGAACGATCTCACCCATATAGTGCAGTTCTCCTGTTCGGCTACAGTTCTCAGTCCGAAAATGGATATGTGAATAAGCGTCTAGCTGAACACTGTTGTTACATCAGCATTCCTATTTCTCCAGCCACATGATGTCTCGGTGGATCCATACACAGTCCAAGTTGGTAATAATCCATTCATCAAAATCACTGTTCCATGGAGAGCAAAAATACACACGGGGATAAGTAGGGATACTCCCGGAAGAAGGGAGTAGGATCCCGAAACGTACGTCGGTCGTTGTGGTAGTATTGAGGCTGTGGAGTGTAGCCGCATGTATCCCTACCTATCCCCATGTGTATTTTTTGCTCTCCATGGAACAGTGATTTTGATGAATGAATTATCACCAGCTTGGACTGTGTATGGATCCACCGAGACATCATGTGACTGGAGTAATAGGAAGGCTGATGTAACAACTGTTAGGTTTTTATATATTCTCTATAATCACTTAGCCTAATAGCAGCCATTTTGGTCTTTGACTCCATTTTGTCTTATATTATTGTTGTGTTATTGCAGATGTTTTGTTTCCAAATGTTCTCAGCTCAAGGTCTTTTGCCTCCTACATTGTGTGTCAACCTGACTCTATCCTTTCATTCCAGTGGATCTTTTATCTCATCTGTAGACATTGTGTCTGACCTGCCCCTTTTTCTGGCAAAGCCCCTTTTTTTTGGTTTGATATATTCCAATGTACGAAATGAATAAACTGAGAAACTGGGTTTTACTGCACCGAATGTGTTGTGTAATTCTTTCTCCCGGCGCTGTAAACGGGTCTCTTGGTGGGTCTAAGACAGGCATCAGGGTCCAGCGAGACTAGTGCAGGATATTTATTCTAACAACTGGTGTCAGAAGTGGGATACAACCAACAGGACCGTAAGTATTGAACTTATTAATTTTAAGTTCTGTCTTGCTTGTTCTGTAACTTGTATCAGCACATTGGTATAGATTTTAAAAAGTGGGTCTGGAAGGGCGGACGCATGCCCCACGTCTTACAGACGGGGTCTGTAAGTAGAATGCCTGCAGGCTGGGACCTGTGATCGAGTTCTCTGGATTAAGTTGCTTTCTGAGTAAAGTGTTAAATTCTGAAAGAGTTTTATTTCCCGAGTGGAATGTAAAAACTTGGTGCTGGGTGTTCTAAAGAGTAAAAGAGTAAGGTAGACTCCCGCAGGTGGCAATCTGCATTTTTAGTTTTCTCTTTGGAAGAGTTAACTGGGAGCTGTACAAGAGATATATTTACCCTTGATTGAGAGGATCCCTAATTGCGGGGGGTTGGACTCGCAACTTGTGGTTGGACTACAAGATAATACTCCCGCAGGCGGCGACCTGCACATTGAGAGTTAATGTTTTCTCCTTAAATATGAGTTTCTTCTGGCGCAAAGTTTAAAACAAGGGAGTTAGGGATGGGGACATGAAGAGTTAAGCTTAACCAGTTATAGAAAGGACAGTGTGGTTCGGTTCATTTGAAGTTTGAACTTCTGAGTTGTGTTTCTTTGCTAGCTAGCATTATACGGAACATTAAGAGACCCTACCTTTGTATGTCTTGTGTGTTTTATGTGTAACAGTTTTGTCTGTCAAATTTGTTAATTTGCTGAGCTTGCTTACTTTGCGCTTATTGTTAACCTTCTTGCTTACAGGATGGAAAGTTTCACAGTAAGGTGCCTGACCCAAACATGATAAGTCATTTGAAGTATATTGAAGTGTTTTATTTCTAAGTTTACAGGTTTCCAATGGAGTTCCGAAGAATTTTCCTGGGAAACGCCAGAGGATTAGGTGCACGGTTTGATAATATATTGGATTGGATAAAAGATGTATATTCTCATTGAAAGCTCTTTTAGTGAATTTTATTATAAATCTAATTATATTAATAAGTGAAGTTAAATTTGGTTAATGCTGGTTTCACTTAGAATGTTTGGACTCTATGTTTTCTATTATAAATGTATTTTCCTTCCTGGATTTTTCAAGTAAGATAAAATTCTGTGTCTAATCATTATCTGTCTACATTCCTAACACCCCGCTTTACCCCTCCCTCTCTTCTTTTTTGCTCATGGGAAACGAAAGTAGAATTAATGCGTAACTAGTTTAGTGGGACTTATATAATTGCATAGTGATCTTAATTATTTGCATCTGCACGTGTACAGTTTAAGGATAACAACAAGTGTTAGATTGTGTAAGAAGGTTCAAGAAGGTGTTAATGGAAGAGGAAGGTTATCAAGAGGAAGGTGGATAGGCAAATAGAGGTAGAAATGTCTACGGTAGAAATGGTCCCTCAGATGATTGCAAGCCTT
This sequence comes from Hymenochirus boettgeri, assembly GCA_019447015.1. Lineage (NCBI taxonomy): Eukaryota > Metazoa > Chordata > Amphibia > Anura > Pipidae > Hymenochirus > Hymenochirus boettgeri. The sequence goes on from CM033476.1 coordinate 179,255,011, forward strand.
TTGTAGAGATTTATTGGGGTACCTGCAGAAACTAAGAATATAAAATATTTGTCACTAATAGGGATGATGGCTATTGTTATTGTCTTATTTTTCCTTTAAATTATTACCAGATTACCCCATTAACTTGATAATACAGGATTTAGTAGGTAAATTGTGTATCTTAATTTTCTTTAGTGGCATAACTTGTTGGAAGTAAAAGTTAATGTACGGATTATTTTTAATGCCCCTAACCGCCCTTTTTACAGGATATAATTAATAGTATTCTGCCAATGGTTTGTACCTTTGTAAAGCAATGAGTAATTACAAAGACTATCTTTCTCTTTTATACCCCTATTATAACCCGCTCATAATACAGATAATTCCTATAGTTTTGGATATTTAAGCCCTTATTAGCATTTCTGCCAATACCCAATGTTATACAGTTGTTGATTTTAAGACATGCTTTCCTTCTGCGTGTCAGCTGGTGCTACGGCTCAGTCTTTTTGTATTCATTTTTTTTTTAAAGTCCCGATTTATGTGTCACTGTTTGTCATAGAGACTTGGTGGACTTGCCAGTGACAGACTCTATGGCTCTCTGTGAAGTGTTAAAATAATAATGGGTTCAGCCACATGGTTCTAGGATTATTGAAATTACTGAAATATGATAATTTTCAAATATGTTAATGATGGTTATTGTGTATTCAGAGCATGGAGGTATGTAAAAAGGTTTTTCTCTCTCCTCAACTGTCTTGCATCAAAAGCTTCCAGAAAATACAATATTGCAATATCTTGGTTGTATAATATCTAAGGGTGAACATCTGGTCAGCCCCGCCAGAGATAAAGACATTTTTTTGTTTCAAACACCCTGTAATAAAGCTGAATTGGTCAGCTTCATGAACTTTTACCAACAATGAATCCCAGCCAGCTCCCACTGGGACCAAATGCTCCAAAATGCACCATTAAAGACTGTCCAAACATCATTCTATGGACACTGAAAATGACAAAGAATGTTTAAATAATTGTAATAACATTTATCTCTGCCCCTGCTTTGAGCTTTGTGAATTATGATAAATCTTTTCATTTGTATTATAGAGAACATTGTAAAATCATGTTGGCAGTTTTATCACAATATCACAGAGACACCTTGAAACTAGTCACTTATTTTTCCTAAATCATTGGCAGTCACTGTTCAGGGGATGCCTTAATGTTTGTGCACCCCTGCAACCTGTGCAATGGCTGTTGAGGCCTCCAACTCTATTATATTGGGCACAGAGAATGTTTAATTAACATCCAATCATGTTTATAAATGCTAAAGAATAGAATATGAACTATCCGATGCCTCACAGGGCAGGTCATGGTCTTAAAAGTTAGATATATTCCGGACCCATAGTATATTCCTTTTATTTACTGTATTCAAATTACAGGTTAAATTAATACCCAAGCAATTAATATTTAAATATAGGTGTAAATCTCTCCCCAGTCCGATTAGAGCTGATATGGTTGTAAGTGTTTTTGTATAGTGTATATAGATATTCAATTCCCAAATTCTGTTTAGAATTTAGTCTGTTACCGTGTTTTGTTTATTTAGCTTAATCTTTTCTTTAACCCGTACCTGTGTTTTGTTTAAGGTTTAAGCTGTTAGTTCACTGATTCCAGGTATGATTTTAATGTAGTTGGTTTTTGGTAGAATTTGGCAGTAGATAGTTTATAAATGAGAATGGTGAGCTGACTTAACATTAATTTAATTTGTGGATTATTATCTTCCTTATGTTTTAGTTGTTTAAATGAAATGATTGTGAGTTCTTTTCATGTTGTTTAAGGGAATGTTATCTCATATATGTGTTAAGTTGCTACTCTTTCCTCCATTTCTTTTGTTTCTTTCCTGCATTCCCATGTTTCCCTGAGAATGTTATTATTTCAGTTTAAGTTTTTGTTTTTTCCCAATTCATTTTTTTTAAAGATTTTTTCAAGCATTGTGTTTTAGACCTTTGGGTCTTTATTAAAGAGGGGATAGTTATAGTAATAATATGGCTCATAAAAGTCTTAGCCCCAATGTTTATTGCCCAAATCTACTACAGGATGTATATACTTACTGGTGATTGTGGACAGATTTAGTAAAAAAGAAAATGCTAAAACTGTTGCTAAAATTTTGTGTAAAAAAATTATTCCTAGATGGGGTTGTCCCATTAGGATACATTCAGATAAAGGGCCAGCATTTATTTCTAAACTAATACAACAGATTGTGTAATTGATGTTGATTGAATAGAAGTTTTATATCCCCAGAGTTTAGGTGTTGTTGAGCGAATGAACCGGACAATAAAAGAGAAATTTTGGAAGGCTACTGTAGGTTCTTTCAGTAAATGGGATATTTATTTACCAGCTGTATTAGCAGAGATTCGTATGGCCCCCAATTCTACATCCAAGTTGTCTCCTTTCAAAATTTTAATGGGTAAACCATTTCCTACGCCTTTGGCAGTTAAGACAGGGACATTAATTACAGGTGACCTGGAATTTATCCAGGAAGCTTATGTGGCAAAACTGATTGAAAAATGTAATAGTATCCGTGGTGATGTTTCTTTGTCTTTTCCTTTACCTTCTAGTTCTCCGACTCACCCATTCAAACCAAGTGATGTGGTCTTGGTAAAGGCGTTACATCAACACAAATCTTTAGAGCCTCCCTGTGACTCGCACAGCTATCTTGGTTGAAGGCAATCCATTGTGGATACATGCTTCCAGAGTAAAGCGTGCACCGAATCTATTGATTGGAGAACGAGATGACCACTCAGATGACCACCCAGATGACTTCAGAGATGACAACGCACCCACCCTCGAGGAGGAAGATTAAGATGGGCCCAGACCCCAAGCCGATGGGGAATTGTAAACTCCAGATGAAATACATTTTCCTGACCTGTTCATTTTTCATCTTATTCTGTGGTTTTTCCTATTTTGAGGTTATTAGAATGAACAGAGCTTCCTGCTCTATTGCTCCCCGTGTTCCATTGCCCCCAGGTAACATTTGGGAGTATATTTCAAAGAAGCTCCTAAACACAACTGACTTTTGTTTAGGAAATGTAAAAGTGCTCGGGACATTATAAGTACTTGTTTAATCGCTATTCCAGCTTCAGTTCCAACATGTCTCCAATACTATCTGATCAGCACTATAAGATATTGGATCCCAATGATATGGTTATGATTCAGACTCAAAATGTTACTGCTGCTGAAGTTTGTTTTATTTTTATTTGTTCCCCTAATGCAAAATGTGTTTCTGTGAGCAATAACATGAAGTGTAATCTCACCTACCAAACAATATCAAAATATGTACACATTTTTTTTTTTTTAGAGGGATGAGTTATGGCCTGTGGGAATGTTAGCTACACTTATTTACCTGCTGACATTTCTGGAGGTCCTTGTGCTATAAGTAGATTAAGTATGGTGATAGTGCCAAGACCACATTTGCAATCTTTTTCTTTCCTCTCTGCAGGTAAATGTAATCGCAGGGATCTTATAACTATGCCAGAGGATTGTAGGTCTAATGTGCATCCCCTATCTGAAACTGAAGTTGTTGTTTTAGGTGCTAGTATCGTAGGCATTCCAGGTCTAACAATATATACTGGTAGACAATTGCTTTATCTTGCATGTGTAGTAGCTAAAGAAATAAATATAACAAGTTCTATCCTTACCAATATGTTAACTGACTATAATACTCTTGAACATGCTGTTCTCCAGAATCGTGTTGCTATTGATTATCTATTTCTGTTGCATAATCAAGGATGTGAAAGTGTTGAAGGTATGCGCTGCTTTAATCTTTCTGATCATACCCTCACTATTAAATATCAGATCAGTAATTTGCAACAACTTAGCAATCATATCAAAATAGATGATGGTAAATTATCTTTATGGAATATGCTTTTTTGGTGCTTCCCTCCTGGGGTCAGCTGCGCAATATTTTTGGTACAATTATAATTATTATATGTTTTTTTCTGTTGCTGCTGTCTTCAATGTGCCCCAGAATGTTTTTATATATTCTCTTCATTTTGTAAGCTTCCTACTAAGTGAAAAACTGTTTATCATGCTGCTATGTATAATGATGTAATTGCTTTCAGTACTATTTCCACTAATAATTTTGCTATAAATTACATATAATTTCTGTTTAGTTATCCCTTCGGGATAAAAGGGTGGAACTGTTAGGTTTTTATATATTCTCTATAATCACTCAGCCTAATAGCAGCCATTTTGTTCTTTGACTCCATTTTGTCTTATATTATTGTCGTGTTATTGCAGATGTTTTGTTTCCAAATGTTCTGAGCTCAAGGTCTTTTGCCTCCTACATTGTGTGTCAACCTGACTCTATCCTTGCATTCCAGTGGATCTTTTATCTCATCTGTACACACTGTGTCTGGCCTGCCCCTTATTCCAATGTACGAAATGAATAAACTGAGAAACTGGGTTTTACTGCACCGAACGTGTTGTGTAATCCTTTCTCCCAGTGCTGTAAACGGGTCTCTTGGTAGGTCTAAGACAGGCATCAGGGTCCAGCGTCTAAGACAGGCATCACAGTCCAGCTAGACGCTTATTCACATATCCATTTTCGGACTTAGAACTGTAGCCGAACAGGAGAACTGCACTATATGGGTGAGATCGTTCTTGTATATACATACATGTACAGCGCTACATTGTTGGTGGATGGGTGGACGCACCCTAGACATACTCTTACGATCCCCATAATATGTTGTTTAAATCTAATATAGCGCACCTGTATTTATCCATTTAACTCGGGACTGTGCCGTTTTGGACATTTGGGACTCATTTATCACGCATTAGGCTACTGTTACAATTTCCACTTCTAGCCCCATTCACCTTTTAAGTGGTCTTCTTATGGTATTTTTAATCTGCTATAGGCATTGAATTTTGACAAGTGTATGTCTTTTGTGTTTTTTTGTTAATAAAATAGTGCACACCATTGGATCTGTAGTGTCAATTTTACACTCTCTGTGGGGTCCTATGGAATATGTTTCCTCTCCCCATATGAGTTATGATTTGTTTAGTGGGATATTGGTGGTTGAGTGCCATGGAAATATGTGCTCCATGTAATAGTGGAGTTTATCCTTTCCCTCCCCTTTTGTCTATTTATTGCTGTTTCCTCCACCCACCATAATTGGTGCACACCATCCCCAATATTTAAACAGATGACTTGTCAGTCATCATATGTATATAAATGTCTTAAAGGACAACTAAACGTTAAGCACAACAGTTTACCTATAAATTGGGCAGTAGTCAGCACACTCTGGTTTAGTGATTTTCCCCTTTGTTAACTGCATTAATAATTTGGGGGGAAGAGCATGTGCTTCTTACCAATGAACCAGTAAAAAGTTTTGTGCTGTCTAAGTGATATTAGTGATCACTCAGTACTGCATCTGAAAACTATTTTTGTGGAAATCATACATAAAGAGTTTGTCTGCACCAAACTAAAATTTGCATGCAAGCAAACCCAACCAAAAAGAACCTCCGAACTGAAATATTTTGCAAGCTTCTTAGCTTAAAGGGCATGTCCACCCCCAAAACTATAAGTTAACCCACTACTGGCCCCACTGTGTAGTGCATAAAAATCCTTACCTTACATCCCAGCTCCAAATAGCTGCCCTGCAATGCCCCTCCAAAATCCCAAAAACTGTCCACCATGAGCCTAACAGAGTCCATATAGAACTCTGCCTCCTGTCTCTCCTCCGGGAGAATTTGCACATGCCCAGTGCAGCCCTCCCCCCCCCTCCCTCTCCCTCCCTCTCCCACCCATTTTGGTCTCCCTCCCCCTAGTGTAATTCCCCTTTGGGGTACTGTAGGTCTCCCTCCCCAGCCCCAAATGCCATATTGATATGTTAAGAAACTCCCCCAATCTTTACTTACCTTCCCTCTCTCCTCCAGCGTTGTGAACTGCAAGCAGCCGCGTCCGTGATTGGTTGCTTCTCAGCCAATCACAGACAATCTGACCCCTGCTTGCAATTTCATGCCAGCAGAAGACCGGGCAGTGGCGCGGAGGTTAGAGGGAAGGTAAGTAAAGATCGGAGGAGTTTCATGACATACTAATATGGCAATAGGGGCTGGGGGAGGGAGACCTACAATATCCTAAAAGTTGGGGAAAGGGGTGGACATGCCCTTGAATTAATTACCTTATAATTTTCCTTATCCACTAATATTCAGCACAATGTTTCTGCTCCCCGATTCTCTGCCTCCTGCTTCTGGCCATGGCAGATGATGTCATGGTCAGTGACTGACTGCTGTTCCACAAACCACCTCCTCTGCGCATGTGTTAGTTTTTAAGTTTAAGGTGAGGCAGTATACTTTCAGAAGTCAGCAAGACCTGGTACTTTGTTTACAGGAAACATAAACAAGCTATAGTTTATCAAGCTGGCCATATTGTGCACCTTTTTGGAGTTGGTTTCAAGTACTGATGTATGAATGCTTAGAGATTTTTAGGGAAATTTACTGAGCTACAATCTCCTGGCTCCCAGTACTTTGATATAGTGTAGGGGTTGCTGCTTTGGGTCATTTGTGATTGGCCTCTTCCCAATAGGACTAAATGCCAATTAGAAATTGCAATAAAAACAGCAGTTACTGCTATATTAAAAAGGTTGCAGCGACTGTGCGGGTGTCTTTTGCAATGCCTATACACCCATTACAACTCCTCTCTTAAATCTGCACTAACCGCTGGTAATCTTTTGATACCAGGCTTTGTCTGTCTTCCCTTTCGTCAGTCATTTTGGCTAGAAAATGCATCTGTTGGGCCTGGTACCATTGGCAACTGGAGAGGAGAACTTATAAGGCAACTATAGTGAGAATTTTTTTTTTAATTCCTATAGGTCATCCCAGCCACCAGGGTACCAGTACCAGTAGTTTCTTTAAATTCTTCATAGTCCCCAAGATATAAGCCTTTGAACATACTGTGATTTGTAGGAACTGCCACACCTTATCTGTCACTCAAAGGCACACCCCCACACAATCCAAAGCTCCCATGCAGTACTGTCACACATCCCTCACCCACACTGTAAGTACCATGTGCCACACTTCAAATGCTGTAGTGCTAAACACAATCAATACATAGTTGTCAACAGTCCCGGATTTACCAGGACAGTCCTGGTCTTTAGAAAGCTGCCCCGCTCTCCTAAAGTCCCGGGCAGTCTCCCGAGATATGGAGCAGTACTTGTACATTTAAATTATCAATTCGCAGGGCCAGCACTGATAATGGGAGCTTTCAAGCAGGAAGAGAGGTCACGTGACCCCTCTTCTCTCACTCAGCCTCTCTACATTCCTTCTGGGATTACCTGCTGTAGACTAGGAAGGGGAGGGGGTGTACAGTGAGAGGGCTGCGCATGATCTCTCTCTCCATCCCGTGCTGTGACAGGAGCATGTTGTTAAGGGGTGAGAAGTGTAATTACGGTGCTGTTGGCTGCTCTGTATACTTTGATGGGGGTGGGGGTATTGGTGCCTTACGTCACTACTGCTGCTGCCAGGCATTTACAAGGGGGGGGGGGGGAATAGGAGATTCTGGCCTGTTTGCTGCAAAGACCAACCAGAGAAAGGAGATTTCTTGCCCTAAATAAAAAATATTTTATGTATTTTTTGGTTCATCCCATGCCTGGGTTTTTAATATGCTTAATTGTGATGGAATAAGGGGCTGATCTACTGCCCACTCACTGGCCTGATATTGCATTAAAGGAAGGGAAGGGGGCTGATTTTCTGTTCTAATTAAAAATAAATGAAAGGACAACTCCATCCCTCTTCCCTTTTTCCCCAATTAAAATACCAGGGTGAGCACCTGAATCTCTAGGTCCCTCACCACTTGGTTAAAATTATGACCATAGTTCTATTGCCTAAAGTTGCACTTGCTGGGTCCTGTGTGCACAGCCTTTTGGAGGTGTCGGTATCCTAGCCGCAGAAGATGTTCTGTGATCACAACTATAGGTAAGTAGAATTATGGAAATAATGCAGACCCAATGATGAGGACCTAGGTACTTAAATGGGGTAAACAGGAGAGACGGAGTTTTCTTTTTATTTACAGCACCAAAAAAATTACACACTCCACTCCCCCCATTTAATGCATATTATTGTAACAAATATATCCTAACATGCTCTACAAGTATACACAGTGCACTTTCACTATGGGACTGTTTGTTCTCACTATCTAGTGTGTCTCTCACTAAGTCTTTACAGGCTATCCGAGCCTTTACTTGCTAATCTTTCTATGTGAATAGTATTTGCTTTGCTAGACATAGACATGTGCAAGTGTCATGGTTCATTGGATGTGTGTTAAAGTCCGCCTATCTCCTAACCCCCAAAACATTTTGCCATTTTAAATTGACTATCCCAGGAAGGTAGGAAAACTTAGACAGCTCACATCTCCTGCAAACTGCCACCTAGGCAGGTGGTAATAGGATTTCCTACTTATCTGAAATAGAGACTTTATAATGCCAAACGTTTTTTTCTGTGTTATAGTTGACGTTTAAATGTTTCCCACTGGGTGTGACCAAAATGGGTGTGGTCATTGTGGGTGTAGCTTTAATGCAAGAAAGGCATGTCCAATTTTGTTCGAATCCATAAAGGTGTCCCTAGAATTTTTTTTCAAATGTTGGTAAGTATGTCAATAAACCATTAACCCAGCAATATGAGCATAACACACTATAAAACAGCCCCCCCCCCAAAAAAAATCTTATATACATACAAAACCAGTGACTCAAATGGACATCACCAAGTAAACACTAATACAGTATATAGAATAATACAGTAATACAAACTATATACCAAACAAGACATACAGTGCAATCTATGCAATATATAGACTAAAGCAACTGAAATGTATCAGGACAGCAAGCAGTGTGACTGTGTTTGTGAAGGTCTCACTACAACTGCTGCTACACTGACTCTATCTTCAGTGATTATGATCTCAGCTAAGCAGGCGGAGGGATATGAACTTTAGGTACAAAAATAAATAACAATTAGCAAACTTAGAGAATAAGCAGAGTTCAAGTAACTTATTGTAAAGAATCTCAGCACCACTTGTCCTCCTCTCCCCCCTCTCTGCCCCTCCCTACAGCACATTGCTACTTTCTCCCACACTTTGCTTGCTTGCAGTCTAGCTCTGGAAGGGAGGGGTCAACAGGATGTCAGCACTTCATTTGAAGTCCTTTCAACTGAGCATGCCTGGACTTTTCATACAGCCCTTTACTACTTGAGGGGGACTAGACAGAAAGGGGAGGGGGACTACACAGCTTGGTACAAACTTCTGCCAGTGTGAAGAAATGAAGCCACACAGCAACATGAAAGTAAGGCAGCTTATACTAAGTGATCTGTACATTGTATATAGACAAAGTTTTTTTTTCATTATAGTTGCTCCTTAACCTTAAGTTTTCGAACCATTATGTGAAAGCTTTCCTCCTCAGAATAACCAAGCAATGTAAGATAGTACTCCATTAAAATACATTTATAACATATGCTATAATATATGTATCCTCCTTTTTGATACAATTTTTAAATGTTTAAACACTGAGAGTTTATGGACTAAACAATGCACACAGCTGCACACAAACTATTAAGAAATTTTATATATATATATATATAGACAATAATATAGACGTAATCTTAAAGACATACTTGTTAAGACAGATCCGGTAGATGCCAACCATCACCTTCCTGGTTGACACACAAGAATGGGTGTTTTAAGTGTCATAAATGTACAACATGCAAGGCTATGACCCCAGGATCTACATTTCAGTCAAAAGAATTTACCATTAAACATTGTGTAACATGCACTACTACGCATGTTATTTATGTCCATGTAATTTACAATATGTGGGAAAAACTGAGCTAGCATTAAGATTAAGAATGGATGGACACAGATCCGCGATAAAAATGGCATTTCGAGACAACAAAACATCTAAACCGGTTGCCAATCACTTTCTGGAATTAAAACATGAAGTATCAACATTAAAATACATTGGCATCGATCACATCCCAATCCCAAGGAGGGGGGGTGACAGGGCAAAAATGCTATCTCAGAGAGAAGCATATTGGATTAGCAGACTCCACACGAGATCGCCCTTGGGTCTAAATGAGTCGGTCTCATTCAAGTGTTTCCTTAATGAAAGATAAAGATAAATTTTGTACATTACTCTCATTCTTAAAACTTATTTTTATAATTAACTTATATTCTTAGGTACCGTTACGTTAGATCTCTGGATCCTGCTGGGGTCACTACTTGGCGCCAGGCAGTAAGTTAGACAGCCGCCGAGTACGGACGTCAGTGCAGCGTGCATACAGCAGAGTGCCAGCAGGATCCAGAGATTTAACTTACCGGTACCTGGTTACATAGAGAGCAAGTAAGCAGCAGCAGATTTTGGAAAAATTTACCTTACCTTGATTTACCAACATACGTGGGTACCACCTCACTCCCTGAACTGGGGGGGCTCTCTAAGGGGGAATGTTTTTGGACCTTTCCTGGGGGGTGCTGTCCATAAAAAAGCCTCATTCCTTGACACTAAAGGGGTTTGGAAACTACAACTCCCAGCTACTAAAACATGCTGGGAGTTGTAGTTTCCAAACATCTGGAGTGCCAAGGAATGAGGCTTTTTTATGGACAGCAGAGTTCCCATAATTTCAACCCTCGGCTTATACTCGAGTCAATCATGTTTTCTTACTTTTTGAGGTAAAAATAGGTACCTCGGCTTATTCTTAGTAGTCATATTTAAAATGGTTAGTGATATAAGTATGAAAATAGGTTCACATGTAATAGAGAGGATACCTTAGGGGATATCAATTAAAACAATTATGTTATAGCTAGTTCATAATTTTGTTTACAAGTTGGTTCATAGTCAATCCAATAATTTTTTTAAATAATTTTTAAATACTTTTCATCCCACTATTTATTCACTAAGTTAATGAGATAATTGGTCACAAGATTTCGGGTGAATATAGAAACATGATAGTTTTAATGATTATATATTTCTAAAATTTGCCACAGTATATAGATATATTGCTGCACAATTAGGGTTTTACAAATGCACTAGGACTTTTTTTTTAAATGTTGCACTTTAAAAAATGTTGCACTTTAAAAATGTTGCACTTTAAAAGTGTTACAGGTTAAATGAGGTAATTATCCACTCTTGATTGAAGTCACAGTTGAAGGCGTGGTTTATCTTTTAAATTGTTGATAGCATAATACACTGATGTTATTTGGCATAGGACCTCCCATAAAAGGGGCGTGTTGGGGGTGCTATTACCACATGGAGGCTTCACCAAGCCTCCCAATAAATACATACAATACAAGAATTGTGGAAGCACTCCAATTAGGCTAATTTACAACTACATTTAGCGGAAGTTGCCCCTTTTATGGGAGGTCCTATGCCTTTAATATAAAGCACTGGATGGCCTCTTCCCTCATTTTAAAAAGCCAAAGGGCTGAGGGGGAAGGGAGAGATCCTGTTATATGGATCCAGTGTGTAAGAATGAGAAATGCAAAAGTTTGCTAATCGTAATTGAAGTAAAAGAAATTGAAAAGGTTAGACGTTAGGACCTTCTAGACTGGGGTTACCTTGACGTGGTTGGAAGGCTTTTCATTCATGTTATCACAGTACTGCATACTAAAACCCCTTTGTTTATAAAGTATGCCAGTGTGCAGATAATATGATATTGTATGGGGCCTAGGAATGTGCATTGATTATCTTTTCTATGTTTGTATAAATGTTTGACCAGATCAGTAGCACTTCCGCTAAATGTAGTTGTAAATTAGCCTAATTGGAGTGCTTCCACAATTCTTGTATTGTATGTATATATTGGGAGGCTTGGTCAAGCCTCCATGTGGTAATAGCACCCCCAACCCCCCCCTTTTATAAGAGGTCCTATGCCTTTAATATAAAGCACTGGATGGCCTCTTCCCTCATTTTAAAAAGCCAAAGGGCTGAGAGGGAAGGGAGAGAGCCTGTTATATGGATCCAGTGTGTAAGAATGAGAAATGCAAAAGTTTGCTAATCGTAATTGAAGTAAAAGAAATTGAAAAGGTTAGACGTTAGGACCTTCTAGACTGGGGTTACCTTGACGTGGTTGGAAGGCTTTTCATTCATGTTATCACAGTACTGCATACTAAAACCCCTTTGTTTATAAAGTATGCCAGTGTGCAGATAATATGATATTGTATGGGGCCTAGGAATGTGCATTGATTATCTTTTCTATGTTTGTATAAATGTTTGACCAGATCAGTAGCACTTCCACTAAATGTAGTTTCAATGTAGTTGTAAAATATATATATATATATATATATGCGCTACATGGGGATTAGCTCATTACTTTGATTATGTAAAGTAAAAAGAGTATTTAAAGGGTATCTCCACTGGTATATAAAAAATGTGGGTATTCAGTTTTATTGAAAAACAGGAGGTAAAGGAGCTGTGTCTTGCTTCCTGTTTTTCAATAAAACCAGCCAGGAGAGAATTTAAGCTACTTTCCTGATCGCTCGCTCCTCCACTGCATAGTCTGACAGGTCCCGACGGACTCAGTCTTCTATGTGCATGCGCATTGCACTTTCGCATGCGCATAGAAGACAGAGTCCGTCGGGACCTGTCAGACTATGCAGTGGAGGAGCGATCGATTGGGTAAGTAGCTTACCTTTCCTCCTGGCTCCTGCGGGTTTTGTTAAAGGACAGGAGGTAAAACACAGCTCCTTTACCTCCCATTCTTCAATAAAAATTAATACCCAAATTTTTTTTATACCAGATTAAATACCTTTTAAGACTGGGCATTAAGAAGAATTTTATATCCCTGAGGAAGCTTGAACCCTTTTTGTTTTGTTTTTTATAGCATAATGATCCTTGGGTTCTTGATCATGAACATGGATAGACAGACCTGTCCCCTGTCCTACAACCTGTTTAATTATATCAGCACAAATCCTACTGTAGATAATTGTAGCTAAGTGCTTTCTAGATCCAGTCCAAACGGTTTGCTCCTCATACATCAGGAAGGATCAAATATCTTGGCTCCACATCTGAGTTCTGATGGGCTTATGCAAATTAGGGCTGTTTTATGTAGTGATTCTTGTAACATATACCGTTCCAGTCAAAGTAAAATTGTTTTATCTTGCCTACAAAATACATACATACTTATGTATACAAATTACCCAAACCCACCTCATATTGCAATAGTATCCATGGGTACCTGACCTACTGCAGGTCTCTAAAAACATATATTTACTGTTATTATTTATTGATTTATTGTCACTTAATTTTTCTTTAGTTTAGCTTTTATGCTATTCCCTATGGATTTTTAAAACTATTAAATAAAATATGATTTGATAGAAGAAACATGTCTTCAGAGTATCCTTCAAAGACTTGCTGATTTGCCTGACTGCTATTTCAATTTCATTGCACATATCCCAAAAGTACTATGTCAAATAATGGTCTATGATTCCCCTATGCAAAAAGAAACCTTCATAACATGTCAAACAAATCTCCATCAGTAGCAATAGGTCACAAAGAAATAACTATGAGACTCTCATATTTGTTTCTTTAGTTTATACAGTATTATTATAATTATAATTATAATTATAATTATTATTATTATTATTATTATTGTGGCTTTATATAGCACCAACATCTTCTGTAGAGCTTTACAATTACATGCATACATTCACATCAGTCCCTGATCTAAGTACATTTATTTGACACATAAAACCTATCAGTATGTCTTTATGATTGTGGGGGAAACCAGAGTGCCCGGAGGAAACCCACGCAAGCACAGGGAGAACATACAAACTCCTTGCAGATGTGTCCAAGGGTGGATTCCAACTCAGGAGATCAGCGCTGCAAGGCATCAGTGCTAACCACTGAGCTACCGTGCTGAGCAGCCACCGTGCTACAGCATCATTAACAAGATGCTTGCTTTTATAATGTATTTATTGCGTGGATTTCCAGCTTGCGGCCCTCCAGATGTTCCAGATATATGTACAATAACAGTAAAAATTATATTATCATTTACTTTACCTATCATATACATTATAAGGGGCTTATATAATAAGAAGTGCAACTGTTTGCATGTTCTATTAGTCTGCACCAACCAATTAAATGTTAACAGTAAACAAACAAATAGCCAAAGATTGATTGGTTGCTGCATATTTATAGCATTGCCAACATTTTGAACCTCTTATTACATAAGCCCCAATATATTTACAGGGAGTTTCAATAAAAGTCCTTATCGTTAAAAATGGTGCGAATTTTGCCCCAATTAATCAGATATTTTTTTAACATTTGAAAGTTAACATCTGATTTGTTGGGGCAAAAAAGCACCATTTTTAATGATTAGAACATTTATTGAATCTCCCTGTTAGTGTGCTCGCTTGTTCGATAGATTGTTTTTATTTCCTATCCAGGGTTAAAAGGGATGATTAAATGTAATAAAGTAAACCTTTAATGACCTAATTGTTTGATGCAGGCACTGGTTGGTCATGCTTTGCAAACAGTCTTTATATTAAGATAAATATATTGTTAAGGGCTGCATAACCAGTTTCATGCTTTGATGAATAGAATCTTATGTAATTGAGATTCCATAATGATATAAGTGGGTTTTTATATATTGTTAGATCTGTTAGTAGACAAGGTCAGGTGGTGCCTGAAAATGTGTACCTAGCGTAAGGCAGATGTGCTGATCTATGTTGGTACTAGCAATCAAACAGTGTGGATCGGAATGCTGTTAATTGTTATTTGTTTCTGAATGTGTGACCTGGGAAGTTAAAGTAATTTAAAGGGCATGTCCACCCCCCCACCCCCCTAAAATTTGCCCCACCGCTGGCCCCAATGTGTAGTTTTAAATTATCTTTTCTACTCTGTTGCATATGATTCTCCTGCATGGCTGCAATTAAGTCCAAGAAACTTAAGAGCATGATCATTTTCCTGGTTTAATCCATTTCTGCCTCTAACTCGACCTCCTAGGGATTTCTGGCATGCACACTTGGGTTCCCCTCCTCCCTCCTGCTGCTGCTCCATGCATACTTATTTATTTTGCAAAAATAGGCTATTGCCTTGTAGTGTTCCATTACCTAGACATTGTAATATTATTGTAAAATATGTTTGCAAAGTTAGATTTCCATATCTATATATGGAATATATATACATTTATTAATTTGTTTATTAATAAAAGGCATAATCAAATAACTATTTGCTTCCTTTATAAGGATCATTGTTATGCACAGCTTTATAATATCTTATGGCTCAATAACAGTAGATATTTCCTACATGTTGGTTTGCTTTCATCGTGCATCACTTTTCTAATTTTATCTGTCAATGTAAGTTTCTTTGAATTAACACGTAAAAAAAAGTGCCCCGCTAAACACCAAACAGAGAGGGGGCTTTTAAGTGCACTGTGACAATCAAGCAGTCTCAATTAAAATCAACTGCAAACATATTTTTACAAAAGCTGTTGAGCCCCAGTGGCTTCAATTTCAAATTATTCTGTTTACAATACTAATATAGCATTGATATTATTCCCTACAACAACTATCATTAGACAATACCTTAGGAGCAAGTATACCCTTCTATATCACACTACCCCTGTAAATAGTACCCAGGGTAAGGAACAAAACTGCGGGGTGTCCTCTCCCCTGGGCTCCCTACAATAGTCATGGGCTATGGCAGGGCTGACCAAGGGGAAGACACACTTCTTGCAGACCACGCATTCCCATTGGTTCAATACTGAGAAGTAGAGAGGGCTGAACCGGAGTCAGCTTAACAAAGCTGACTTTGAAGGGCTTGTATGCAGTAGCATAGTAAGATCCTGGGGTGTGAATCTAGAATTTTAGGTCCTTACCCTTGGTACTAGGAAAGGCAGCCCTTTCCAACATTCTATATAGAGCCACAGCTGTAAGGGGGTCACTGTGAGCAAATACCTAGAAAAAAACTTTAAAGGCACAGATCAATATTAGGTGATCAGCCCTGTAAGTATTAATCTGTGCCAATGGAGAGAAAAAATTACTTCCTGAAAAGCTATTCCCGGGAAGCAATTTTTCCAATGGGACATGGAAAATAGGAATGTACACACATGTGTATTATCTAGTTCTTATACTGTAGCAGGGGTTGTAATAATGCAAAGTGCATAAAGTGTATAAATGAGGAATATTCACTCGGGATGATAGAGGGTATGGCACCGAAAAAGTAATGGTTCATACACAGTAATGGAGCCGACTCACAGAGCATGATGTGTATGAGCACCCGTTGTGGGCGAAAATCATGCCACGTGGCTTTCGCTTCATCAGCCAAAACGGATGTTTGGACGAGCCTCGTTGACTGATTCGCTTGGCAGATCATCAAGTCCCGACCGAACATTCGTTTCGGCCAACAAAGTGCATGATTGTCATGCAAAGTGCACGATTGTCAGCCACAATCCCTGTGGTGTGGACCTAGAATTTTAGGTCCTTACCCTAGGTACTATCACCAGGAAAGGCTGGGGGGGGGCATACTTGCCCTTTAAAAACTTCCTAGCCAACAGCACTTTCCAGAATTCTATGTGGAGCCACAGCTGTGGGGGTCACTGTAAGCAAATACCAAGGAAAAAATTTAAAGGCACAGATCAATATTAGGTGATCAGCCCTGATTAAGTAAGTATTAATCTGTGCCAATGGAGAGAAAAAAATCACTTCCTGAAATGCTCTTTTTTTCAATTGGACATGGAAAATAGGAATGTATGCCTGTATTTCATGATCATCTTTGGGAATGGTTAAAAAGTTATAGTTAAATGGTTAAAAAAAAAAATTTAAATGATACACACTTTTTTTTTTTACAATAAAATTATGGTCAATAATATACAGCCCTTTTCCAAGCTGCCCAAAACTGGTTGCTCCAGAAGTTGTCCCTTTTGTATATGGGATTTCAAAACTGCACATCATATTCTAAATGAGGCCTTACCAGTGCCTTATAAAGGGGGAGAATAATATTTTTCTCCATTCAGTCTATGCTCCTCTTTATACAAGACATCGGAAACTGTAGTTTCGGCTGAACAAACATTAGATACATAGGGACGATCCCTTCGGAACCGACAGGATTGGCCCTATATTGCTAATGTGTGTACCCAGCTTTAAGACCTGTATTTCATTGGGTCCTTTATTGATATTAACTTTGTCTTCATACACACGTGTATTAACTAGTTCTTATACTGTAACGGGTTGTAATAATGCAAAGTGTATAAATGAGGAATATTGACTCGGGATGACAGAGGGTATGATACCGAAAAAGTAATGGTTCATACACAGTAATGGAGTCGACCCACAGCGCATGATATGTATGAGCACCCATTGTGGGCAAAAATCGTGCCATGTGGCTTTCGCTTCGTCAGCCAAAACGGATGTTCATTCGAGTCTCATTGACTGACTGGTTGGTGGATGAACAAGTCCCGACCGAACATTCGTTTCGGTCAACAAAGTGCACGATTGTCGGCCGCAACGGCTCCAGCAAACGCACATATGTATGAACCTTTACTGTTTCTCGACCATACACTCTGGCATCCCGAGTGAATATTAACCTTCACATAAGTACAGCCCCTGCTATAAGAACTAAGATTCTTTGAGGGCCCTCTGGCTAATAAGGTGATGTGAAAGAATGCCTCAGGGCATTTCCCTGTCTGTTTGCTTACCGGTGCTGGAAGGAGAGGGAGAGAGCACCGCAAGTGCGTGCCAGGTCCGGAGGCGGAGCTTGTAAGCAGAGGAAAAGCAGAGGGCTGCGCTGTATCCAACCAAAGGCACTGGATTTTTAAAAGTATTTACTTCCTTAGACACAAAATATTTAATTTGGATACTAGAATTCCTGAGGGACACAACCCAGTATATGATATAATATGCAATATTGAATTAACACAGAATATTAATGGGCTCCTTTCTGTTCATATCTTGCACTTTCTGTTTTTCAGTTCAGCCTGAATCAACCTTATTAGCATTACTAATGAATGCATTGTAAATGTGGAAAATTATACTAGAATATAGTATAGAATGTATAGCAGTTTTTTATGTTTATTTAATTTGTTTCTTTATAATTGTTATCATTAAGCACATTAAGCACAGGTTGCTGAAATAAATTTAGATTTTTTTTGTCCATGGTCAATACTTACTATTATTGTGGTGTTCTGTTACTTTGTCATTTTGTCATTTTCACCTGCTTTATAATGTATATATACACATATATTTCTTTGTGCATCACTTTACCAGGTATATGTTATTTGAAGGCTATGGTTCCATTCTCCAGGAGTATATTGCCCTTTATTTAAACTTTCTTACGTGATAATAGATATGGGCGGGTTCTTCTCGATTTCATGGAGACTTGTAGATCCTTTTCTTTTTAAAGGGAGTGGCTTACAAGGGTGTTTTTAGCCTATGACTAAGGGTCGAGGTCCACCTGAAACGTGTCGGGCATTTGGTATATAACTGGATACGAGAGGCATATTTTTAATGGAGTCCTAATAAAATAGATGTTTTTTTACTTACCTGAGCAAAACTGCTTCTTGTATTGGAGTGCACAAAGCCTCTTCAGTTTCCACTATTTGACTATGGTGTCTTTCTTTTCCAGGGTGCCTACATCTTAAGGAACAGAGTAGAATAATGTCTGCTGATGTTGAGGCTAGCCATTTACTGGTCTGTATGAAAGAAGATAAATTAGAGTGGCAATGGTAGTGACTCAAATTTACTGTACCTCAAAGCACAGTTAAACTTGATGCCCTCTTGCTAAATGTGATATAGTTAGAATAGTGTTAATACAATAACAATAGTTTATGGGTTTTCATTGTTTGCACTTAACTTTTGTTTCATAGTATTGAAAGCTTTTGACCAAAAGAAGTCCAGTTAGCTAGAGCCCAGCTGAAAAGAGTCTACCTTGCATGGTGGCAGGCTTACAAATCTTTTGGCCAAAATCTTTTATTCTTAATAAATAAAAACCTCAGTGATGCCAAGTTGAAAATGTCCAAATGGCAAATCAAGTCATCAGTTAAGTCAAGCCCACCTGCAAATTCACACCCACTCACAAAGCCACGTGAACCCCGGTGGCGGCGCACTATGCACGCTGCTTAAGGGCGCCATTCAAAGTTTGTCTCAGGTGGCAAAAACACTAGATACACCCCTGGATTCTCTATAGTGTAGTATACAGAGAACCAAAAAACTGTTTAGCCCATTAGCCTTTTTGGTATCCTCTATAACCATCTTATTTAATAGTCCCACATTCTCTGTCCTTATCTTTTTACTAATGAAATACTTTTGGGGTTGGTTTTGCTTTGCTCAGCTATCTGTATTTCAACTTTAGCTTCTTTAATTGCTTCCTTGTACCATTAATAAAGCTTTTATCCTTATGTAGGCTTGTTTGTCCTCTATTATTTCAAAACGCAATTTTTTTTCCATTTCCCTTTTTACATAAGCATTATATGAAAGTGGAATTAATATTTTTACACTTGTTTCTTAAAAGGTATAAATTTAGAAGTGTAAATAGTTTAATACCCCTTTAAAAGCTGTCCACTTCTGTTCAGTATCCTTACCCAGTGATGTTAAAACATTCAGGGCACATTACCATTATGTAATAAAATGCCCATGGCTACCATTATGTAATGAAATGCCCATGGCTACCAGTATGTAATGAAATGCCCATGGGTACTAACTTTGAAAAAAATCCCATGGCTACCATTATGTAATGAAATGCCCATGGCTACCAGTTTGTGATAAAATTCCCATGGATACCAGTATGTAATAAAATGCCAATGGCTACCAGTGTGTGATATAATTCCCATAGCTACCAGTATGTAATGAAATGCCCATGGCTACCATTATGTAATGAAATGCCCACAGCTACCATTAGTAATGAAATACCCATGGCTTACCAGTATGTGATAAAATTCCCATGGATACCAGTATGTAATGAAATACCCATGGCTATAAGTATTAAATGAAATGCCCATGGCTACCAGTATGTAATGAAATACCCATGGCTACCAATATGTGATAAAATGCCCATGACTACCTATATGTAATGAAATGCCCATGGCTACCAGTATGCGATGAAATTCCCATGACTACCAGAATGTGATAATATTCCCATGGTTACCAGTATATGATAAAATGCCCATGGCTACCAGAATGTAATGAAATGCCTGTGGCTACCAGTAGGTGGTGAACTTCCCATGGCTACCTGTATGTGATGAAAGGCCCCTGGCTATCAGTATGTAATGAAATGCCCATGGCTAGCAATATGTGATATAATTTCCATGGCTACCAGTATGTAATGAAATTCCCATGGCTACCAGTATGTGATGAAATGCCCATGACTACCAGTATGTAATGAAATGCCCATGGCTACCATTATGTAATGAAATGCCCATGGCTACCACTTTGTGATAAAATTCCCATGGATACCAGTATGTCATGAAATGTCCATGGCTACCGGTGTGTGATATAATTCCCATGGCTACCAGTATGTTATGAAATGTCCATGGCTACCATTATGTAATGAAATGCCCACAGCTAACATTAGTAAAGGAATATCCCATGGCTACCAGTATGTGATAAAATTCCCATGGATACCAGTATGTAATGAAATACCCATGGCTATAAGTATTAAATGAAATGCCCATGGCTACCAGTATGTAATGAAATACCCATGGCTACCAATATGTGATAAAATGCCCATGACTACCTATATGTAATGAAATGCCCATGGCTACCAGTATGCGATGAAATTCCCATGACTACCAGAATGTGATAATATTCCCATGGTTACCAGTATATGATAAAATGCCCATGGCTACCAGAATGTAATGAAATGCCTGTGGCTACCAGTAGGTGGTGAACTTCCCATGGCTACCTGTATGTGATGAAAGGCCCCTGGCTATCAGTATGTAATGAAATGCCCATGGCTAGCAATATGTGATATAATTTCCATGGCTACCAGTATGTAATGAAATTCCCATGGCTACCAGTATGTGATGAAATGCCCATGACTACCAGTATGTAATGAAATGCCCATGGCTACCATTATGTAATGAAATGCCCATGGCTACCACTTTGTGATAAAATTCCCATGGATACCAGTATGTCATGAAATGTCCATGGCTACCGGTGTGTGATATAATTCCCATGGCTACCAGTATGTTATGAAATGTCCATGGCTACCATTATGTAATGAAATGCCCACAGCTACCATTATGTAATGAAATACCCATGGCTACCAGTATGTGATAAAATTCCCATGGATACCAGTATGTAATGAAATCCCCATGGCTATAAGTATTTAATGAAATGCCCATGGCTACCAGTATGTAATGAAATGCCCATGGCTAGCAGTATGTGATATAATTCCCATGGCTACTAGTATGTAATTAAATACCCATGGCTACCAATATGTGATAAAATGCCAATGGCTACCAGAATGTAATGAAATGCCTATGGTTACCAGTAGGTGATGAACTTCCCATGGCTACCTGTATGTGATGAAAGGCCCCTGGCTATCAGTATGTAATGAAATGCCCATGGCTAGCAATATGTGATATAATTTCCATGGCTACCAGTATGCAATAAAATTCCCATGGCTACCAGTATGTGATGAAATGCCCATGACTACCAGTATGTAATGAAATGCCTATGGCTACCAGAATGTGATAACATTCCCATGGCTACCAGTATATGATAAAATGCCCATGACTACCAGTATGTAATGGAATTCCCATGGCTACCAGTATGTGATGAAATGCCCATGAATAACAGTATGTAATGAAATGCCCATGACTACCAGTATGTAATGAAATGCATGGCTACTAATATATAATGAAATTGCCAATTTTCTACCCATATATAATGAAATTGCCAGTGTGCTACAAGTGTGTATACCAGTGTTTAATAAAAATGCCTGTTAGCTACCAGTATATAATGAAATTGCCAGTATGCTACCAGTATATAATGAAATTTCCAGTTTGCTACCAGTATATATTGAAATTGCCAGTTTGCTACCAGTATAATGGAATACTGGGCCTCTGTGTCATTAATTTGTGTATCTCTGTCTACACCTCTGTCTGTCTATTTCTTTGTCTTTCTATTTATAACTACCTGGCTGTGCGTCTATCTCTTGGTTTGTCTCTCTGTCTATATCTCTGCCTAGTGGGTTTGGGTTAATTGGGAGAGGCAAAGGGGCGTGGCCTAAATGAACTTCCGCTACGCTTCGCACGGCACATAGAGTGCCCAAAGGTGCCCCTGATCTTCTCAGACCCTAGAGATGCCCCTGCCCTTACCTAAGAACAGTCTATGAGCAGGAGTGATTCTTTTAATAGCATAAAATTAGCTTTCCTAAAATGAAAAGGTTTTGATAACCCAGTGCACTTTTGCTTTTTGTAACTTATATTAAATGACAATATATCATGATCACCATTCCCTAAGATTCCCATTAGTTTCATCTCCATAATGAGCTCAGGGTTATTAGATATTACCAGAGCGAACAACACATACTTCTACAATCTGTGAAAGAAAATGCTCATATAGTAAATTTAGGAACTTGATACCTTTCACAGTGCTGGCATTTCACTTACTCCAATTTATATCACTGTAATTGAAACCCCTGACAATGGCCAATATTGTGCTTTTCTTTCCCTTTAGAAATAGAGTGCAATAACTTTTTTTCTATTATGATATTATGGGATCATTGTATCTATTAGTGTAATGGAGGTTTTGCAAATTATGTAACATTGTTACCTATTTCTATATCAGTTGTATATATAGTTATTTAATGTCTGAATCCCTAATGTTGGATATGGTTTACACAATGCATTTAAGCATTAACACTATAGCTGTTATTACTTGGATGTGATTTTATGAGATGTGTATAAAAGGGAGGATCTTTGTAAAGGATGAGTCAGGGCTAAAGTTAGTCAGCCTTTAAAGTTATGCTCACCCCAATGTGTACTTGGAAATTTAAATCTGTACTAATAAAGGTATTGGAAGTTTTAAATTAGCCTGCCTAGGCTTGCTGTGTGGAGACTGTTGGAGCACCAGGAAAAGTGTTAATTGAAATCCCCCATGACCACAACGTGCCCCATACCTGGAGCCTTCACTAACTGCAAATGGAGTTGAATTTCTACCTCCTCACTGGCATTTGGTGGCTTATAACAGAACACCACAATTAATTTACCTACAGCCGTGCTTCTTGTACACAGCTCCACCCATATTGTTTCTGCCTTATTTTTTGTATCCAAATGTATTCCATATTTTAGATTTGGCTTCAATTCTTGATTAACATACATGCATACATACCCCCTCCTTTCTTATTTACTCCATCATGTCCCTTTTTTCTTATTTACTCTATCTTGTCTATACAAGGAGTATCCTTCCAAATTTACTGTTATGTAAATCATTTAGCCATTCTTCTGCTATACCAATCACATCATACCTTTATCTTACTAGCCCCTTGATCTCTTACCCCTCTATCCACCCCTTTGTAGTCCAAAATACCCCACCCCATACCTATATTAAAATCTTCTTCGACCCTCAAGCCTATTTCTCCCCCCAAACAGATGTACCATTATCATTGGGGTAAAGAGCCTGTAGTCGACAAATTAGCTCAGTTCTCTCAAACCCCATCTCCTTACACCAAATTCTTGTCTCCTGTTGCCTCCCTAGTGTAGCATGTGGCTGCAGTAGTATTTCTGAAAATACTACCCTGGAGGTCCTTGCCTTTAACGTTTCCCCTAAATCTCAAAAGTCATTTTTAAGGACCTCTCTTCCACTGCTAATTTTGTCATTGGCACCGATGTGAACCAAGACCCCTGGGTCACGCTCAGCCCCACCCAATAATCTGTCTACACAACCACTACATCAAACCCTAGCACCAGGCATGCAACACACTGTTCGTCATTGTATAATTTATTCATTTCAATGTAATAGCGCTAGTAGTGTAGTATAGCATAACCCTTACTCATAGACCTCTATAAGAAAGGTAAGGGTAGTGCTACCCGAAATGCATTAGACTTGGTCTAATGCCCTTTTGTTGCATGTTCACTTTATTTAATACATCTCAAAATTGCTGAATATTTTATTCAATTAATGGAGTTTTTGGGATACGAGTGCTACACCTCTTTTTTTTATGCCTATTTAATTTTTAGAAGCTGGGACTTCTGAGGTAAGAATGCCTGGAACAAACCCATGTAACCCTGTCACCCTTTGGACTGCGGAAGAAAGGGATTGGTACTATCTCAGTATTGCGATATGTGAAGGAAGAGACTTGAGTAACCTGTATTTCGAGTTGTTAGTTCATAGTTTGTTACCTTTTATTATGTTATGTTAAAAACCCTGATAATTCTTGCTTTGAAAAGGTCTTGTTTTGATGTGTTGATGGTGTTATCAGCAATTTTATATTTCCACTGTTTAATTAAAAATATTTTATCCTGAATAACTATAAACATAAAGGTACATTTGCATTGCTGAACTTCATTTTTTCAGTAGATCACTTCTTCTACATACAAGTGATTATTTTATACATTTATAAACTGTGGCCAATTCATATTTATCTAAATCAGACCAAATATTTTTAAAATGTTTTTCTTTTGTAAACCCCCCCCCCTATTAAAATATGTTCCTTTTCTTTACTGTAGTCATTTTGCTTTCAGACCAACATCAAAGATCTTTTAACGTGTTCCAGTAAGGGAAAGAAAATGCAGATAGTCTTTGAAAATTAATTAGCCTGCTGTTTGCCTTTAGCAAAATGATAGATGTGGTAAAGTAAAAACAGGTCTCCTCTGTGTCTATGTTGTGGTGGCGCACAGTACCTTGGGAAATATCTACCAAGTAATCTAGAACGTAAAATACATTGAAAATCTGTTTCACAGACATAGCAATAACTAAATAATTTATTTAGCTGGGTTTATTTCTTAACACATGGTAGGGAAAGTTAAAATAATCCAATACTATCTGAATTAACTAAATATTAGGAAGCTTATTTAAGATGGATAAGAATAACAACAACAACAAACAACAAATAACATTTGTAAAGCGCTTTTCTCCTATAGGACTCAAAGCGCTGAAGTATCATCCTAAAAGGGATACATGTTTAAATTTAAAGTATAGCAATGAATTGAGTGCATTTAATGCTTATTGTTCTGAACACATTATTTTTTTGCAAACATTACGGTGGCAATGCTATAGTGGGGGCAAATTAGCGCAAAACCCACGCTACCCGATATATGAGTTAGTGTGGGTTTTTCACTAATTTAGCGCTGGCCGCGTCATTTCCAAATTTTTGGGAAACTGAGTAACCTATTGTAGAAAATGTTAGGTTAAGATTTGCGCAACAACTTTGTGCAAATCTTAACGCCTTTTCTATGGAGGCGTATGGGCCGAGGCATGAAAAAAACAGACATCTTACCTGACTGCAACGCATTAGTATGTCTCGCAAAAGGAGTTTAAGGATCGCGGCAAGGTAAGACGTCCTGTTTTTTTTCTGCATCGGCCCGTAAATGTGGAATTTGTCTGGGCCAGGGGTGTATCTACCAGGGGTAGTAGGGATGAAGTCTGGTTCCGAGTTGAACCTTGTTCTGATTAAATAACTGACTGTTCAAAAGCTTCAACCAAACTCTTAGAACTATTGGATATTTGGATTGCGGACCCCAGATTTTCGATAATTATCAATTTTTCCAATTAGAAGAACTATAGATTTCCTAAAAAGTGATTTTCGGAAACTATCATGTATGCATACCAATTTTGAGAAGCCTTAATCCTGAATATGGGAGAAATATCGTGTTTTACCTGCAAAACTCTAGCAAAATTCCATTTTTTTGCTAGAGTTTTTTCCATTGTATGGCCCCATAAACAACTTTTGAATACATTTTTTTGTTTTGCGTTTTCAGCATTAGAGGAAGAGCAATTTATACATTATACAAAAGACTTCCGAACCCAACTGCACATGTACCTATAAGTGAAACAGGTATAAAAGGTTAGCATACATGCAAGCACTGAAGGTAGATAACCTGCACTAAGGTTAAAAATTGACACATTAATGTATGAACATGCTTAAATGTACATGCCTCTTCAAACCAGTGTCTTCCACTGGTCAAATCCCTTTATACCAATCATTATACCCTTAATACTGCCTTGAATGGACATATCAGCTCGATGTTTGTACAAAAATGTAACTGAATATGTTCATTTCTAACCTTATTGCAGGTGATCTCCCTTTATTGCCTACATATATAAACGTCTTATACCTATTTCACTTCAAGTTATGTGTGTAGATCACCGCTTGAATCTTCTGTGTAATGTATAAAATGATGCTCCTCCATGCAGCACACTTGAATGGGTTTTATAACAAGCTTTGTGCAGTAAATACTTCTGTGTTTATATATAAATATATATCAGGTTCAGTCTGTGATATCTTTGTTATTGATAACTAGTAAAGGATGTCTGTAAAAAAAAATTTCTATCGTTAATAGAAAATTTCCATTTAAATATAAAAATTTTCGCCATCACTTAAAAATTATCTGTTTAGCTTTAGGTCATCTCTTTGCTATTAAAGTTGAGCTTTTTTAAAAAAAAAATATATATCTAGTTATGTCCCATATTTTTTTTTTTAATGCAGCCACCCTATTATTGACTAGGAAATAACCAGAAATCATTTGTTTTTTATTTATTGTATTCACAACAGATAGCACATTTATTCAGGTTCTGTTCAGCCCAGGGAAATTTGGAGCAATCAGATACCCTTCTTTTCATTTCCAACCTGAGCGTTCGAGTCTCCAGCATTATTTCTGTTTTTTGGTTAAATTATTGGGTCATATGACTAATTGATAAATGGCTGTCCATAAAATCAAACTGATATCCTTCAGTCATTCCCAGTTTTATACCCACTGACTGCCTTTTAGCGTGGAAACAGTTTCCTTTTTCACTGCCTTCATCTGCAGCTTGCTGCCTTGGTAGTTACGCCCCTGTGTTGTACAATGGTTAGTCACATTTTTTCCTTTACTGCACATGCTGAAAACCTCTTCTGAAACTGGAATCGTACAATCTGGAAAGTGCAGACTGTTGTCTTATAAGACTGCATTACAATATAATCTGTACCAGTATGAGGATGACATATATTTTGTCTGATTTTAAAACAAACAAAGCTAAATGCTTGTGAAGGTTCTCATTCATGCAGGTCATGGTATATCTGTTGCATTTAATTAGATCAACTGGACTATAGTTTAGTTTTTGAACGTCTTCAAGAAGTAAACTATCCTCCAGTTGATCTAACTGAATACAACAAATATAAACAAAGCTAAATTGAATATATACTTTTCTAAATAGCAGCATAGAGCTAAGATATTTTTGTTGTTGTTGCTATCCCACCCATTATTTTATTCAACCATTACTTATAAATGAGAAAAAAAATGTTTACTAATTTTTTATTTAAATTGTTGGCATTCCTTTACAAAATGTTCCATATATAAAGGTGTTTCAATTATTTTTATTTTATTCTAAGCATGAATACTTCCTTGCCATGCTAGGCACAGAAATAGAGGAGTAAATTGATTTTTAAAGGCAGTACATTCCAAATGAAGCATAAAAATAATGCCCAGGGTACTTCAAATGCATCTAATCTGCTGAATAATCAGAACAATATTTTGCAGCACCATTTCTTCACAATAACGATAAAGCTCAGGGGCTTTGAGTATAATATTTCAGTATAGGATGCCCTCTAGTGTACCTTACCTTTTTATATGCCAAGCAACATTGTAGGATACAGTGAAAACAGGAGATGCTGTTTTTAATGTAAAAGTACAGTAGATATTGTAATACCATGGAAATGCTATAGTATATGTGAAAAAAAGAGTATGGAAGGACAAGTGAACTAGTAAATACCAATGAGTCATTGGTTTCTCATTAGTAGTAACTATGTAGATTACATATTAACCCTAGAAATAATTATCTGATTCTTATGAACGGGATATGTACTATTAAAAGGCTTTAAAGGGTATCTCCACTGGTAAAAAAAATGTTTTTTTGTATTCAGTTTTATTGAAGAACAGGAGGTAAAGGAGCTGTGTCTTACCTAACGTTCTTAAAAAAAAAAACCATGCAGCTGGGAACAAAGTTAGAGAACTTACCTGATCTCTAGCTCCTCCGCCGCATCCTCCAGACGGGGATGCGCATGCGCAAGTGCACTGTATCAGTTGATCCAGAGGAAAGGGGGGGGAAGACAGCTAAAAGGGGGGGAGGATTTCCTCCCTGACTCCAAACAGTAATCGGAAAATAACCCTGGATCAACCAGAGCCTGGGGCCCGGATGCCAGTGCGGCCCTTGCAGGGACCCAGTCCAGCTGTTTCCACTTTTCTCCACAATTCTCTCTGCCGCTCAAGATCGGCTCTGCAGCCTCAGATAATTTATTCACTTCACTCTGGGACGGTGCAAGTGCACTGCATCAGATGATCCAGAGGAAAGGGGGGGGGGAAGACAGCTAAAAAGGGGGGAGGATTTCCTCCCTGACTCCAAACAGTAATCAGAAAATAACCCTGGATCAACCAGAGCTGCAGTATTTGTATTAATACCAGTAATATTCAATATCTTTTTGTTTTAGAATTATCCAGCCCACTTTTAAAGGCAATTCAATGAACTTGCCATTATCACATCTGCTGGAAGACAGTTCCACAGTTTCACTGTTCTCACTGTAAAGAAATCTTTTCTAGCCTGAAGATGAAACTTCTTTTCTTCCAATTTCAAAGGATGTCCACATGACCTCTGATATGACCAATTAGTGAACAATGCACCAGAGAGTTTATTGTATGGCCTATTAATATATGTGTATAAGGTTATCATATCCCCACGCAAATGTTGCTTCTCCAATGCAAACAGCCCTAACTTTTCTAATCTGCCTTTATAATCTAACCCCTCCATTCCCTTTATTAATTTAGTTGCCCTTCTCTGAACTGCTTCCATTTCCAAGATGTTCGTTTGTATATGGGATTCCAAAACTGCACCACATATTCTAAATGAGACCTTACCAGTGCCTTGCAAAGGGGAGAATATTTTTCTCTCTTGAATCTATTTCCATCTTTATAAAAGAAAATATCTTGCTAGCTCTAGCCGTTGCTGTCTGGCATTGTTTGCTACAGTCAAGTCTGTCATCTACCAGTGTTGTCTGCCTTGGATCTAATAATCAATGTTATATAAGCATCCACTGGAAATGCTGCTTTTTTTAGACAAACTGATGATTCTAAGATTACCATAGTTTTGTGGCTAGGTATAGTACCAGTTTCTATAGATCATATAGTAATTGATATAATTGCTGATTGTCTTGGAAAGGATTTAGGTACAGCACAGTTTGGTAAACCCAGAGTACCCACCTGATAAAAGTGATAAAAGCCTAACACTTTACGCTACAGAAATCAATCTCTACATATGTTTTTAGTTCTGGGATAAGGTGATTTGTTTGGTAATACAGTATAATGAAGAGAAAATAAAGTGCTAATTAGGGAAGGAGAGACAGGAATAAATAATATCAATTCTACTAGAGCTATGGTGGAGCCCCTATTTGTGCTTCATCCAGGGGTGTCCCTAGGGTTTTTGACACCTGAAACAACTTTTGAATGCCACCTATAGGTGGGTGCGGAAGAGTGAGCGTGAGTCTGTGTGTGGGCGTGGTTTTGTGTATGGGGGTGGGTTTGTGGGGGTGGCAAAACCTTTGATAATTTTGTATTTGAATACACATTTTATAAAGTTCTCCATTGTTATAACCGAGGCGCGAGCCAAAGACACAGCAGCCACCTCTGGACATTTCCGTAGTTGGCACTTTGCAAGGGAGCGCCAGGTAAGTGCTGAGCCCTGACTGTAGGTTTGTTATTTACAACTTTCCACTTCAACAGTCTTTTAGGGGAGAAGATGGCTAGAGGGTTGGAGGAGAGGTTAAACTAGGTTGGGGGGGAGGGTATTAGCAGTTTCACTGGGATAGATAGCCCAGGAGGAAAGCAGGGTGTAGATAGACCAGTGGCGGGCGGAAAGGGGGTGGGGCTAGCATAGGGGATAGGAAGGAATGTGTATTAAAGTGTATGAATAAATTACAGGATCATAATCTAAAATATATGTTTGCAAATGCGAGAAGCCTGGCTGACAAAATGGGTGAATTGCATATTATGGCGTTGAATGAAAAGTATGATGTAATAGATATAGCAGAAACGTGGTTGAACAGTTCTCATGACTGGGCTGTAAATTTAGAAGGATATGCCTTGTTTAGGCAGGACAGAGTAAAAAGTAAAGGGGGAGGAGTATGTGTTTATTTAAAAAAAGAATTGAAGCCAAATTTAAAAGAAGTGATAGCTGGCAGGGCCGGATTATCCACAAGGCAGGCCAGGCAAGTGCCTGGGTCCCGGATGCCAGTGCGGCCCTTGCAGGGGCCCAGTCCAGCTGTTTCCACTTTTCTCCACAATTCTCGCTGCCGCTCAAGATCGGCTCTGCAGCCTCAGATAATTTATTCACTTCACTCTGGGACGGGCATCCACTCAAAAGCTGGACATGTGAGCAGTATAGCAGGCTAGTTGGGGACAGAAAACACTGTGCAGCACCCTCTCCCCTCTGTCTCCCCTCTGTCAGTGCTGGATCATCTCATAAGTTACCTTGCAAATTAGTTTCTCCTTCTTATGTCATGTCCTGCTATCTGTGTATTTTTATGTGCAGTGCAGGAAGACATTAAGCTTTCCCTTTGCATGTGTTTTTAGGGGCTTTTAGTGTTCAAAGTCATGTGGGGTTAGGAGGTCAGAATTCAGCTCCCTAGTTAACCCCATCATGTCTAGCTGCATTTTCCTTTCTTCTCTGACTAGGTAGTAAGTGTTAACCACTACATCACTTTAATACTGTGTAATTGTGTGTGATATTTATTTAGTGTTAGAAAAAGTGTGTAGTGTGAATGTGATATAGTATGTATGTGTTATAGTGTGTATACATGTGACAGTATGTGTAATTGTCAGTGTATGAGTGAGTGTTTGTGATTGTGTGTATGTTAAATGTGTGTGTTCGTATGTGAGAGTGTGTCAATGTATGTGTGATTGTGTCAATGTATGAGTGAGGGTGTATATGCAAGAATTTGTGTGATACTATTTGTGATTGTCAATGTGTGTAATATTGTGTTTATGAAAGAGAGTGTTATAGTATGTGATTGTCAGTGTAGTTAATAGAGTATGTGATAGTATATGAGTAAATGTGTGTGCGTGAGTGTATGTGAGAGAATTATTTGTGATTGTGAGTGTTTATTTGTGATTGTGTCAGTGTGTGAGTGTGTGATAGATTGTGGAATAGAAGAGCAGAATAAATATAAAATTATAAAAAAATATTAAAATGCAGATAGAAAGTAAAGGAAACTTTTAATGGCGGACAATAGGGGTAAACAGGCCATAGGTTGTGTGGCATAGCTGGGTGAATATATAAGATAATGATGGAGGGCCCAAAATGTAACATTTGTCTAGGGCCCTATTTTCCCTTAATCCGGCTCTAATAGCTGGCAATATGGATGTTAAAGTCGAGGCAATATGGGTGGAATAAGGCAACAGGAAAGGGGGTAATGTCATTGTTGGTGTCTGCTATAAGCCGCCAAATGCTAGCAGAGATGAGGTGAGTCAACTTCATATGCAGTTGGCAAGGGCTGCAAGTTTGGGGAGTGTGCTCATTATGGGGGACTTCAATTACCCTGACATTGATTGGTGTAGTGGAACTGCCATCACAGAAAAAGAATTTACTGCAGGATAATTTTCTCTCACAGGTGGTTGAGGTTCCTACTAGAAAAGGAGCTCTGTTGGATCCGGTAATATCTAACATTGTGGAGCACATTATAGATATAAAGGTAAATGGAGGCTTAGGGAATAGTGACCATGAAATAGTGGCGTTTGGACTTTGTTATCGAAAGGAAATGTGCGCTGCGTTAACAAAGACTTTTACTTTAGGATAAAAGCAGAATGTCAACTGGGATAATGTATTATCAGGTAAAGGTAGTGGACTGTGTTCAAGGGGATTTTCAGCCAGTTCATATCTAAATTTATACCCTTGGGAAATAAATGTAAAAAAAAAAAAATTCGCGCCCATGTGGCTGAATTCTAATGTAAAGAGGAAAATGGAAAGGAAGAAAAAGACATTTAAAATCTTTAAGTCAGAGGGAACGGAAAGGGCTTTAGGGATTATAAAAATTGTAACAAGGAGTGTAAGAAAGCAATCAAACTAGCTAAAATTAATAATGAAGTTAGGATAGTTGAACAAAGCATCACTTTGGTTAACCAAGGATATGGTACAGAAAGAACTAAATAAGGTTAATATTATTAAATCTCCTGGACCAGATAAAATACATCCTCGGGAACTTAGGGAGCTAAGTTTTATCTAGGCCATTGTTTCTTATTTGTGCAGATTCCCTCATGTCCGGAGGTGTGCCTCTGGATTGGAAAAAGGCTGATATTATTCCAATATTCAAAAAGTGTAGTCGTTCACAGCCGGGTAATTACAGGCCTGTAAGTTTAACTTTAATGGTGGGGAAGATCCTGGAAAGTTTAATAAGGGAACATGATCTAGAGTATGTTTCAAGGACTGACATTATAAGTAGTAACCAGCATGGATTTAGGAGAAATAGATCTTGTCAAACTAACTTGCTTGGCTTGTTAGTAGAAATTTAGACTCTGGCATAGCAGTAGATGTAGTTTACTTGGATTTTGCAAAGGCTTTTGATACAGTCCCCCATAGGCGACTAACGTATAAGCTGAGGTCTGTTGGTCTGGGGAGTCACATTTGTACATGGATAGAAAATTGGTTAATGAATGGGATGCAGAGAGTAGTTGTTAATGGGGCTTCATCATTATGGACTAAAGTGCAGGGTTCTGTGTTGGAGCCGCTTCTATTTATTCTATTTATTAATGATTTGAAAGTGGGTATTGTCAGCAAGGTTTCTGTGTTTCCTGACACCACAAAACTTTGTCGACCATTAACCAAAACTTCAGAGGATGTGCAATCATTGCAGGGGGATCTAGATAGATTGTCACATTGGGCTGCTAAGTGGCAGATGAGATTCAATGTGGATAAATGTAAGGTGATGCATTTTGGACTTAAAAATCCTTGTGCTGCTTATACTATAAATGGCTCTGTGTTAAGTGAATCCCTGTTGGAAAGGGATCTTGGAGTTTTGGTGGATAACAAACTTAAAGGAAGCAAGCAGTACCAGGCGGCAACAGCCAGAGCCAGCATGGTATTGTTTTGTATAAAGAGAGGTATGGATTCAAGGGAAGAAATTGTTAATCTCCCTCTTTACAAAGCATTGGTAAGGCCTCATTTGGAATATGCTGTGCAATTTTGGAATCCTGTGTACAAAAAGGACATCTTTGAAATGGAAAGGGTTCAGAAGGGCAACTAAATTAATAAGGGGATTGGGGGAACTTGAATATGAAGAGAGACTGGATAAGTTACAATTATGTACGCTGAAGAAAATGCGCTTGCGTGGGGATATAATTACTGTGAAAATACATTAACCGGCCAGGCGTGGCCAAGATGGCGTTCTGAACAGATGTGGGGATAAGGATCTCTCCCAATACAACAACCAGCTGACCATATTTGGCGGATACTTAACCCGATCACATCAAAATATATCAAAGGGTGAGACACTAACTACCAATATGACGAAATACGGCAATCAACAGAACAAAAATACCCCCTATGCTGACAAACTAGGCAAATTCGTCCGCCAGGCTAAAGACCCGGCCTCTACTGCCTCACCCGGGAAACTGGACCCACCTCCTGAATCACTAGGAGCTGCGGCTCCGAATCCAACTCCAGCAGCACCTGTGCCCACAGACCTGCCGATGTCGTCCCAAATCCTCTCAGCCATACAAGATTCTAAAGCAACCCTGACAGTGTTAATTGAGGAGGTGAGGGTCGATGTCGGGCTACTTAGGCAGGACATACAAAACCTGCGGGGCAGGGTGGGGGACCTGGAGGGACGAGTGGCCCAAACAGAGGATATAATACAGCCCATACCGAACAAGATCGCTGCTCTTCAACAGCAACTACAGACCCAACAGTCACCTGCGTTCAATCTTGAAAATAGATCCCGCCGACAGAACATCCGCATGGTCGGCCTCCCAGAAGGCCGTGAACCTGAGGCCTTCCTAGACAACTGGTTCAGGGAAACGTTCGGCACAGAGAATTTATCTCCAATATTTACAATTGAAAGGGCTCATCTGGTCCCGGCGAGGCCCCCTCCATCCGGCTCCCGCCTGCGCCCAATGATGGCCCGCTTATTAAACGCAAAAGACTGAGATGTGATATTGTGCAAAGCCAGAGAGGAAGGTGAAATCTGAACTGAAAACAATACATTTATGTTTTTCCCGGATTATTCCATAGACTTGCAAAAAAGACGCACCACCTTTTTGGCAGTAAAACAACGGTTACGCAGTCTCAATTTCCCTTGTTCAATGTTATATCCCTCTCGTCTCTGGATCCAACATAGCGGCACAACCAAATTTTTTGAAACACCAGCTGAAGCAACCAACTGGCTAGACACGCTCTTTGGACCCCCAGGCAGAATTTAATAGCCGATACCTAAGTTCCGGGACACCTGACCAACAAGGTACCTCTCTCCAAATACTTAAAACTTCACTCTACCTGTCAGTAAACCCCAACCCCAAAAACCCTACCTCAGCTAGACACTTGGACTACCACCACCATACGTATCCAAGACCAAGTTAGAAATCCACACCCGATATACCCTTTTAAATGTACTAAGGAACGCTGAAACTATGACGTGCACTACTAGAGCATGAATACAACAGCAAGCTTGTACACCCAATCTGGAATCACCCAAGCCCCTGCTAGAGGATAAACTCTAAAGACTCTAGAGCCTTTCCCTCAACTCCTGGATGTTAACCTACAATTGCCGGAATACCTAGCATTCATGATTACCCATCACCCGCGTAACCTACAACTGAACTTATAACCTTAATCAACACAACTTGGTAAATCCGAAGGCATGGAGGCAACAATCAATATACACACCCAGAAAAACCCTGCAAAACTTCTCCATAATCACCAAGGGGGTCACTCTAAACAAGACCAACCGGAAAGTACAGTTGAAATACACCCTCTTCTCGTCCTTCGAAAGGTATCCACCTAAGCACAAAACAACATAAATATCAGACATGATCAGGTCTATTATTTGAAATGTTGGTGAAACTTGGTAGATAATCTATAAAACTGTCAACTTAATTAATGACAGGACTGGAGTTAAACAGTAACACAATAAGTTGGCAATGATATGCTATATAGTGAAATAACCTGCTGTTAAAAATTCAACTTACTTTCTTCCCCTTTCTATCCCCTCTTCTTGTCCCCCCTGCCTCTCCCACCCTATCCCACATCTCTCCGTTGATGTATGTTTACAATTTAAATGAAGGTAAACGTAAATATATTTGTGGCACGATAAACAATACTGTTATATATACAATACACTTTATATATAATTTTGGAGTCAATTCCAACACTCTCTAAAATATAAAGTCAACAGTCTTAACTGATAATATAACCCGAATTGAACAGTATTTCAATAAGACGGTAATAATATGCTAAGCAGGGAAATGATCTAATGTTGCATCTGTGTTCTCTCTTCTCTATCCCCTCCTATCCATTCACCCTTTCCCCCCTCCCTTCCCCCTCCCTTTCCATTCTGCACTCCAAGACTTCAAAAAAAGAAAATGCACCCAGAATTTGATCAGCATACTGTCATAAGCATAAAAGTTCTTATTTTCTAACACTAAAGTCAACTCAAACCACCTTCTCCTAAAATATAAAATTGATATGCCGGAATAAAACGGTGTCTTGAGATGGTGCATTGAAGGTTCTGAGATGGTGGTGTGATACTATGTAATACCATAATTTACTGTTACATTTTTTTACCTGCTCTCCTCCACCCCTTTCCCACTCCCCCACCCCTTCTCACCCCCATCCCTCATTTCCCAGTCCCGCACCCTTAGACTCTCAAGAAAGGAAATACAATCAAGATATATTGAACAATTATTATACTTACAAAATGCATATTGCCAACAATGAATTCAACCCAAATCACCAACAACATACGTGAAGCTTCCCCCCATTGTTTTTATTTAAATTTTGTGTTTTTCTCTCCCTCTTTCCTCTCTTGTGCTCTGTCAATATGTTTCACCCCCCCCAGAGTTAATGCCCCAAGAACTCAATAACCTACTATAATACATAAGTGTGATATTTTATAATGGGAGCTGCAGTGGTATATATCCTTATAAAAATCACTCAGCTATGTCACTAAGTGACTCATTTCTTATATTTCTTATATCCCACTACTCCGCCCATTCCAGTGTTCATGCCTGGACAATGACTCAGCTTTTTTTGCTGTGTTTAACTTCACTAACAGAACCTGCTGGAGCTGCTTCCTGTCACTTCATAACCAATGTCTCTCTCCTCCTCCACAAAGATTTGTTTAACCGCATAG
The DNA here is from genome assembly GCA_019447015.1 of Hymenochirus boettgeri. Taxonomy (NCBI): domain Eukaryota; kingdom Metazoa; phylum Chordata; class Amphibia; order Anura; family Pipidae; genus Hymenochirus; species Hymenochirus boettgeri. Next base: position 179,291,475 of record CM033476.1, read on the forward strand.
ATGCTGGGATGTTCCTTTCTACTGGGTTTAAGTTACAGAAGGTAGCTTGGGGGATTTAAGGTGGAAATAGGGACAAGGCTAGAATTTAAAATGTGAATGGGGTGAAAGAATCCGATACTTATGTATTATAAGAAATAATGCGCCCCTTCACACTATAATATAAGGACATTATGCCACCTCGGAGTTCCCTATCCTGTATAAAAGCACTCGGCCTACGGCCTCGTGCTTCTATATGGTCAGGGAACTCCTCGGTGGCGTGATATCCTTATATTACACTGTAAGGGGCTCATTATCCCTTATATTTTTCACACCAATAGATGGGGAATCATGTTTGGTCCTCAGGGAGTGAAACAGTAAGGCTCTATATGAACGATATATAAACAGCGGCCTTTTAAATATGGGTCTCTAAATGAAAAGTGGTAGTTGGCGTGTAAACAATTGATTCCCAATTAACAATTGGGCTGCATATAGTTAATAAATAACTGTTAACTGATTAGGAATGTATAATGCTACTATAAAAGTGTCGCCCTGTTGCTACTCTCTCTGATCCCTTTCTGCCCCCCCCCTTATCTATTCTAACCTATATACACTCCCTACACCCCTTACAAGAGGTATACCAAAATAAAATACATATACCCCTGGTATGGCAAGGGATGAATACAATTGCTGGAAAGTAATCTGGCAAGATGGCACACTCCTGCAAATCTGATGCCACAAATACCAGCTATGGTATGTGTATATCTGTCCTACAACAAATAAACCTTTAAGACCCTGGATCTAGAATACCTCGGCAAACTTCCCATACCTTAAATAATTTTGGGAGACTCTCCCCCCAAAAAAGGCGTCATAGATGTTCCCTTTTTTCATCTCCCGACTCAACTGTTCAGATCCCCCCAAGTTCTCTGAGTCTATGACTCTAATGAGTCACCAAAGAACGCCCCTGTTGGGCAATGTTACAATGTATGTTTATATGCTGATCTTTGCTAAACTTTTCTGTTTGTCTGCTTCGATGGTCTGGCTCGGCCTGGTCATCTATGGTCCCGCTCCCGAGATGCTGTACCCCTGTTTTTTGATCCTAGATAATGGGTGAGTCACCTAATTATATTAAATTAATTTCATGGAATGTTAGAGGATTAAATTGTCCCTCCAAGTTTTCTCCTACTTAGCTAAATATACACCAGATGTGATTTGCCTGCAGGAAACGCATCTCCTCTCCACAACCACCTTCTTAGTGCAAAAACCCGGTATCGGGTGGGCTGCTCACAGCACCTGTTCATCCTACTCAAGAGGTGTAAAACTCTACGATATAAAATCATACAAGTTAAAACCGATCCTCTTGGTCAATATGTATACGTAGCAACTGAGATAGACTCTCTCCCAGTGGTGCTAATAGGTATATATACCCTGCCAACAACCAACCTGTCTGTTTTAAAAAATATACCACCACTGCTTACTTTACATCCAGATGCACACATCATATGCATGGGAGACTTAAATCAAGTAATGTCCATCAAAAAAGACAGATACAAACCACCAAAAAACACAAACCCTACACAAAATAAAGAGCAAACAACTCCACTGGCATCCGTCATTCAGTCCTGGGGATGGGTTGACATGTGGAGACAAAGGGGGCATATTTATAAAAAAACGTTAATACCTCAAAAAAATTACCGCCGCACATCGCGGCTACGAAAATAGCGCTATCACCGTATTTATAACAACGAGCACTATTGCTGCGATATGTATCGTGGCCGTGATGTCCTGCGGTAATTTTTAGTCCCTTTGCGGCGATACTGCACTTAGCACAATGGGCTAAGTACAATATCGCCCCAAAGGGACTTTGGCACACGCCAGGGTTGCCCACTATCCCCCTACATTTGCCCTAGCAATTAATCCCCTAGCTACCAAACTGCGTATGCACAATCAATTGGGAGGATTTCATTTAGGTCCACACGAAGAACGGCTAGGGTATGCAGACGATGTAATTATATACATGGACAATACTCAAAACTCTCTCAACACAGCATTTATCCTAATTAACACATTCGGAACATACTCAGGATTAACCGTTAATTGGGATATATCTGCCCTATATCCAATGGACAACAATCCATCTCATACTTTGCAATGCCCCGTTCCAACACCTACAAAATCATATCAACAATTCTACTCGTTAAACATCATCCCTTTACTAGAACTCGCCCGCACCAAAACCCAGGCATGGAAATTTGTCCCCCTCAACCTCTGGGGAAGGATACAACTTATTAAAATCTTCCTACTTCCCAAAATATTGTACACAATACACCACTCCCTAACTTACATACCACAAACATTCTTCCACAAGCTAAAAAGTATAATAACCTCCTTCATTTGGAACAATAAAAAACCCAGAATTAAACTCACCAAACTCCAAGCCCCAAAACAAATGGGTGGACTTGCCCTACCCAACGTACAGTTATACTATTGGGCATCACAATTACAATACATAAAATGCTGGATAACACCTACTAATACACCTACTGCTTCTGATCATATGATGGTGCATATCTCTCAGGTCCCTTTATGGCATACCTCGAAACTCCCAAACTATATATGATAGGTAAAGAAACACCATTATATAAACAGGCATATAAAATATGGCAATTAACCAACAAGTTGCTAGATATAAAAGGGCCATATAATCATACCCCACTATGGAATAATAAACTGCTACCCAAACTGAGAGCGCTTCAGGCAGACCAACTATGGGGACAATACAACATAAACACATTAGAATCGATCACAAAAAATAATAACTTGATCCCATTCACTGAACTCCAAGAAAATAAACAACTCCCCAATTCAATGCATTACCGATACCTTCAACTACGCCATGCACTTAGACCTCACCTAAACTCAAACAATTTTACTATCACTAAGCATCCAATAATCGGAGTGATTTGCACTCAAGGCCCAAGAGGAATAATATCCCAAATCTACTCACACATGATACAGACAAAGGAGCAATCAAACATAAATATCATTCAAAACAAATGGACACCATGTCTCGGAGACTTAAACAACGAACAGTGGTTGGAAATAGCCTCTGCACACACCCTGGCTTCTGTATCAACCAACAATAAAATGATACAATTCAACATCACACACCAGGCTTATTATACACCTAGACAGACTCGTCACTTCGGAACTACCCAAACAACGAATTGCCCCAAATGCCACCAGCCAGATGTAGACTTTGTACACCTTCTCTGGCAGTGCCCAAAAGTAATGATATTCTGGGAAAAAAGTGACACAATTTTTAAGCCTCCTCTTACCCCACCCAATCCATCCCGTTCTACTGGTCTGTTTGTTTGGGATAATGGACACAGATACATGGTCAACCTCCGAAAACTTATTCCTGCAGGCAACTCTATTTTATGCAAGGAAAGTCCTACGATCGTAGTCCTACGATGGCTCTCACATAAAAGACCCAAACAATCATCTTCCCATAATAAAAATGGTATATAAGCATAGACGATGCTAAATCAAATACAAGAAGATTTGCTCGGTATGGATGGACTCCCCCGACACATTAACAACATTACCAACTGACTAGACATTCCAATGAACTAAATCATCCTAACGTTCAACACCAAATGGGACCTCTTCTGCGGGGCCGGGATGGCTGGCCGGGCGGGCGGTCAGGCAGATGGGCAAGACAGACCAAAGGTTAATGTTCAAGTTTAATTTTGTTTAATTTTATTAACCAGCTAGACTACCAAAGCAATGTGGATCATTAATAAGAACTATGTATAAATCCATGGAACCAATCCTGATATTCGCGGTATAATTGTCAATGTATATCTATATTGCTTAATAAATAAAACAAATTTAAAAAAAAATATATATATACATTAACGGGCCATATAATAAACTATGTGGGGCATTGTTCACCAATAGAACATGTCAGAGGACACAAGGACATCCCTTAAGGGCACGGCCACACTGCAACGCAATTGCACACGGAATCGCATGCGATTTCATGTGCGGTTTTGTTGCATTTGCGCATGCGTTTTTCATTAAGTATTGAAAAACGCATGTGACGCGCTTTTGGTGCATTGCCGCTTTTTCAATGATGTGAAAAAATGCAAGCGCAAGCGCAAAAAAAGTGCAGCAGTGTGGCCTAGCCCTAAGACTTGAAGAAAAAAGGTTTAGGCTTCAAGTTCGGAAAGGGTTTTTCACTGTGAGAACGGTAAAGCTATGGAACTGTCTTCCAGTGGACGTTGTTATGGCAGATTCATTGGTCAGTTTCAAAAAAAAGCTGGACGAGTTTCTGCAAACAAGGAATGTTGGAAGTTACTGGTAATTAATCATAAAGAGTTGATCCAGGGAAATTTCCGATTGCCACCTGGAGTCAGGAAGGAATTTTTTTCCCCTTCATAAATCTGGTGGGGGGGGGGGTTGCCTTCCTCTGGATCAACAGTTAGGCAGGAAATGAGGATATTGCTAGATGGGTTGGACTGGATGGACATATGTCTTTATTCAACCTCAAATACTATACTAAAATGGTTATCTAGAACTGTAACAGTACAATTACGGACTAATACACAGTTTATTCACCTATTAAAACATAACAAAAATGACACTGGAAAAAAAAAAATTTGCATTTCAGACACAATATGCATTACATAAACACATTTCCTCTGCAACTTTGACCACTGAACAATCATTTATTCAGACTGCCATGTAACAAAAGAAAAATCTTAATGTTTTAAAATCCATTAAGCCTCATCAGCTTAGTAATACACAGCCAAATGTTTTGGAGACCACAGGGCATAAAACTACAATTCTTTTCATACAGTACCTAACACCATGGGGCACCCAAATATATTAACCAGTGTTTGGTTAAAATAGCAATTGTTAAAAGTGCGGTATCTCAAGATAGCAGTACTACGCCTTTATATAGAAGGTCCTACACTTTTTTTCTTTTAAGTGTGTTCCGATCTCGCTTTCTAAAGCACACACTAGTGTGGCCCAGTTTATGCTGTGTGTGTGATCCTCAATCAGAGTGCATGCGATTCACTTTTTCCGCATGCGCTCCGATTGTACAACCTATCACATTCACCTGCGCACTGCAATGCGCACTCGCGCACCAGGAATGTGTGCATGGGAGCGCGTTGCAGTGTGGCCTCATCCTAATACATAAATTACTAAATTAACTCACACAAAAATCACAACAATAAAACTGAGGCTGGCCACATCATATGAAACATTACATTTGTGCTGCAGTTATACTCCATATTATGTCAGGTTCTGAATTTCCTAGTCTCAATGATGATGTATAGCTAAACAAGCTTGCTGAAATGAGTCCTTTTTCTTATTTTTTTTCACTGTAATAAGTAAGGGCCTGACTGCAATGGAAGATCAAAAGCTGTGTTTCTATAGGAATAGCTGAATTACATTTGCTTGTGTCTCAGACTAAAGCTATTGTACATCCCCCCCCAAAAAAAAAAATACATTCCACATCATAGAGCACTGGGAACATTTATCTAAACTAAAAAAAAATCCCAGCAGTATTTCCCATTCCATCTGCATGCTATCATTTTACAGCAATTTGATGTGCTATAGTATTCAAAAACAATGCTGTGTCAAACATATTTCTTGTGCCATATGCTGCATAGGCAATTCTTTGAAATCTATAACACGTGCAGAATAAAAAAGATTGTGGAAAGATAAAAAAGGAGAGAGAAAGTGAGAGATTGGCCTGTAGACTGCATAAGCAAATATTTTGTTTTGCTTTTTGCCCTGAAGTTTCAATTGGCATTGGCAATAAAGATTACAATGAAGTGCAAACATTTAAATGGATCCACTATATTTGTTAATTGGATTACAGGTCTCGTAACTAGGGATGGACTAGAACTTGAGTTGGATTTTTGAGTTTGTATGAACTCGGTTATTTTATGACTCTTAGAACTATAAACTTTCCGAACTTGCAGACTTTTTTCAATAATTATCAAACACTTGAGGATTCTCGAATTTTCAAATTGATAACCCTCAACTTTAGTGCTCCATAACCCCAGAATGCTGCATTCAGTAACAATCAAATTCTGTGATAACACTTGACTTTAGGGCTTCATAACCCTGGAATGCGGCATTTGATAACCATCAAATTCGGCAATAACTCTCAACTTTAGCGCTCCATAACCAACGAAGGCGGTGTTTGCTATAACCTCCAAAATTCAAAGCGGAAGCTCAAAAATAGCTTGATCATTAAAAAAAGTTAGTATTTAAATAAGTTTTGGTGATATGTACGTGTTCCCCAGACCATTTCCCAGGTCCCAGAGCCATGTACAGTAAGTTACCATTGCTATTTTAACCGTGTTTTAGTTTCTTCTAATAAGGTTTTCCATAAATATATAGATTATCCTGAAGTTTGTAATTCTACTCAAATCTGAACTTGTGTGTGTATAGTCAACTTTATAAACATGAAATACACAAAACCACCACCAGACTGATAATGTACTTTCTTCAAGAAACAAGGATTTCATATTGATTTATATGATAAATAAATTTTTTTTGCCATTTAGTTTTATTAAAAAGTGCATTGCGCATGCGCATAGAAAACTGTCGGGACCTGTCAGACTAAGAGGCGGAGGAGCGATTGATTGGGTAAGTAGCTTACCTTCTCTCCTGGCTCCAGCAGGTTTTATTGACGAACGAGAGGTAAGACACAGCTCCTCTTCTTCAATAAAACTAAATGCTGTGGAGATACCCTTTAAGACAATAGAATTGTTCAAGTATTCTAAATATATTGTTTAAATACTTAATGGAATTTTGGTAGGTTAGTCTGCTTTGTAGAACTTAATTATCCCTCCCTGTCTGCCCTTCTCCTAACTTAAAATGTTTTTTATGTAATGTAGGGTATCAGCTATGTTTGATTCCTAAAAAAAAAATCCGAACTCTACCACACCAACCTCCCCTGTAACGTATACCACACCATCTTCCCCTGTAACACGTTCCATACAAACCTCCCCTGTTACGTGTTCCACACCAACTTCCCCTGTAATGCGTTCAAAATTAACTTCCCCTGTAATGCGTTCCACACCAACTTTCCCTGTAACACGTACCACACCAACTTTCCCTGTAGCGTGTACCACACCAACTTCCTCTGTAACACGTACCACACCAACTTCCCCTGTAGCCCGTACCACACCAACTTACCCTGTAGCCCGTACCACACCAACTTCCCCTGTAACGCATGCTATAATAACTTTTCCTGAACCAACACACCAACTTTCCCTGTAACACGTACCACACCAACTTTCCCTGAAACGCGTAACACACCAATTCCCTCTGTAACGCGTACCACACCAACTTTCCCTGTAATGCGTACCACACCAACTTCCCCTGTAATGCGTACCACACCAACTTCCCCTTTAACCCCCATCACACCAACTTCACTATTGGCCCTATCACACCAACTTCCTCTTTAATGCGTACCACGCCAACTTTCCCTTTAACACGTACCAGGCAAACATCACATTTAATGCACACCAGGCAACCTTCCCCTTTAACACGTACAATGCCAACTTTCCCTGTAAAGCGTATCACACCAACTTCCCCTTTAACACCTATTGCTTCAACGTCCCCTTTAGCATTGGGGTGCAACATCTCACATTAAATTTTTGTTTACCCTAAAAAATAAGTTAGACATTTTGCAATATCTCTTTAATGGTGACTAATATGTTGCACAATAACACCTACATTTAAAAGTACTGCAATCCATCAGATTGAATTGTTGACACACAATGTCCCCCAGAAAACACAATGCATATGCCACACTCAAATAAAATGTATGCTTGCAAAAACAATGGCACATGGAAAAGAAAGGTGAGTGAAAAGAGTGTGCAATGGGAAACTACACAATTCCTTGCACTCTGCACCAAACTGCTGCAAACTGTGATCTCCATGAGAAGCTGCTTTCCCAGCACCCAGAAGAAGAGACTTATCTTGGATTGCCAGTTTACCTCTCAATCTTGACTGAGTGAACCACACATATTCTTTTTTCCCCATGGTAAATTCCATGTAGCATGTTCACCACAAATTTGTATATTTATGCTCCAAGTGGAAAAACTGATGACGTTGTATATGAAGTTTTGCTATAAATATATGTGCTCCTCAACTCATAACTATTAAATACATGACATATATTACCAACTGAGCTCTTCTTTTTTCCCCGTTTCTTTCATCTAAACACACACCTGCATGTAAAACATACTATACCCACATGTGTACACGGGCAATGCCGGGTACAACTGCTAGTATATATATAGATGCAAGTAGTGGGGAACTATTATTTTATGGTTTTTGGTACAGGGCCTGCTGTGATTGGATAACCTTATTGTAAATGCGCTTCTTAATTTGTTTAATATAATAAATACAACCTGGGTATACCACAACAATGTAGCTAAAAAACATAAAAAACAATTTATTATCAGTAAAATACACATAAATAGTATATATAGCTGGCCAGCTACAACCGTATTCCTCCCTGATACCTAAAGTATCTAAACCAATATAAATAATTCTAACATGAACTCTATATAAAAAGATTCTAAAATAGCTCATCCGGTACAGCGTAGATGAGGAGCAGTCACTAAGGTGAGTAACAAGATCAGGCAGAGCAACAATGTTTCATAATCTGTTGATCCTAAAGTTTGTAGAAAACGGCAAATCCTTATGATTCCTTTGAAATCCGTTTAGTGTGCACACATAAATATCATGAGGTGGTATAGTTAGCACAAGATATAAATATATACATCACCGATCCTCTTAGGATATCTTTCCCCACGTTCTATGGACTCCGTAGCTTCCTGGACACTTGATGCCTTTGCAGTATCCGTAGCCTGTTTGCATCCGGGACTTACAACGGATCCGAAATAAGTTTTGTGTATCGTATAACAATGAACGCTGGAAACTCGTGGTGGCGTGTAGTACAAATTTGAATTCCGATCTTGCTCGTGCTAAACACCTCCTCCTTCCGGTGTCTATGTGCTAACTATACCACCTCATGATATTTATGTGTGCACACTAATTGGACTGTTAAACGGATTTCAAAGGAATCATAAGGATTTGCCGTTTTCTACAGACTTTAGGATCAACAGATTATGAAACATTGTTGCTCTGCCTGATCTTGTTACTCACCTTAGTGACTGCTCCTCATCTATGCTGTACCGGATGAGCTATTTTAGAATCTTTTTATATAGAGTTCATGTTAGAATTATTTATATTGGTTTAGATACTTTAGGTATCAGGGAGGAATACGGTTGTAGCTGGCCAGCTATATATATTATTTATGTGTATTTTACTGATAATAAATTGTTTTTTATGTTTTTTAGCTACATTGTTGTGGTATACACAGGTTGTATTTATTATATTAATTGCAGGGAGTTAGGAGCTTGAGTCACTGCCGTGGTTACGACAGTGATTTCGGGTGACCCCTTTTCTCCCTGTTTTTTGCTCGGTTAGGGGATTCCGGGCGCTCCTGTGGTGTTTCCAGTATTGGTTCACTTTTATATATATTAATTTGTTTAATATTTAATCATTTGTTTTGGTAGATTTTCCAAACCCTTTTCTTCATTTACATCACATGAAGAAAATGCTTTGGTACAAAACAAAATAAATTGGGTCTTTCTGAAAAAAAATGTCTGGTGTATAGCAAGATTCATACAGTATAGCATATTTCTTAACATGGACAGAGTACATAAGATTTTTTCTTGAGTTGTAATCGAAAACCAGAGTAATGATCCTTGTGCTAGTAAACATTTGTCACTGAGCTGCAATTAATGTAAAGAGTAGCGCAGACCCACTTTCAAACTCTCCCGATGATCAGGAAGAACTGAGACTTTAGGAAAGGTCAATGTAGATTTGAGAGGTGCTTTTGTTGGTTTATTTTGTTTAATTTATCTTTTATACTGTTTTATGCTGACTTGCAGTGTCATGCAATTTATCTTCTAAATGTCTCATTTTCAAAATGAGGAAAAGCTGCAAGTTAAAATATTAATGGAAACAAGTAGAGGGAAATGCACTAGGGTATATTGATAGCTTTTATGAAGGTCACTCAGAGCAAAGTAGAATGCATCAATTTGATATACTATATGATATACTAGTTCTTAAGTACTTTTCATTTTTGAGTAAAATAATTCCAAACACTGACTAATTACAACATAATTTTATTCAGCAATTACATTTTTTGTGAGTGCGCATTTTAATACGTGCACAATGGACCCCTTCAGCTAATTGAATAACAGTGAATTATTCTTAAAGGAATAGTTCACTCTAAAAGTGAACTATTCCTTTAATGTATTGATTGAAGAATGGGAGGTAAGGCATAACACCTTAACCTCCTGGGCTTCAATCAATTGAGCAGGAGCTAGGGACGAAGGTTAATATATTTACCTTTTGCATGATCCAGCACTGGAGAGATGAAAATCTCTGACCGCTTCCTGGTTTTAATATTCTATAGCGTGCATGCGCGATAATGTGCCCTATAGTGGATCAGAACCAGGAAGAGGTCGGAAATTTCATCTCTGTGGCAGTGGATAGCTCAGTTGATTGAAGAACAGGAGGTAAGACATACAGGGTTATTCAATAAAAGTTCTTATCATTTAAAATGGTGCTAATTGTGCCCCAACCAATCAGATGTTAGCTTTAAATTGTTAAATAAGATCTGATTGGTTTGGGCAAAATTAGCACCATTTTTAACGATAAGAACTTTTATTGAATCTCCCTGATAGTTCCTTAACCTCCCAGGTTAATAAATTAAAGGAATAGTTTACTTTTCAAATGAACTATTGCTTTAATACAATATACTTTTAAAGGAATCATTTTATTTTGGAGCCCGTAATACAAGTGATTTAATAAAATTCTTACAGTTCAGAAAAAAAATCAATAAAATATTATGCAGTTTTATATATATATATATATTTATTTTTTTTTTAATATAATGGGCAAAATTAAATCAATACTTTTGTTTACTTCTTACTTCTTAGCTATGCATCAGCTAAGTGAAGTATGCACCCAACATCCATATGTATATTGCCTTTTCAAAACCATGACACATGCTACTTATCATTTTGCTAAAAGGTCCTTTAATATTAGAGTGAATTGACCAATAAATACTGAAATCATGTTCCAAATGCATACCATAGAGTACCAGATATTTAATTTATCTAATACATAGCCATAAAAATAAACTGCAATACTAGAGAAACAGCTGATATTTTTTTTTCCCTCTTTTTATTTTTCTACAGATTGAAGCTTGTGTACTGAGATGTTATCTTTCATTTTTTTTCTCTGATGTCACATAATTGAATCTTAGGATGTCCAGCAAATGAGCTCATCTTTTTCTGCTCAACAAAAAGAAACAAACCACAAATTTAACTTGACAGGCACAAAAGTGCCCAGAAAATGTCATGTTGAGGTGAACTGATACAATCTGATAAACAATATTACAAAAAAAACATTTTGCATTCAAAATAAAAGCTCTCCACTCCCAGAGGCAGTGCTAATTGCTATGCTCTGTGATTGATATATATTTTATATATCAATTGCTTACGTCAGTTATGTAGCTGGCCAGAGAAACTCCAGTACACTGATGTTAGCTATTTAAGAGACACTGGAAAGGGGCAATCCTCCAAACCTCTACCCTCAAAAGGCTATGGTAATAAAAACTTAAAACAGGAGTGGAGGAGCACACTATATATGTAATTTAACGATCTATTGTGCAAACAATTCAATACAACCTTTCAGGAGCGCTATGCCCCTTCCTCAGGTACCCATTGTATCGAGTTGTTTACACAATAAATTAATGTATCGATTTGTTTAAACAATACATTTTTAAATCATATACGTAGTGTGCTCCTCCACTTTTGTTTTGAGTTTGTATGTAAGTTATGACATACAAATCGCACAGCAAATATTTACATTATTTATTTTATGAAGACTCATGCCTTACAGTAGTGTATCATGGGTTCAAATCCTTAGCTTGCTGAGGAACATTTTTTTCGGTTCTCCAGTGTCCTCTCACTATTAAAAACATACTCATTCTGTTTATTGGATGATTATATGCATGTGTAATTGGGCTGTTAGAGTGTGAACTATACCGTGCAGGGCCTGACTGAATAGGTAAACTTATTGTAAAAGCTGTATTATTAGAGTAGAACTAAATTAGAAAATTAAAACAAATTACAACAAGCATTATATAGAATACATATCAGCACAATAAAAAATACATTTTTGTAATGTTAATTAATGTTAATTAATTACACTGCATTTTGTAACAAACTTCCACCTTACTCTACCTTCCTACAACACAAGGCTAAAAAAAATATAAACATATTTTTTGTGGGAGTTGGGAGGTATGTAGCAAATGTTGATTAGCTAAGCCACTGATTTTACAAATTGCATTCCTTATACGAACAAAACTACTTATATAGTGTAATAAAGTAGAGCATGTGCCAACCACAGATTAGAAGGAGGAACTAGTATTTGTGATTGCAGATTTAGAACCTCCCACCCCCAACTTTCTAAACAGTGATTTCTTTACATCTTGGGCTGTGCAACATGTAGAGAAGTGGTTGATGACTCATTTTAAAGGTATGAACCTGGCATTTCATTTAAAATCAACCAGCTTGGAGACCACAGTTCCACTTTAAAGCGCTTGGTACAGAGCATGATCATGGTTTAATGGCTGGATGCACTCCACTTCATGAACAATTAATACATACTGTAATAATTGATATTCAACTCATATGTGACATTTTGCCTTATGCCATGGGTTACTTAAAGGGTATGTCCACCCCCTGAAAACTTTTTACATTTGGATGGTAACCCCCCCAAAAAAACTTGACGTTGTGAGGTTTATAAAATCCAAAAATGCCTCTAACAGTACTTACCCAGCCTTCTTTCCTCAGTCACGCTTCTGCTTGCTTCCATACCTTTTCCATGCACAGAAGCAAGTAAAACTGGCTGGACAGACAGTGTCTCCTTTGATTGGCTGAGACATCCCATCTCAGCCAATCCACTTGGTGGACATACCCTTTAATATTATTAACATTAAATAAATATATTCATAAAGATTCAAAAGCTTGACTTTTTATACATTGGGACTTCTTGGCTTACCTCATTATCACATATTTTAATAGTACAGCATAAAGTTTGGTGTACACATATGTATAGTGTGTATGTATTGGTGTTTACATAATGCAACTGACTTTAAAAAATGTAACATTGTCTATAAAATTTCTCATGGTGTGAATTTATGCGTAAATTTGCACCTTTTAGTAAAGGGTAAGTCTAGCCCGCTAATGAACAATTATATATATAACGTATATACTCAAGTATAAACCGACCGAGTATAAACCAAGATACCATATTTTACCTGAAAAAACTAATAAAAGTGATTGAATCGAGTATAAACCAAGGGTAGAAATTATGATCACTACTGCCTTCTGATTCTGTATTGTTCTGAGGCTTTAGTTGCCCTTTAAATGGACAGCAGAATTCCCATACAGTAATCCATACAGTAATAGCCATACTGGATATGGCTATTATTGAATTATGCTGTCTATTTAAAAGACAACTAAATTCTCATTACTTGGAAACTACAACTTCCAGCATGCTTTAGTAGCTGGGAGTTGTAGTTTCCAAACATCTACACCCTCACCTTCCCACCCAGTTAAGTGGGTACCTTCTGCTTTCTTGGGCTTTCTTCTGTGTTCATCTGTGGGCTCTCTATCGATGTGTGTTTCTCTATCCTGCAGTCAGTCACTAACTTAAGCAATCCGGCAGCCGCTCGCTTATTCCCTGTACTTGTGCGCTGGCTGACGTCACTACTCAGCGCTGGGCAGTGACGTCAGCCGGCGCGCCAGTACAGGGAGTGTGCAAGTGGCTGCCGGATTGCTAAGGTTAGTGTCTGACAGGAGTATAAACCAATTTTAGAGCCTGAAAAACTCAGTATATGATATATGGCATAGATTTTCAGACAGAGGATACACACGGAAGGTACTTGAGGATGCTTTGACAAAAGCAAGAGACACATACTCTAACACTGATATAGAAGTGGATGATATGCATAAAAAGGATTTGTTTGTGGCAAGCTTTAAATTCACGACTACAGGACTAGTTGTTAAGAAAAGTATTATGTACGATTGGAAAATGTTAAAATCTGACAGGACCTTGGGAGAAATATTACCAGATAGACCAACCAAAGGATTTAGGAGGGGGAAAAATCTTTGAAACTATGTGGTTAAGATGGACTTGGTAAATGTAAACTTGAAGCCAAAAGAGACATAGGGGCATATTTATAAAAAAGTGAAATTAGCGCAAAAAAATTACCGCCGCACATTGCGGCCGCGAAAATAGCGCTATCACCATATTTATAACGGCGAGCGCCATTGCCGCGATATGTTGCAGTATCGCCGCTGTACAGTATCGCCGCGAAGGGACTTAAAATCCCTTCCCGACGCCTCTGCTAAGGGGGCGGGGCATACGCCCACCCTGCCCACAACCCCCCACGGCGGCCGCCGCTTCCCAGCAGCCCCTCCAAACCCCTTCCCCGCTCGCGGCAATCTCGGAACGGGAGGCTAGGAGGGGCTGCCGGGAAGGGGCCGCAGCAGGTGGTCGCGACCACCCGCTGCGCACCCCCTCCCCAGCAACCCCTCCAAGCCCACTCCCGAGGAGGGGAAGGGGGGATCCGCTGGGAGGGGCCTTTTGGGGCTTAAGGAGTCCTGCAGCGAACCGGGACCCCCCTCCCCGGCCCTTGTAAGGGCCCTTGTGGCACTGACAAGTGCCTTTGGCAGGGTCTACCCCAGTGTGCGGCTCTTAAAAGAGCCCTTGGGCGGCATCTTCTTTCTTCCAGTCCCGGCGACACCAGCTCCGCTGAGGCTGCCGACCCCGGAGAGGTACCCCGGCGGGCGCCGGCGACCTCAACGAGGCCAATGTTGCCGACGTCTTCGGGCTGGCGACACCAACCTCACTCAGGTCACCGATGCCAGGCAGACTCACTGCGGCCGCCAGTGAGTGCACCTCTTTATATAGGTTTGCAGAAAACCCTAATCCATTTCTGATTGGTCAATTTTTTAATGCTTGGTTTGCATGCTTTACATTAACCAATCAGAAATGGATTAGGGTTTTCTGCAAACCTATATAAAGAGGTGCACTCCGCTGCGGAACTCAGATGCCATCGCAGTAGATGGCTGAAGATAGAAGAAAGAAGCGGCTGGCAACATCGGCTCCGCTGATGCCGGCAGTGCCAGCGGGCTCACTGGCGGCCGCAGTGAGTCTGCCTGGCATCGGCGACCTGAGTGGGGGTACCCCTGGCGGCCGCAGGGGTACTTCTCGTGGGTTGGCGGCCTCAGTGGAGCTGGTGTCGCCAGGACTGGAAGAAAGAAGCTCTTTTCATTCAGTAATACCATATATACTCGAGTATAAGTTGAGATTTTCAAGATTTAAAATTAGCCTAAAAAACTAACTTTGGCTTATACTAGGGTCAAGTCCAAATTTAGAAGCAAATGCTGCAATTGTGGATAGTAACCAGAGTTAATAAATGCTTCATATGCTAGAAAGTTACAGGAGCTGATCTGCCTTTACGCTTCTTCCTGCTTCCTGTAGTCTGGCTGCTGGACTCACTCAGCACTGTCACTGCTCATCTGGATGCTGTAAATCTGATGGGTCTTCTCAGTTTGGGGCAAAAAATGGCTGCTAGTTCAGTGCAAGTGACAGCTTGAAACTACAACTCTCAGGTGACACTTTTAAGGGTCAGAGTGCCCTTTACTATATGTGGCCAGAATGCCCTTTACTATATGGGGGCCAGAGGGCCCTTTACTATATGGAGGTCATAAGAATTGTAAATTATGGTAAGCTTAATTAAAAGTTTATTGAACCTTGCCACTCCACATGTTTAGAAACTACAATTCCCAGCAACCAAAGCATGCTGGGAGTTGTAGTTTCCAAATATCTGGAGTGCCAAGGAATTGGGGTTTACTCTTACTCAATTTGGCTATTACTGTATAGGATTAATGTATGGGAATTTTGCTGTCCATTTAAGGGGCAACTTAATCCACAAAACAATATTGAAGGCAAAATCAGAAGGTCATAATGGTGGCCATAATTTCTACCCTTAATTTATACTCGAGTCAATTAGTTTTTACAAATTTTTCAGGTATAAACAGGTACCTCGGCTCATACTTAGGTCGACTTATACTCGAGTATATACAGCAAGGGTTTTTTAAACTGCTTGATCATTTAATTCTCATAAAAGTAAACAAAGTGTTTTCTTTTTCTAACAATGTGAACTTTGATTAGATTAGAATAGATTAGATTAAGGACCATTGCACCACATCTTTTTTGTGGCATACACATGTAGTTACATGCATTTTCCTGTGCACAGCTGCAAAACGTCCAATAATAGGAATGGACACATCCGTATTATTTGAAGTTTGGCAGCGGCTGCATGGATTTCTGGAAACAAACCACGCAGGTGGTTTTGTGTGTCTTTTTTGAGACAATTTAACACCAGCCTCAAAACTTCTGTTAAACTTTCTCAACCAAAAGCTGATTTACCTAGAGATGCTACTTCTGTTTGAAAGGCGCATATTGAATAAGCATTATTGAATCTGTTCTATGCGCTTCGCAAAAATGCTTTTTTCTGCACCAGTCAGAAAATATATATAAATATAAAAACAAAATTGTGCCTGTTGGTGCACAATGGGAATTATGTGTGTATGTGTTTATCAGTGTGTGGATACAGTGGATATAAAATTTTTACACATACTATAGGAAAAAAATACAAGAAGTCAAAAAGAAATGAAAAACAGTTAATAAAGACATCATATGAAATCCTGTCACATCCCCCTAAAATAATACTTTATTGGAGCTCTTTGTTGATTTTATTAGTTGTTGTTTTGGATAAGAGTCTATCAGATTGGTATACCTGGAGTTTGCAAGTTTTGCCTACTATTCATAGAAATACCCTGGGGTACAACACATTCATTAGAAGCAAAGATGAGAGGAGCACACTGCGTGCAAACAGATAACGGCCACTCTCCAGGAACGGTTCAATTGGGAAGGATAAGGTCCCAAAAAGGACCCAACTTTTCCTGTCACAAATGTGAAAAAAACAATATGAACTTTAGTGGGGAGTGAGGAATAAGTGCATTGTGCAATTAATCAGGGTGCCAATTCATCCAGGCTAATTGATAGGGTGCACCGATTTACAATATCAGCCAATCAGAATCAAGTATTTTTTAGTGATCTACTCCTTCGACCAATCGGATTCAGGTATTTTTTTAGTGATCCACTACTTGTTATTTTATGGTAATATACATCAATCAATAAGATTTTAGTGATTTTTAAGGGTTTCCAATATCAGCCAATCAGATTCAAGTATTTTTTATTGATCCACTCCATCGACCAATCAGATTCAAGTATTTCTTTAGTGATCCACTTCTTGTTTTTTTATGGTCCTCTATATCAATCAATAAGATTTTAGTGATTTTAAAGGGTTTCCAATATCAGCCAATCAGATTCAAGTATTTTTTAGTGATCCACTCCATCGACCAATCAGATTCAAGTATTTCTTTAGTAATCCACTACTTGTTATTTTATGATAATATACATCAATCAATAAGATTTTAGTCATTTTAAGGGGTTTACAATATCAGCCAATCAGATTTCAGTATTTTTTTAGTGATCCACTACTCGACCAATCAGATTCAAGTATTTTTTTAGTGATCCACTACTTGTTTATTTTATGGTCTCTATATCAATCAATAAGATTTTAGTGATTTTAACGGGTTTCCAATATCAGCCAATCAGATTCAAGTATTTTTTAGAGATCCACTCCATCAACCAATCAGATTCAAGTATTTCTTTGGTGATCCACTACTTGTTATTTTATGGTAATATACACAATCATAAGATTTTAGTCATTTTAAGGGGTTTACAATATCAGCCAATCAGATTTGAGTATTTTTTTAGTGATCCACTCCATCGACACTCAGATCACAGTATTTTTTAGTGATCCACTACTTGTTATTTTAGGATATATACATCAATCAAAAGATTTTAGTGATTTTAAAGGTGTTCCAATATCAGCCAATCAGATCAAGTATTTTTAGTGATCATCCATCGACCAATCAGATTCAGTATTTCTTTAGTGATCCACTACTTGTTATTTTATGATAATATACATCAATCAATAGATTTTAGTCATTTTAAGGGGTTCCAATATCAGCAATCAGATTTCAGTATTTTTTTAGTGATCCACTCCATCGACCAATCAGATTCAAGTATTTTTTAAGTGATCCACTACTGTTATTTTATGGTCCTCTATATCAATCAATAAGATTTTAGTGATTTTAAAGGGTTTCCAATATCAGCCAATCAGATTCAAGTATTTTTTAGTGATCCACTCCATTGACCAATCAGATTCAAGTATTTTTAGTGATCCACTCCATCGACCAATCAGATTCAATTATTTCTTTAGTGATCCACTACTTGTTATTTTATGATAATATACATCAATCAATAAGATTTTAGTCATTTTAAGGGGTTTACAATATCAGCCAATCAGATTTCAGTATTTTTTTAGTGATCCACTCCATCGACCAATCAGATTCAAGTATTTTTTTAGTGATCCACTACTTGTTATTATGGTCCTCTATATCAATCAATAAGATTTTAGTGATTTTAACGGGTTTCCAATATCAGCCAATCAGATTCAAGTATTTTTTAGAGATCCACTCCATCAACCAATCAGATTCAAGTATTTTTTGGTGATCCACTACTTGTTATTTTATGGTAATATACACCAATCAATAAGATTTTAGTCATTAAGGGGTTTACAATATCAGCCAATCAGATTAAGTATTTTTTTAGTGATCCACTCCATCGACCAATCAGATCCAAGTATTTTTTTAGTGATCCACTACTTGTTATTTTATGTATATACATCAATCATAAGATTTTAGTGATTTTAAGGGTTTCCAATACAGCCATCAATTCAAGTATTTTTAGTGATCCACTCCATCGACCAATCAGATTCAAGTATTTCTTTAGTGATCCACTACTTGTTTTTTATGATAATATACATCAATCATAAGATTTTAGTCATTTTAAGGGGTTTACAATATCAGCCAATCAGATTTCAGTTTTTTTTAGTGATCCACTCCATCGACCAATCAGATTCAAGTATTTTTTTAGTGATCCACTATGTTTTTTTTTGTCCTCTATACATCAATCAATAAGATTTTAGTGATTTTAAAGGGTTTCCAATATCAGCCAATCAGATTCAAGTATTTTTTAGTGATCAACTCCATCAACCAATCAGATTCAAGTATTTCTTTGGTGATCCACTACTTTTTATTTTATGTCTTATATCAAACAATAAGATTTTAGTGATTTTAAAGGGTTTCCAATATCAGCCAATAAATTCAAGTATTTTTTAGTGATCCACTCCATCGACCAATCAGATTCAAGTATTTCTTTAGTGATCCACTACTTGTTTATTTTATGATAATATCATCAATCAATAAGATTTTAGTGATTTTAAAGGGTTCCAATATCAGCCAATCAGATTCAAGTATTTTTTAGTGATCCACTCCATCGACCAATCATATCAAGTATTTCTTTAGTGATCCACTACTTGTTATTTTAGGATAATATACATCAATCAATAAGATTTTAGTCATTTTAAGGGTTTACTATCAGCCAATCAGATTTCAGTATTTTTTAGTGATCCATCATCGACCAATCAGATTCAAGTATTTTTTTAGTGATCCACTACTTGTTATTTTATGGTCTCTATATCAATCAATAAGATTTTAGTGATTTTAGGGTTTCCATATCAGCCAATCAGATTCAATTATTTTTTAGAGATCCACTCCATCACCAATCAGATTCAAGTATTTCTTTGGTGATCCACTACTTGTTATTTTATGGTATATACACCATCAATAAGATTTTAGTCATTTTAAGGGTTTACAATATCAGCCAATCAGATTTGAGTTTTTTTAGTGATCCACTCCATCGACCAATCAATACAAGTATTTTTTTAGTGATCCACTACTTGTTATTTTATGTATATACATCAATCAATAAGATTTTAGTGATTTTAAAGGGTTTCCAATATCAGCCAATCAGATTCAAGTATTTTTTAGTGATCCATCTCCATCGACCAATCAGATTCAAGTATTTCTTTAGTGATCCACTACTTGTTATTTTATGATAATATAGATCAAACAATAAGATTTTAGTGATTTTAAAGGGTTTCCAATATCAGCAATAAGATTCAAGTATTTTTTAGTGATCCACTCCATCGACCAATCAGATTCAAGTATTTCTTTAGGATCCACTACTTGTTATTTATGATAATATACATCAATCAATAAGATTTTAGTGATTTTAAAGGGTTTCCAATATCAGCAATCAGATCATAGATTCAAGTATTTTTAGTGATCCACTCATCGCAATCAGATTCAAGTATTTCTTTAGTGATCCACTACTTGTTATTTTATGAATATACTCAATCAATAAGATTTTAGTCATTTTAAGGGTTTACAATATCAGCCAATCAGATTTCAGTATTTTTTTAGTGATCCACTATCGACCAATCAGATTCAAGTATTTTTTTTAGTGATCCACTACTTGTTATTTTATGGTCCTCTATATCAATCAATAAGATTTTAGTGATTTTAAAGGGTTTCCAATATCAGCCAATCAGATTCAAGTATTTTTTAGAGATCCACTCCATCAACCAATCAGATTCAAGTATTTCTTTGGTGATCCACTACTTGTTATTTATGGTAATATACACCAATCAATAAGATTTTAGTCATTTTAAGGGGTTTACAATATCAGCCAATCAGATTTGAGTATTTTTTTAGTGATCCACTCCATCGACCAATCAGATACAAGTATTTTTTTAGTGATCCACTACTTGTTATTTATGATAATATACATCAATCAATAAGATTTTAGTGATTTTAAAGGGTTTCCAATATCAGCCAATCAGATTCAAGTATTTTTAGTGATCCACTCCATCGACCAATCAGATTCAAGTATTTCTTTAGTGATCCACTACTTGTTATTTTATGATAATATACATCAATCAATAAGATTTTAGTCATTTTAAGGGGTTACAATATCAGCCAATCAGATTTCAGTATTTTTTAGTGATCCACTCCATCGACCAATCAGATTCAAGTATTTTTTAAGTGATCCACTACGTGTTATTTTTTGGTCCACTATATCAATCAATAAGATTTTAGTGATTTTAAAGGGTTTCCAATATCAGCCAATCAGATTCAAGTATTTTTTAGTGATCCACTCCATCGACCAATCAGATTCAAGTATTTCTTTAGTGATCCACTACTTGTTATTTTATGATAATATACATCAATCAATAAGATTTTAGTAATTTTAAAGGGTTTCCAATATCAGCCAATCAGATTAAGTATTTTTTAGTGATCCACTCCATGACAATCAGATTCAGTATTTTTTAGTGATCAACTCCTCGACCAACTAGATTCAAGTATTTCTTTAGTGATCTACTACTTGTTATTTTATGATAATAACATCAATCAATAAGATTTTAGTCTTTTAAGGGGTTTACAATATCAGCCAATCAGATTTAGTATTTTTTAGTGATCACTTCATCGACCAATCAGATTCAAGTATTTTTTTAGTGATCACTATTGTTTTTTATGGTCCTCATATCAATCAATAAGATTTTAGTGATTTTAAAGGGTTTCCAATATCAGCCAATCAATTCAAGTATTTTTTAGTGATCCACTCCATCGACCATCAGATTCAAGTATTTCTTTAGTGATCCACTACTTGTTATTTTATGGTAATTAATAAATCAATAGATTTTAGTCATTTTAAGGGGTTTACAATATCAGCCAATCAGATTTCAGTATTTTTTTAGTGATCACTCCATCGACCAATCAGATTCAAGTATTTTTTATGATCCACTACTTGTTTTTATGGTCCTCTATATCAATCAAAAGATTTTAGTGATTTTAAAGGGTTTTTCCACATTATCATAAAATAACAAGTAGTGGATCACTAAAGAAATACTTGAATCTGATTGGTCGATGGAGTGGATCACTAAAAAATACTTGTTATTTTATGATAATATACATCAATCAATAAGATTTTAGTCATTTTAAGGGGTTTACAATATCAGCCAATCAGATTTCTTCTATTTTTTAGTGATCCACTACTCGACCATCATCAGATCAAGTATTTTTTTTAGTGATCCACTACTTGTTTATTTTATGGTCCTCTATATCAATCAATAAGATTTTAGTGATTTTAACGGGTTTCCAATCACCAATCAGATTCAAGTATTTTTTAGAGATCCACTCCTCCCAACCAATCAGATTCAAGTATTTCTTTGGTGATCACCACTTGTTATTTTATGGTAATATACACCAATCATAAGATTTTAGTCATTTAAGGGTTACAATATCAGCCAATCGATTTGAGTATTTTTTTAGTGATCACCTCCATCGACCATCAGATACAAGTATTTTTTAGTGATCCACTACTTGTTATTTTATGATAATATACATCAATCAATAAGATTTTATGATTTTAAAGGGTTTCCATATCAGCCAATCGATTTCAGTATTTTTAGTGATCCCTCCATCGACCAATCAGATTCAAGTATTTCTTTAGTGATCCACTACTTGTTATTTTGATAATATACATCAATCAATCAAGATTTTAGTCATTTTAAGGGGTTTACATATCAGCCAATCAGATTTCAGTATTTTTTTTGTGATCCACTCCATCGACCAATCAGATTCAAGTATTTTTTATAGTATCCACTACTTGTTATTTTATGGTCCTCTATATCAATCAATAAGATTTTAGTGATTTTAAAGGGTTTCCAATATCAGCCAATCAGATTCAAGTATTTTTTAGTGATCCACTCCATCGACCAATCAGATCAGTATTTTTAGTGATCACTCCATCGACCAATCAATTCAGTATTTCTTTAGTGATCCACTACTTGTTTTTTATGATAATATACTCATCAATAAGATTTTAGTCATTTTAAGGGGTTTACAATATCAGCCAATCAGATTTTCAGTATTTTTTTAGTGATCCACTCCATCGACCAATCAGATTCAAGTATTTTTTTAGTGATCCACTACTTGTTATTTTATGGTCCTCTATATCAATCAATAAGATTTTAGTGATTTTAACGGGTTTCCAATATCAGCCAATCAGATTCAAGTATTTTTTAGAGATCCACTCCATCAACCAATCAGATTCAAGTATTTATTTGGTGATCCACTACTTGTTTTTTATGGTAATATACACCAATCAATAAGATTTTAGTCATTTTAAGGGTTTACAATATCAGCCAATCAGATTTGAGTATTTTTTAGTGATCCACTCCATCGACCAATCAGATACAAGTATTTTTTTTAGTGATCCACTACTTGTTATTTTTATGTATATACATCAATCAATAAGATTTTAGTGATTTTAAGGGTTTCCAATATCAGCCAATCAGATTCAGTATTTTTTAGTGATCCACTCCATCGACCAATCAGATTCAAGTATTTCTTATAGTGATCCACTACTTGTTATTTTATGATATATACATCAATCAATAAGATTTTAGTCATTTTAAGGGTTTAACAATATCAGCCAATCAGATTTCATATTTTTTTAGTGATCCACTCCATCGACCAATCAGATTCAGTATTTTTTAGTGATCCACTACTTTTTTTTTATGGTCCTCTATATCAATCATAAGATTTTAGGATTTTAAGGGTTTCCAATATCAGCCAATCAGATTCAAGTATTTTTTAGTAATCCACTCCATCAACCAATCATTCAAGTATTCTTGGTGATCCACTACTTGTTATTTTATTTTCCCTATATCAAACAATAAGATTTAGTGATTTTAAAGGGTTTCCAATATCAGCCAAAGATTCAGTATTTTTAGTGATCCACTCCATCGACCAATATATTCAAGTATTTCTTTAGTGATCCACTACTTGTTATTTATGATAATATACATCAATCAATAAGATTTTAGTGATTTTAAAGGGTTTCCAATATCAGCCAATCAGATTCAAGTATTTTTTAGTGATCCACTCCATCGACCAATCAGATTCAAGTATTTCTTTAGTGATCCACTACTTGTTATTTTATGATAATATACATCAATCAATAGATTTTAGTCATTTTAAAGGGTTTACAATATCAGCCAATCAGATTCAGTATTTTTTTAGTGATCCACTACATCGACCAATCGATTCAAGTATTTTTTTAGTGATCCACTACTTGTTATTTTATGTCCTCTATATCAATCATAATATTTTAGTGATTTAAGGGTTTCCAATATCAGCCAATCAGATTTCAGTATTTTTTTAGTGATCCACTCCATCGACCAATCAGATTCAAGTATTTCTTTGTGATCCACTACTTGTTATTTTATGGTAATATACACCAATCAATAAGATTTTAGTCATTTTAAAAGGTTTACAATACACCAATCAGATTTAGTATTTTTTTAGTGATCCACCCATCGACCAATCGATCAAGTATTTTTTTAGTGATCCACTACTTGTTATTTTATGATAATATCACAATCAAAGATTTTAGGATTTTAAAGGGTTTCCAATATCAGCCAATCAGATTCAAGTATTTTTAGTGATCCACTCCATCGACCAATCAGATTCAAGTATTTCTTTAGTGATCCACTACTTGTTATTTTATTATCATATACATCAATCAATAAGATTTTAGATTTTAAGGGTTTCAATATCAGCCAATCAGATTCAGTATTTTTTAGTGATCCACTCCATCGACCAATCAGATTCAAGTATTTTTTAGTGATCCACTACGTGTTATTTTATGTAATATATCAATCAATAAGATTTTAGTGATTTTAAAGGGTTTCCAATATCAGCCAATCAGATTCATATTTTTTAGTGATCCACTCCATCGACCAATCAGATTCAAGTATTTCTTTAGTGATCCACTACTTGTTATTTTATGATAATATACATCAATCATAAATTTAGTAATTTTAAGGGTTTCCAATATCAGCCATCAGATTCAGTACGTTTTTTTAGTGATCCACTCCATGACCATCAATTCAAGTATTTTTAGTGATCAACTCCATCGACATCAGATTCGTATTTCTTTAGTGATCACTACTTGTTATTTTCATGTAATATACATCAATCAATAAGATTTTAGTCTTTTAAGGGGTTTACAATATCAGCCAATCAGATTTAGTATTTTTTTTAGTGATCCACTATCGACCAATCAGATTCAAGTATTTTTTTAGTGATCCACTATTTGTTTTTTTATGGTCCTCTATATCAATCAATAAGATTTTAGTGATTTTAAAGGGTTTCCAATATCAGCCATACAGATTCAAGTATTTTTTAGTGATCCACTCCATCGACCAATCAGATTCAAGTATTTCTTTAGTGATCCACTACTTGTTATTTTATGGAAATATACATCAATCAATAAGATTTTAGTCATTTTAAGGGTTTACAATATCAGCCAATCAGATTTCAGTATTTTTTAGTGATCCACTCCATCGACCAATCAGATTCAAGTATTTTTTTAATGATCCACTACTTGTTTTTTTATGGTCCTCTATATCAATCAATAAGATTTTAGTGATTTTAAAGGGTTTCCAATATCAGCCAATCAGATTCAAGTATTTTTTAGTGATCCACTCCATCAACCAATCAGATTCAAGTATTACTTTGGTGATCCACTACTTGTTATTTTATGTAATATACACCAATCAATAAGATTTTAGTCATTTTAAAGGGTTTACCTATCACAGCCAATCAGATTTAGTATTTTTTTAGTGATCCACTCCATCGACCAATCAGATTCAGTATTTTTTAGTGATCCACTACTTGTTATTTTATGATATATACATCATCAATAAGATTTTCGTCATTGTATATAAGGGTTTACAATATCAGCCAATCAGATTTAGTATTTTTTAGTGATCCACTCCATCGACCAATCAGATTCAAGTATTTTTTAAGTGATCCACTACTGTTATTTTATGTCCTCATATCAATCAATAAGATTTTAGTGATTTTAAAGGGTTTCCAATATCAGCCATCAGTTTCAGTATTTTTAGTTATCCACTCCATCGACCAATCAGTTCAAGTATTTCTTTAGTGATCCCTACTTTGTTATTTTATGATAATATACTCAATCAATAAGATTTTAGTGATTTTTAAAGGGTTTCCAATATCAGCCAATCAGATTCAAGTATTTTTAGTGATCCACTCCATCGACCAATCAGATTCAAGTATTTCTTTAGTGATCCACTACTTGTTATTTATATATATACATCAATCATAGATTTTAGTCATTTTAAGGGGTTTACAATATCAGCCAATCAGATTTCAGTATTTTTTTAGTGATCCACCATCGACCAATCAGATTCAATATTTTTTAGATCCACACTTGTTATTTTATGGTCCTCTATATAATCAATAGATTTTAGTGTTTTAAAGGGTTTCCATATCAGCCAATCAGATTCAAGTATTTTTTAGGATCCATCCCATCGACCAATCAGATTCAGTATTTCTTTGGTGTCCACTACTTGTTTTTTTGGATAATATCACAATCAATAGATTTTAGCATTTTAAGGGGTTTACAATATCAGCCAATCAGATTTGAGTATTTTTTAGTGATCCACTCCATCGACCAATCAGATCAAGTTTTTTTTAGTGATCCACTACTTTGTTATTTATGATAATTTACATCATCAATAGATTTAAGTGATTTAAAAGGGTTTCCAATATCAGCCAATCAGATCAAGTATTTTTAGTGATCCACTCCATCGACCAATCAGATTCAAGATTTCTTTAGTGATCCACTACTTGTTATTTTATGATATATAACATCAATCATAAAGATTTTAGTCATTTTAAAGGGGTTTACAATATCAGCCATCAGATTTCAGTATTTTTAGTGATCCACTCCATCGACCATCAGATTCAAGTATTTTTAGTGATCCACACTGTTATTTATGGTCCACTATATCATCAATAAGATTTTAGTGATTTTAAAGGGTTTCCAATATCAGCCAATCAGATTTCAAGTTTTTTTTAGTGATCCACTCCATCGACCAATCAGATTCAAGTATTTCTTTAGTGATCCACTACTTGTTATTTTATATATATACATCAATCAATAAGATTTTAGTATTTTAAAGGGTTTCCCAATATCAGCCATCAGATTCAAGTATTTTTTTAGTGATCCACTCCATTGACCATCAGATTCAGTATTTTTTGTGATCACACTCATCGACCATCAGATTCAAGTATTTTTAGTGATCTCTACTTGTTATTTATGATAATATACATCATCAATAAGATTTTAGTCTTTTAAGGGTTTCAATATCAGCCAATCAGATTAGTATTTTTTAGTGATCACTATCGACCAATCAGATTCAAGTATTTTTTTAGTGATCCACTATTTGTTTTTTTATGTTTTATATCAATCAATAAGATTTTAGTATTTTAAAGGGTTTCCAATATCAGCCAATCCAGATTCAAGTATTTTTTAGTGATCCACTCCATCGACCAATCAGATTCAAGTATTCTTTAGGATCCACTACTTTTTTTTAGATATATACATCAATCAAAGATTTTAGTATTTTAAAGGGTTTCCAATTCACCAATCAGATTCAAGTATTTTTAGTGATCCACTCCATCGACCACAATCAAGTATTTTTTTAGTGATCCACTACTTGTTATTTTATGATAATATCATCAATCAATAAGATTTTAGTATTTTAGGGGTTTCAATATCAGCCAATCAGATTCAAGTATTTTTTTAGTGATCCACTCCATCGACCAATCAGATTCAAGTATTTTTTAGTGATCCACTACTTTTTTTTTATGGTCTCTATATAATCAATAAGATTTTAGTGATTTTAAGGGTTTCCAATATCACCATCAGATTCAAGTATTTTTTAGTATCCACTCCATCAACCAATCAGATTCAAGTATTCTTTGGTATCCACTACTGTTATTATTTTATGGTAATATACCAATCAATAAGATTTTAGTCATTTTAAGGGTTTCAATATCAGCCAATCAGATTTAGTATTTTTTTAGTGATCCACTCCATCGACCAATCAGATCAAGTATTTTTTTAGTGATCCACTACTTGTTATTTTATGATATATACAATCAATAGATTTTAGTGATTTTAAAGGGTTTCCAATATCAGCCAATCAATTCAAGTATTTTTTAGTGATCCAACTCCATCAACCAATCAGATTCAAGTATTTCTTTGGTATCCACTACTTGTTATTTTATGGTAATATAAACATCAATCAATAAGATTTAGTCATTTTAAGGGGTTTACAATATCAGCCAATCAGATTTCAGTATTTTTTTAGTGATCCACTCCATCGACCATCAGATTCAAGTATTTTTTTAGTGATCCACTACTTGTTATTTTATGATCTCTATATCATCAATAAGATTTTAGTGATTTTAAAGGGTTCCAATATCAGCCAAGATTCAAGTATTTTTAGAGATCCACTCCATCACCAATCAGATTCAAGTATTTCTTTAGTGATCCACTACTTGTTATTTTATGATAATATACATCAATCAATAAGATTTTAGTGATTTTAAGGGTTTCCAATATCAGCCAATCAGATTTCAGTATTTTTTAGTGATCCACTACTGTTATTTTATGATAATATACATCAATCAATAAGATTTTAGTAATTTTAAAGGGTTTCCAATGTCAGCCAATCAGATTCAATATTTTTTAGTGATCCCTCCATTGACCAATCATTCAAGTATTTTTAGTGATACACTCCATCGACCAATCAGATTCAATTATTTTTAGTGATCTACTACTGTTATTTATGATAATATACTCAATCAATAGATTTTAGTCTTTTAAGGGGTTTACAATATCAGCCAATCAGATTTAGTATTTTTTTAGTGATCACTCACTATCGACCAATCAGATTCAAGTTTTTTTTAGTGATCCACTATTTGTTTTTTTATGGTCCTCTATATCAATCAATAAGATTTTAGTGATTTTAAAGTTTCCAATATCAGCCAATCAGATTCAAGTATTTTTTGTGATCCACTCCATCGACCAATCAGATTCAAGTATTTTTAGTGATCCACTACTTGTTATTTTATGGTAATATACATCAATCAATAAGATTTTAGTCATTTTAAGGGGTTTACAATATCAGCCAATCAGATTTCAGTATTTTTTAGTGATCCACTCCATCGACCAATCAGATTCAAGTATTTTTTAGTGATCCACTACTCGTTATTTTATGGTCCTCTATATCAATCAATAAGATTTTAGTGATTTTAAAGGGTTTCCAATATCAGCCAATCAGATTCAAGTATTTTTTAGTGATCACTCATCACCAATCAGATTCAAGTATTCTTTAGTGATCCTACTTGTTATTTTATGATAATTACATCAATCAATAAGATTTTAGTCATTTTAAGGGGTTTACAATATCAGCCAATCAATTTCAGTATTTTTTTAGTGATCCACTCCTCGACCAATCAGATTCAAGTATTTTTTTAGTATCCACTACTTGTTTTTTTATGGTCCTCTATATCAATCAATAAGATTTTGTGATTTTAAAGGGTTTCCAATATCACCAATCAGATTCAAGTATTTTTTAGAGATCCACTCCATCAACCAATCAGATTCAGTATTACTTTGGTGATCCACTACTTGTTATTTATGTAATATACAACAATCATAAGATTTTAGTATTTTAAAGGTTTCAATATCAGCCAATCAGATTTGCAGTATTTTTTAGTGATCCACTCCATCGACCAATCAGATTCAAGTATTTTTTAGTGATCCACTACTTGTTATTTTATGATATATACATCAATCAATAAGATTTTAGTATTTTAAGGGTTTCAATATCAGCCAATCAGATTTCTATTTTTTAGTGATCCACTCCTCGACCAATCAGATTCAAGTATTTTTTAGTGTCCACTACGTGTTATTTTATGGTACCTCTAATCATCATAAGATTTTAGTCGATTTTAAGGGTTTCAATATCGCCAATCAGATTCAGTATTTTTTTAGTATCCACTCCATCGCCAATCAGATTCAAGTATTTTCTTAGTGCCACTACTTGTTATTTTATGATAATATACATCAATCAATAAGATTTTAGTGATTTTAAGGGTTTCCAATATCAGCCAATCAGATTCAAGTATTTTTTAGTAGATCCACTCCATCAACCAATCAGATTCAAAGTATTCTTTGGTGATCCACTACTTGTTATTTTATGGTAATATACCTCAATCATAAGATTTGTCATTTTAAGGGGTTTACAATATCAGCCAATCAGATTTGTATTTTTTTGTGATCCACTCCATCGACCAATCAGATACAAGTATTTTTTTAGTGATCCACTACTTTTATTTTATGATAATATACATCAATCAATAGATTTTAGTTGATTTTAAAGGGTTTCCATATCAGCCAATCAGATTCAAGTATTTTTTAGTGATCCACTCCATCGACCAATCAGATTCAAGTATTTCTTTAGTGATCCCTACTTGTTATTTTATGATAATATACACAATCAATAAGATTTAGCATTTTAAGGGGTTTACAATATCAGCCAATCAGATTTCAGTATTTTTTTAGTGATCCACTCCATCGACCAATCAGATTCAAGTATTTTTTAAGTGATCCACTACGTGTTATTTTATGGTCCACTATATCAATCAATAAGATTTTAGTGATTTTAAAGGGTTTCCAATATCAGCCAATCAGATTCAAGTATTTTTTAGTGATCCACTCCATCGACCAATCAGATTCAAGTATTTCTTTAGTGATCCACTACTTGTATTTTATGATAATATACATCACTCAATAGATTTTAGTATTTTAAAGGTTTCCAATATCAGCCAATCAGATTCAAGTATTTTTAGTGATCCACCTCCATCGACCAATCAGATTCAAGTATTTTTTAGTGATCAACTCCATCGACCAATCAGATTCAAGTATTTCTTTAGTGATCTACTACTTGTTATTTATGATAATATACATCATCAATAAGATTTTAGTCTTTTTAAGGGGTTACCAATATCAGCCAATCAGATTTAGTATTTTTTTAGTGATCAACTTATCGACCAATCAGATTCAAGTATTTTTTTAGTGATCCACTATTTGTTTTTTTAGGCCTCTATCAATCAATAAGATTTTAGTGATTTAAAGGTTTCCAATATCAGCCAATCAGATTCAAGTATTTTTTAGTGATCCACTCCATCGACCATCAGATTCAAGTATTTCTTTGGATCCACTACTTGTTTATTTATGGTAATATACATCAATCAATAAGATTTTAGTCATTTTAAGGGGTTTACAATATCAGCCATCAGATTCAGTATTTTTTAGTGATCCACTCTCGACCAATCAGATTCAAGTATTTTTTATGATCCACTACTTGTTTTTTATGGTCCTCTATATCAATCAATAAGATTTTAGTGATTTTAAAGGGTTTCCAATATCAGCCATCAGATTCAGTATTTTTTAGTGATCCACTCCATCAACCAATCAGATTCAAGTATTCTTTGGTGATCCACTACTTGTTTTTATGGTAATATACATCAATCAAAGATTTTAGTCATTTTAAAGGGTTTACAATATCAGCCAATCAGATTTAAGTATTTTTTAGTGATCCACTCCATCGACCAAATCAGATTCAAGTATTTTTTTAGTGATCCACATTGTTATTTTATGGTCCTCTATATCAATCAATAAGATTTTAGTGATTTTAAAGGGTTTCCAATATCAGCCAATCAGATTCAAGTATTTTTTTAGTGATCCACTCCATCGACCAATCAGATTCAAGTATTTTTTTAGTGATCCACCTACTTGTTATTTTATGATAATATACATCAATCAATAAGATTTAGTGATTTTAAAGGGTTTCCATATCAGCCAATCAGATTTCAGTATTTTTTATGATCCAACTCAATCGACCAATCAGATCAAGTATTTCTTTAGTGATCACTACTTTATTTTATGATATATACATCAATCAATAAGATTTTAGTCATTTAAGGGGTTACAATAGCAGCTCAGCCATCAATTTCAGTTATTTTTTTTAGTGAGTCCACTACAGCACCATCAGATTCAAGTATTTTTTGTGATCCACACTTGTTATTTTATGGTCCTTCTATAAATCAATAAGATTTTAGTGATTTTAGGTTTTCCAATATCAGCCAATCAGATTCAATATTTTTTAGTATCCACCACCCATCAACAATCAGATTCAAGTATTTCTTTGGTGATCCACTACTTGTATTTTATGGTAAATACATCCAATCATATAGATTTTAGTCATTTTAAAGGGTTTCACAATATCAGCCAATCAGATTCATGAGTATTTTTTTAGTGATCCACTCCATCGACCAATCAGATTCAATATTTTTTAGTGATCCACTACTTGTTATTTTATGATATATACATCAATCAATAAGATTTTAGTGATTTTAAAGGGTTTCCAATATCAGCCAATCAGATTCAAGTATTTTTTAGTGACAACCCATCAACCAATCAGTATTCAAGTATTTCTTGGTGATCCACACTTGTTATTTTATGGTATATATACATCAATCAATAGATTTTTAGTGATTTTAAAGGGTTTACAATATCAGCCAATCAGATTTAGTATTTTTTTAGATCCATCATCGAACCAATCAGTATCAAGTATTTTTTTAGTGATCCACTACTTGTTATTTTATGATGTACTCTATATCAATACAATAAGATTTTAGTGATTTTAAGGGTTTCCAATATCAGCCAATCAGATTCAGTATTTTTTAGGATCCACTCCTCGAACCTCAGATTCAGTTTTTTAGTGATCCACTACTTGTTATTTTATGATATATATACATCAATCAATAGATTTTAGTATTTTAAGGGTTTCCAATATCAGCCAATCAGATTCAAGTATTTTTAGTGATCCACTCATGACCAAATCAGATTCAAGTATTTTTTAGTGATCACACTCCATCGACCAATCAGATTCAAGTATTTTTTAGTGATCCACTACTTTGTATTTTATGGCTATATATCATCAATCAATAGATTTTAGTGATTTTAAGGGGTTTACATATCAGCCAATCAGATTTAGTATTTTTTAGTGATCCACTCCATCGACCATCAGATACAAGTATTTTTTTTAGTGATCCACTACTTGTTATTTTATGATACTTACATAATCAATAAGATTTTAGTGATTTTAAAGGGTTTCAATATCAGCCAATCAGATTCAAGTATTTTAGTGATCCACTCCATCGACCAATCAGATTCAAGTATTTCTTTGTGATCCACTACTTGTTTTTTATGATAATATACATCAATCAATAAGATTTTAGTCATTTAAGGGTTTACTATCAGCCAAGATTCGTATTTTTTAGTGATCCACTCCATCGACCACTCAGATTCAAGTATTTTTAAGTGATCCACTTACGTTTATTTTTATGGTCCACTATATATCAATAAGATTTTAGTGATTTTAAAGGGTTTCAATATCAGCCAATCAGATTCAAGTATTTTTTTTAGTGATCCTCCATCGACCAATCAGATTCAAGTATTTCTTTAGTGATCCACTACTTGTTATTTTATGATAATATACATCAATCAATAGATTTTTAGATTTTAAAGGGTTTCCATGTCAGCCAATCAGATTCAAATATTTTTTAGTGATCCACTCCATTGACCAATCAGATTCAAGTATTTTTTAGTGATAACTCCATCGACCAATCGATCAGTATTCTTTAGTGATCTACTACTTTTTTTTTAATGATAAATACATCAATCAATAAGATTTAGTCTTTTTAAGGGTTCAATATCAGCCAATCAGATTTAGTATTTTTTATGATCCACTTATCGACCAATCAGATTCAAGTATTTCGTTTAGTGATCCCTATTTTTGTTTTTTATGGTCCTCTATATCAATCAATAAGATTTTAGTGATTTAAAGGGTTTCCAATATCAGCCCAGCAATTCAAGTATTTTTTAGTGATCCACTCCATCGACCAATCAGATTCAAGTATTTCTTTAGTGATCCACTACTGTTATTTTATGGTAATATACACAATCAATAAGATTTTAGTCATTTTAGGGGTTTACAATCAGCCATCAGATTTCAAGTATTTTTTTAGTGATCCACTCCATCGACCAATCAGATTCAAGTATTTTTTATGATCCACTACTTGTTTTTTTATGTCTCTCAATCAATCAAGATTTTAGTGATTTAAAAGGGGTTTCCAATATCAGCCAATCAGATTCAAGTATTTTTTAGTGATCCACTCCATCAACCAATCAGATTCAAGTATTTCTTTGGTGATCCACTACTTGTTATTTTATGGTAATATACATCAATCAATAAGATTTTAGTCATTTTAAGGGGTTTATAATATCAGCCAATCAGATTTCATATTTTTTAGTGATCCACTCCATCGACCAATCAGATTCAAGTATTTTTTTAGTGATCCACTACTTGTTTTTTTATGGTCCTCAATCAATCAATAAGATTTTAGTGTTTTTAAAGGGTTTCCAATATCAGCCAATCAGATTCAGTATTTTTTAGTAATCCACTCCATCAACCAATCAGATTCAAGTATTTCTTTG
Organism: Hymenochirus boettgeri; assembly: GCA_019447015.1. Classification (NCBI taxonomy): domain Eukaryota; kingdom Metazoa; phylum Chordata; class Amphibia; order Anura; family Pipidae; genus Hymenochirus; species Hymenochirus boettgeri. The sequence continues at coordinate 179,326,200 of CM033476.1, forward strand.
GTGATCCACTACTTGTTATTTTATGGTCCTCTATATCAAACAATAAGATTTTAGTGATTTTAAAGGGTTTCCAATATCAGCAAATCAGATTCAGGTATTTTTTAGTGATCAGCTCCATCGACCAATCAGATTCAAGTATTTCTTTAGTAATCCACTACTTGTTATTTTATGTATATATACATCAATCAATAAATTTTAGTCATTTAAGGGGTTTACAATATCAGCCAATCAGATTCAGTATTTTTTTAGTGATCCACTCCATCGACCAATCAGATTCAAGTATTTTTTTAGTGATCCACTACTTGTTTTTTTATGGTCCTCTATATCAATCAATAAGATTTTAGTGATTTTAAAGGGTTTCCAATATCAGCCAATCAGATTCAAGTATTTTTTAGTGATCAACTCCATCAACCACATATTCAAGTATTTCTTGGTGATCCACTACTTGTTTTTTATGGTAATAACATCAATCATAAATTTTAGCATTTAAGGGGTTACAATAGCCAATCGATTCATTGTATTTTTAGTGATCCATCCATCGACCAATCAGATTCAAGTATTTTTTTGTGATCCACTACTTGTTATTTTTGGTCCCTAATATCATCAATAAGATTTTATGATTTTAAACGCGGTTTCCAATATCAGCCAATCAGATTCAAGTATTTTTTAGAATCCACTCCATCAACCAATCAGATTCAAGTAGTTACTTGTGTGATCCACTACTTGTTATTTTATGGTAATACACCAATCAATAAGATTTTAGTCATTTTAAGGGTTTACAATATCAGCCAATCAGATTTGAGTATTTTTTTAGTGATCCCTCTCATCGACCAATCAGATTCAAGTATTTTTTAGTGATCCACTACTGTTTATTTTTGATATATACATCATCATAAGATTTAGTCATTTTAAGGGGTTTACAATATCAGCCAATCAGATTTCAGTATTTTTTAGTGATCCACTCCATCGACCAATCAGATTCAAGTATTTTTTAAGTGATCCACTACGTGTTATTTTATGGTCTCTATATCAATCAATAAGATTTTAGTGATTTTAAAGGTTTCCAATATCAGCCAATCAGATTCAAGTATTTTTTATATTATCCACTCATCGACCAATCAGATTCAGTATTTTTTAGTGATCCACTACTTGTTTATTTTTTGATAAATCACATCAATCAATAAGATTTTAGTGATTTTAAAGGGTTTCCAATATCAGCCAATCAGATTCAAGTATTTTTGTGATCCACTCCATCAACCAATCAGATTCAAGTATTTCTTGGTGATCCACACTGTTATTTTATTGTAATATACATCAATCAATAAGATTTTAGTCATTTTAAGGGGTTTACAATATCAGCCAATCAGATTTCAGTATTTTTTTAGTGATCCACTCCATCGACCAATCAGATACAAGTATTTTTTTAGTGATCCACTACTTGTTATTTTATGATAATATACATCAATCAATAAGATTTTAGTGATTTTAAAGGGTTTCCAATATCAGCCATCAGATTCAAGTATTTTTAGTGATCAACTCCATCGACAATCAGATTCAGTATTTCTTTAGTGATCCACTACTGTTATTTTAATAATATACATCAATCAAAAGATTTTAGTCATTTTAAGGGTTTCATATCAGCCAATCAGATTTCATTTTTTTAGTGATCCACTCCATCGACCATCAGATTCAAGTATTTTTTAAGTGATCCACTACGTTGTTTGTTATTTTATGGTCCACTATTTCAATCAATAAGATTTGTTATGATTTAGGAGTTCCATATCGCCAATCAGATCAAGTATTTTTTAGTGATCCACTCCATCGACAATCAGATTCAAGTATTTCTTTAGTGATCCACTACTTGTTATTTTATGATAACACTTGTATTTTTGTCCTATATTCAATCAATAAGATTTTAGTGATTTAAGGGTTTTCCAATATCAGCCAATCAGATTCAAGTATTTTTTAGAGATCCACTCCACACAATCAGATTCAAGTATTTCTTTGGTGATCCACTACTGTTATTTTATGGTAATATACACCATCAATAAGATTTTTAGTCATTTAAGGGGTTTACAATATCAGCCAATCAGATTTCAGTATTTTTTTAGTGATCCACTCCATCGACCAATCAGATACAAGTATTTTTTTAGTGATCCACTACTTGTTATTTTATGATAATCACACATACAATAAGATTTTAGTGATTTTAAAGGGTTTCCAATATCAGCCAATCAGATTCAAGTATTTTTTAGTGATCCATCCATGACCAATCAGATTCAAGTATTTCTTTAGTGATCCACTACTTGTTATTTTTATGAATATACATCAATCAATAAGATTTTAGTCATTTTAAGGGGTTTCAATATCAGCCAATCAGATTTCAGTATTTTTAGTGATCCACTCCATCGACAATCAGATTCAGTATTTTTTAGTGATCCATACTGTGTTATTTTATGGTCCTCTATATCAAACAATAAGATTTTAGTGATTTTAAAGGGTTTCCAATATCAGCAAATCAGATTCAGGTATTTTTTAGTGATCAGCTCCATCGACCAATCAGATTCAAGTATTTCTTTAGTGATCCACTACTTGTTATTTTATGATAATATACATCAATCAATAAGATTTTGTATTTTAAGGGTTTCCATATCAGCCAATCAGATTAGTATTTTTTAGTGATCCACTCCATTGACCAATCAGATTCAAGTATTTTTAGTGATCACTCCATCGACCAATCAGATTCAAGTATTTCTTTAGTGATCACTACTTGTTATTTTATGATAATATCATCAATCAATAAGATTTAGTCTTTTTAGGGGTTTACATATTCAGCCAATCAGATTTAGTATTTTTTAGTGATCAACTTACGACCAATCAGATTCAAGTATTTTTTAGTGATCCACTATTGTTTTTATGGTCTCTATATCAATCAATAAGATTTTAGTGATTTTAAAGGGTTTCCAATATCAGCCAATCAGATTCAAGTATTTTTTAGTGATCCACTCATCGACCCAATCAGATTCAAGTATTTCTTTGTTGATCCACTACTTGTTATTTTATGGTAATATACATCAATCAATAAGATTTTAGTCATTTTAAGGGTTTACAATATCAGCCAATCAGATTTCAGTATTTTTTTTAGTGATCCACTCCATCGACCAATCAGATTCAAGTATTTTTTTAGTGATCCACTACTTGTTATTTTATGGTCCTCTATATCAATCAATAAGATTTTAGTGATTTTAAAGGGTTTCCAATATCAGCCAATCAGATTCAAGTATTTTTTAGTGATCCACTCCATCAACCAATCAGATTCAAGTATTCTTTTGGTGATCCACTACTTGTTATTTATGGTAATATACACCAATCAATAAGATTTTAGTCATTTTAAAGGGTTTACAATATCAGCCAATCAGATTCAAGTTTTTTTTAGTGATCCACTCCATCGACCAATCAGATTCAAGTATTTTTTTAGTGATCCACTACTTGTTATTTTATGATAATATACATCAATCAATAAGATTTTAGTCATTTTAAGGGGTTTACAATATCAGCCAATCAGATTCCAGTATTTTTTAGTGATCCACTCCATCGACCAATCAGATTCAAGTATTTTTTAGTGATCCACTACTGTTATTTTTTGGCCTCTATATCAATCATAAGATTTTAGTGATTTTAAAGGGTTTCCATATCGCCAATCAGATTCAAGTATTTTTTTAGTGATCCACTCCATCGACCAATCAGATTCAAGTATTTTTAGTGATCCACTACTTGTTATTTTATGATAATATACATCAATCAATAAGATTTTAGTATTTTAAAGGGTTTCCAATATCAGCCAATCAGATTCAAGTATTTTTTAGTGATCCACTCCATCGACCAATCAGATTCAAGTATTTCTTTAGTGATCCACTACTTGTTATTTTATGGTAATATACATCAATCAATAAGATTTTAGTCATTTTAAGGGGTTTACAATATCAGCAATCAGATTCAGTATTTTTAGTGATCCACTCATCGACCAATCAGATTCAAGTATTTTTTAGTGATCCACTACTTGTTATTTATGGTTATATTAATCCAATAAGATTTAGTGATTTTTTAAGGGTTTCCAATATCAGCCAATCAGATTCAAGTATTTTTTAGATGATCCACTCCATCGACCAATCAGATTCAAGTATTCTTTAGTGATCCACTACTTGTTATTTTATGGTAAATATACACAATCAATAAGATTTTAGTCATTTTAAGGGGTTTACAATATCAGCCAATCAGATTTAGTATTTTTTAGTGATCCACTCCATACGACCAATCAGATCAAGTATATTTTTTAGTGATCCACTACTTGTTATTTTATGATAATATACATCAATCAATAAGATTTTAGTGATTTTATAAGTGAGTTATTATAGATTTCCAATATCAGCCAATCAGATTCAAGTATTTTTATGATCCACTCCATGACCAATCAGATTCAAGTATTCTTTAGTGATCCACTACTTGTTATTTATGATTTAATTACATCAATCAATAAGATTTTAGTCATTTAAGGGTTACAATCAGCCATCAGATTTCAGTATTTTTAGTGATCCACTCCATCGACCAATCAGATTCAAGATTTTTTAGTGATCCACTACGTGTTTTTTAGGTCCACTATATCAATCAATAGATTTTAGTCATTTTAAGGGTTTCCAATATCAGCCAATCAGATTTCAGTATTTTTTTTAGTGATCCACTCCATCGACCAATCAGATTCAAGTATTTCTTTAGTGATCCACTACTTGTTATTTTATGATAATATACATCAATCAATAAGATTTTAGTAATTTTAAAGGGTTTCCAATATCAGCCAATCAGATTCAAGTATTTTTTGGATCCACTCCATGACCAATAGATTCAAGTATTTTTTAGTGATCAACATCCATCGACCAATCAGATTCAAGTATTTCTTTAGTGATCTACACTTGTTATTTTATGATAATATACATCAATCATAAGATTTTAGTCTTTTTAAGGGTTTCAATATCAGCCAATCAGATTTTAGTATTTTTTTAGTGATCAATCCATCGACCAATCAGATTCAAGTATTTTTTTAGTGATCCACTCTTGTTTTTTTATGGATTATATCAATCAATAAGATTTTAGTGATTTTAAAGGGTTTCAATATCAGCCAATCAGATTCAGTATTTTTTAGTGATCCACTCCATCGACCAATCAGATTCAAGTATTTCTTTAGTGATCCACTACTTGTTATTTTATGGTAATATACATCAATCAATAAGATTTTAGTGATTTTAAAGGGTTTCCAATATCAGCCAATCAGATTCAAGTATTTTTTAGTGATCCACTCCATCGACCAATCAGATTCAAGTATTTTTTAGTGATCCACTACTTGTTATTTTTATGTAATATACATCAATCAATAAGATTTTAGTCATTTTAAGGGTACAATATCAGCCAATCAGATTCAGTATTTTTTAGTGATCCACCCATCGACAATCAGATTCAAGTATTTTTTTAGTGATCCACTACTTGTTATTTTATGTCATCTATATCAATCAATAAGATTTAGTGATTTTAAGGGGTTTCCAATATCACCAATCAGATTCAAGTATTTTTTAGGATCCACTCCATCACCAATCAGATTCAAGTATTTCTTAGTGATCCACTACTTGTTATTTATGTATAACACAATCAATAAGATTTTAGTCATTTTAAGGGGTTTACAATATCAGCCAATCAGATTTAGTATTTTTTTAGTGATCCACTCCATCGACCAATCAGATTCAAGTATTTTTTTAGTGATCCACTATTGTATTTTATGATTTATATACATCAATCAATAAGATTTTAGTGATTTTAAAGGGTTTCCAATATCAGCCAATCAGATATTCAAGTATTTTTTAGTGATCACTCCATCGACCAATCAGATTCAAGTATTTCTTTAGTGATCCACTACTTGTTATTTTATGGTAAAACATCAATCAATAAGATTTTAGTCATTTTAAGGGGTTTACCAATATCAGCCAATCGATTTCAGATTTTTTTTAGTGATCCACTCCATCGACCAATCAGATTCAAGTATTTTTTAGTGATCCACTACTTGTTATTTTATGGTCCTCTATATCATATCAATAAGATTTTAGTGATTTTAAAGGGTTCCAATATCAGCCAATCAGATTCAAGTATTTTTTAGTGATCCACTCCATCACCAATCAGATTCAAGTATTTCTTTAGTGATCCACTACTTGTTATTTTATGATAATATACATCATCAATAAGATTTTAGTATTTTTAAAGGGTTTACATATCAGCCAATCAGATTCAGTATTTTTTTAGTGATCCACTCCATTTGTTATTTTATATATATATAATCAATCACTAGATTTTAGTGATTTTAACGGTTTTCCAATTCAGCCAATCAGATTCAAGTATTTTTAGTGAATCCACTCCATGACCAATCATTCAAGTATTTTAGTATGATCATCCATCACAATCAATTCAAGTATTTCTTGTGATCTACTACTTGTTATTTATGTAATATAAATCAATCAAAAGATTTGTCATTTTTAAGGGTTACAATATCAGCCAATCAGATTTAGTATTTTTTTAGTGATCACTTATCGACCAATCAGATTCAAGTATTTTTTTAGTGATCCACTATTTGTTTTTTAGCTCATATATCAATCATAAGATTTTAGTGATTTAAAGGGTTTCCAATATCAGCCAATCAGATTCAAGTATTTTTTAGTGATCCACTCCATCGAACCAATCAGATTCAAGTATTTTTTAGTGATCCACTACTTGTTATTTTATGGTTAATATACATCAATCAATAAGATTTTAGTGATTTTAAGGGGTTTCCAATATCAGCCAATCAGATTCAGTATTTTTTAGTGATCCACTCCATGACCAATCAGATTCAAGTATTTTTTAGTGATCCACTACTTGTTATTTTATGGTAATATCACATCAATAAGATTTTAGTGATTTTAAAGGGTTTCCAATATCAGCCAATCAGATTCAAGTATTTTTTAGTGATCCACTCATCAACCCAATCAGATTCAAGTATTTCTTTAGTGATCCACTACTTGTTATTTTATGTAATATACATCAATCAATAAGATTTTAGTCATTTTAAGGGTTTCAATATCAGCCATCAGATTCAGTATTTTTTAGTTGATCACTCCATCGACAATCAGATTCAAGTATTTTTTTAGTGATCCACTACTTGTTATTTTATGGTCCTCTATACAATCAATAAGATTTTAGTGATTTATTTAAGGGTTTCCAATATCAGCCAATCAGATTCAAGTATTTTTTAGTGATCACTCCATCGACCAATCAGATTCAAGTATTTTTAGTGATCCACTACTTGTTATTTTATGGTAATATTACACTCAATCAATAAGATTTTAGTCATTTTAAAGGGTGTTACAATATCAGCCAATCAGATTCAGTATTTTTTTAGTGATCCACTCCATCGACCAATCAGATTCAAGTATTTTTTAGTGATCCACTACTTGTTATTTATGATAATATACATCAATCAATAAGATTTTAGTGATTTTAAAGGGTTTCAATATCAGCCAATCAGATTCAGTATTTTTAGTGATCCACTCCATCGACCAATCAGATTCAAGTATTTTAGTGATCCACTACTTGTTATTTTATGTCTATATCACATCAATAAGATTTTAGTATTTTAAAGGGTTTACAATATCAGCCAATCAGATTCAGTATTTTTTAGTGATCCACTCCATCGACCAATCAGATTCAAGTATTTTTTTAGTGATCCACTATTGTTTTTTTATGATATATACTCAATCAATAAGATTTTAGTGATTTTAAGGGTTTCCAATATCAGCCATCAGATCAATAAGTATTTTTTAGTGATCCACTCCATAACCCAATCAGATTCAAGTATTTCTTTGTGATCCACTACTTGTATTTTATGGAATATACATCAATCAATAAGATTTTAGTCTTTTAAGGGTTTACAATTCAGCCAATCAGATTTCAGTATTTTTTAGTGATCCACTCCATCGACCAATCAGATTCAAGATTTTTTTAGTGATCCACTACTTGTTATTTTATGATAATTACATCAATCAATAAGATTTTAGTGATTTTAAAGGGTTTCCATATCAGCCAATCAGATTCAAGTATTTTTTAGTGATCCACTCCATCGACCAATCAGATTCAAGTATTCTTTAGTGATCCACTACTTGTTATTTTATTGTATAATATACATCAATCAATAAGATTTAGTCATTTTAAGGGGTTTACAATATCAGCCAATCAGATTTCAGTATTTTTAGTGATCCACTCCATCGACCAATCAGATTCAAGTATTTTTAAGTGATCCACTACGTGTTTTTTATGGTCCACTATAATCAATCATAAGATTTTAGTGATTTTAAAGGTTCCAATATCAGCCAATCAGATTCAAGTATTTTTTAGTGATCCACTCCATCGACCAATCAGATTTCAAGTATTTCTTTAGTGATCCACTACTTGTTATTTAGATAATATACATCAATCAATAAGATTTTAGTTAATTTAAAGGGTTTCAATAATCAGCCAATCAGATTCAAGTATTTTTTAGTGATCCACTCCATGACCAATCAGATTCAAGTATTTTTTAGTGATCAACTCCATCGATCAATAGATCAAGTATTCTTTAGTTTGTGATCACTACTTGTTATTTTATGTAATATACATCAATCATAAGATTTTAGTCTTTTTAAGGGGTTTACAATATCAGCCAATCAGATTTAGTATTTTTTAGTGATACTATCGACCAATCAGATTCAAGTATTTTTTAGTGATCCACTATTTGTTTTTTTATGGTCCTCTATATCAATCAATAAGATTTTAGTGATTTTAAAGGGTTTCCAATATCAGCCAATCAGATTCAAGTATTTTTTAGTGATCCACTCCATCGACCAATCAGATTCAAGTATTTCTTTAGTGATCCACTACTTGTTATTTTATGGTAATATACATCAATCAATAAGATTTTAGTCATTTTAAGGGTTACAATATCAGCCAATAGATTCAGTATTTTTTTAGTGATCCACTCCATCGACCAATCAGATTCAAGTATTTTTTTAGTGATCCACTACTTGTTATTTTATGGTCCTCTATATCAATCAATAAGATTTTAGTGATTTTAAAGGGTTTACAATATCAGCCAATCAGATTCAAGTATTTTTTAGTGATCCACTCCATCACCATCAGATTCAAGTATTTCTTTGGTGATCCACTACTTGTTATTTTATGGTAATATACACCAATCAATAAGATTTTAGTCATTTTAAAAGGTTTACAATATCAGCCAATCAGATTCAAGTATTTTTTTAGTGATCCCACTCCATCGACCAATCAGATTTCAAGTATTTTTTAGTGATCCACTACTTGTTTTTTTATGGTCCTCTATTCATAATCAAAAGATTTTAGGATTTTAAAGGGTTTCCAATATCAGCCAATCAGATTCAAGTATTTTTAGTGATCCACTCCATCGACCAATCGATTCAAGTATTCTTTAGTGATCCACTACTTGTTTTTTGAGAATATTAATCAATCAAAAGATTTTAGTGATTTTAAAGGGTTTCCAATATCAGCCAATCAGATTCAGTATTTTTTAGTGATCCACTCCATCGACCAATCAGATTCAAGTATTTCTTAGTGATCCACTACTTGTTATTTTATGATAATATACATCAATCAATAAGATTTTAGTCATTTTAGGGGTTTACAATATCAGCCAATCAGATTTCAGTATTTTTTAGTGATCCACTCATCGACCAATCAGATTCAAGTATTTTTTTTAGTGATCCACTACTTGTTATTTTATGGTCCTCTATATTAATCAATAAGATTTTAGTGATTTTAACGGGTTTCCAATATCAGCCAATCAGATTCAAGTATTTTTTAGAGATCCACTCCATCACCAATCAGATTCAAGTATTTTTTAGTGATCCACTACTTGTTATTTTATGTATATATAACAATCAATAAGATTTTAGTCATTTTAAGGGGTTTACCAAATCAGCCAATCAGATTTAAGTATTTTTTTAGTGATCCACTCCATCGACCAATACAGACAGTATTTTTTTAGTGATCCACTACTTGTTATTTTATGATATATACATCAATCAATAAGATTTTAGTGATTTTAAAGGGTTTCCAATATCAGCCAATCAGATTCAAGTATTTTTTTAGTGATACTCCATCAACCAATCAGATTCAAGTATTCTTTGTGATCCACTACTTGTTATTTTTATGGTAATATACATCAATCAATAAGATTTTAGTCATTTTAAGGGGTTTACAATATCAGCCAATCAGATTCAGTATTTTTTAGTGATCCACTCCATCGACCATCAGATTCAAGTATTTTTTTAGTGATCCACTACTTGTTATTTTATGAGTTCTATCATCATCAATAAGATTTTAGTGATTTTTTAAGGGTTCCAATATCAGCCAATCAGATTCAAGTATTTTTTAGTGATCACTCCATCGACCATCAGATTCAAGTATTTTTTAGTGATCCACTACGTTTTATTTTATGTAAATCATCAATCAATAAGATTTTAGTGATTTTAAAGGGTTCCAATATCAGCCAATCAGATTCAGTATTTTTTAGTGATCCACTATCTTAGTATCATTTTATAAATATAAATCAATCATAAGATTTTAGTATTTTAAAGGGTTTCCAATTCAGCCAATCAGATCAAGTATTTTTTAGTGATCCACTCCATCGACCAATCAGATTCAAGTATTTTTTTAGTGATCACTCCATCGACCAATCAGATACGTATTTCTTATGATCTACTATTGGTATTTATGATAATATACATCAATCAATAAGATTTTAGTATTTTAAGGGGTTTACAATATCAGCCATCAGATTTAGTATTTTTTAGTGATCACTATGACCAATCAGATTTCAAGTATTTTTTAGTGATCCACTATTTGTTTTTATGGTACTATATCAATCAATAAGATTTTAGTATTTTAAAGGGTTTCCAATATCAGCCAATCAGTTCACCAATCAGATCAAGTATTTCTTTGGTGATCCACTACTTGTTATTTATGGTAATATACACAATCAATAAGATTTTAGTCATTTTAAGGGGTTACAATATCAGCCAATCAGAATTTAGTATTTTTTTAGTGATCCACTCCATCGACACTCAGATCAAGTATTTTTTTAGTGATCCACTACTTGTTATTTTAGGATATATACTCAATCATAAAGATTTTAGTGATTTTAAAGGTGTTCCAATATCAGCCAATCAGATTCAAGTATTTTTAGTGATCACATCCATCGACCAATCAGATTCAGTATTTCTTTAGTGATCCACTACCTTGTTATTTATGATAATATACATCAATCAATAGATTTTAGTCATTTTAAGGGGTTCCAATATCAGCAATCAGATTTCAGTATTTTTTTAGTGTCCACTCCATCGACCAATCAGATTCAGTATTTTTTAAGTGATCCACTACGTGTTATTTTATGGTCCTCTATATCAATCAATAAGATTTTAGTGATTTAAAGGGTTTCCAATATCAGCCAATCAGATTCAAGTATTTTTTAGTGATCCACTCCATGACCAATCAGATTCAAGTATTTTTAGGATCCACTCCATCGACCAATCAGATTCAATTATTTCTTTAGTGATCCACTACTTGTTATTTTATGATAATATACATCAATCAATAAGATTTTAGTCATTTTAAGGGTTTACAATACAGCCAATCAGATTTCAGTATTTTTTTAGTGATCCACTCCATCGACCAATCAGATTCAAGTATTTTTTTAGTGATCCACTACTTGTTTTATGGTCCTCTATATCAATCAATAAGATTTTAGTGATTTTAAGGGTTTCCAATATCAGCCAATCAGATTCAAGTATTTTTTAGAGATCCACTCCATCAACCAATCAGATTCAAGTATTTTTTGTGATCCACTACTTGTTATTTTATGGTAATATACACATCAATAAGATTTTAGTCATTTAAAGGGGTTTACAATATCAGCCAATCAGATTAAGTATTTTTTTAGTGATCCACTCCATCGACCAATCAGATCCAAGTATTTTTTTAGTGATCCACTACTTGTTATTTTATGATATATACATCAATCATAAGATTTTAGTGATTTTAAGGGTTTCCAATACAGCCATCAATTCAAGTATTTTTAGTGATCCACTCCATCGACCAATCAGATTTCAAGTATTTCTTTAGTGATCCACTACTTTTTTTTATGATAATTACATCAATCATAGATTTTAGTCATTTTAAGGGGTTTACAATATCAGCCAATCAGATTTCAGTATTTTTTTAGTGATCCACTCCATCGACCAATCAGATTCAAGTATTTTTTTAGTGATCCACTATGTTTTTTTTTTCCTCTAATACACAATCAATAAGATTTTAGTGATTTTAAAGGGTTTCCAATATCAGCCAATCAGATTCAAGTATTTTTTAGTAATCCACTCCATCAACCAATCAGATTCAAGTATTACTTTGGTGATCCACTACTTTTTATTTTATGTCCTCTATATCAACAATAAGATTTTAGTGATTTTAAAGGGTTTCCAATATCAGCCAATAATTCAAGTATTTTTTAGTGATCCACTCCATCGACCAATCAGATTCAAGTATTTCTTTAGTGATCCACTACTTGTTATTTTATGATAATATATCAATCAATAAGATTTTAGTGATTTTAAAGGGTTTCCAATATCAGCCAATCAGATTCAAGTATTTTTTAGTGATCCACTCCATCGACCAATCAGATTCAAGTATTTCTTTAGTGATCCACTACTTGTTATTTTATGATAATATACATCAATCAATAAGATTTTAGTCATTTTAAGGGTTTACAATCAGCCAATCAGATTTCAGTATTTTTTAGTGATCCATCATCGACCAATCAGATTCAAGTATTTTTTTAGTGATCCACTACTTGTTATTTTATGGTCCTATATCATCAATAAGATTTTAGTGATTTTAGGGTTTCCATATCAGCCAATCAGATTCAATTATTTTTTAGAGATCCACTCCATCACCAATCAGATTCAAGTATTCTTTGGTGATCCACTACTTGTTATTTTATGGTATATTACACCATCAATAAGATTTTAGTCATTTTAAGGGGTTTACAATATCAGCCAATCAGATTTGAGTTTTTTTAGTGATCCACTCCATCGACCAATCAGATACAAGTATTTTTTTAGTGATCCACTACTTGTTATTTTATGATAATATACATCAATCAATAAGATTTTAGTGATTTTAAAGGGTTTCCAATATCAGCCAATCAGATTCAAGTATTTTTTAGTGATCAGCTCCATCGACCAATCAGATTCAAGTATTTCTTTAGTGATCCACTACTTGTTATTTTATGATAATATAGTTACAATATCAGCCAATCAGATTTTAGTATTTTTTTAGTGATCCACTTTATCGACCAATCAGATTCAAGTATTTTTTTAGTGATCCACTACTTGTTTTTTTATGGTCCTCTATATCAATCAATAAGATTTTAGTGATTTTAAAGGGTTTCCAATATCAGCCAATCAGATTCAAGTATTTTTTAGTGATCCACTCCATTGACCAATCAGATTCAAGTATTTTTTAGTGATCCACTCCATCGACCAATCAAATTCAAGTATTTTTTTAGTGATCCTTAGGAAGCTCTAGAGCTAGTGGAGCTGTTTCTTCTAAATGACCAATGCATTTCTTGAAGAGGTGTGGCTTGCTATGTAAAGGACATAAGCGATTAGGGTTTTCAATTCTGTCACTTTGGTTGGCAGCTTCTTATCAGGATGTTGAAAGTACATCTGTTTTCTCACGTGACCACTGGACCTTTACATTTTTATTGTTTGAAGTGGGAGGGTTTGTACTAGGATTTTTTTTTTTTGGCGTAAACCAGAGCAAGGATTCGGGTAGAAAAAAATAGGCCTCATTATCTTGGAATTCTGCAATGTTCCTAACAACTCACAGAAGTTGACAATGGAAGATAGAAATGACATTGGATTCTCCCGGTGTATCTTGACCCAAGTGAAGTTCACTATTTTTCTGTTATGTAAGGCTGTTTGAAACATTGATTTACCCACGAGCAGTGGCCAAAGGTAAACTGAGGCCAGGCAAGGTGAGAGTGGTGCTCTACCTTTGACCAGCTGGACCCCAAAAGACAGATCACTTAAGCTACGTGGAATTTCAGAATTGTCTTGCCAGATCAGACTTTGGAGAAAGTCTTGGCACCTAGTTTAAACAGAGCATTTTCTTATTGCTTATTGGGCTGCCCAAAGCTTCTTATTCTAGTCGCTGGCCAAGCAGAAATAAGTCCCTGCATTGGATGATTGAATTGTGGACGAGGCAAGAACTTTTGATGCGCTCGTGTAGACTGTGGGCATAACCACGTAATTAACAAATCAAGCCTTTGTCTCTGGCATGATAATGCTAAGGTTCCATTATAATTGTAGACAGATTTTACAGGCAAAGTCCACACCTTTGTATCGCACTTACGGCTGGTCATCAAGATGTAAGGCTGGAATTGGTGAATCTACTGTAGGAATCATAATCTTGCAAACACAGACCGTCTGTCTGTTGAGTAGCGCTGATCAGTATTGTGTTGTTTGGTAAACAGAAATGGGGCACATATGGTACTTCAATGCATGAGCTGCGTTTTAAAGCTACTGGTTTTTCTGCATGTGGAGATGAACCAGGTTAGTTGCCAAGAGTTGCGACTCCCCTGAGCATTATATATTGCGTGCGGGTGGGGTACAGGGGCCTGGTTGCAATTGTGGTATATAGCCCCGATGATTCAGAAGAAAAGTGTTTCATTAAATTGACTTCAGCTGTTAAGGATACTGCAGAATATCGCTCCCTGTGTCTTTGTGGAATGCTCTCGCTGTCATGCACAGAGGTCATGTTTTGGCTCCCTAGCCACAAAGTCTCTGGCGTTAGGGGATCCTTGATTTTTACTTCACTTAAACTGACTTGCTGCACCCCATCCTCACTCAGGACCCACGCAACTACGCTTGCAGATGGTTGCATTCTTCTCTAGGGCGTCAAGTCCGCCTATTTATGAGACCCTCGCATATGCTCATAGATAGTTTCTTTGGCAATATTTTTGAGATGTCTTAGTGTAGTGGAGCTCTGTTCCGCTCTCGCCATGATAAGTCGGTCACCTTTGTGTGTGAATTCGAGAGCGCACGTGGATTGTGGAGATTCTTGGTGCGCTCTCAGCTGTACCTAGATCTGGGAAAGATGACATGGGCTTCTTAGTGTGAGTGGTTGTGGGTTTTGGCTAGATTTTTGTCTGTAGCCAAAACTCTTTCTTTTGGTAGCTATGCATTGCAGCCCCTTGTCTAGTGATCTTTTGCAGCCATCAGTAAGTATTACGTTGTTTCACAAATGTTCACGTATTCTTGGCTTATATTGTTATATGTTCATATACTGAACAATAGCTGCTCTCATGCTCCCTCTAGTGGTGGCAATTAACCTGGGTTCTCCGGTAGAGACATGGTGGTGATCACCTTTCCCCCCACATGGTGTGTGATCTTCTAGATTAAGTTTTGGCGTATCCACTGGTCTGTAGATTAGGTTCCAAGCATTCTGTTTGTATGATTAGTGTGGCATAGCCCGGCCTAGAGATTTTTTCGACACCTTCGGTGATCGGGCTTGCTGGATCTGCCATGGACCTTCCCGTCCTTCTGCTTGGCCACTTTCTCCCCATTTTTTTCGTTATTCTGCCTCCTCTCACGGTTTCCTGTGCGGCTCTGTTCGGCCCCGTCCAGCTGTGTCTCTGTCATTGCGCTCCAGATACACCAGGGCTTTTCTCCCCCCCCCAGCCAGACTCTTTCGCCCCCCGCTCAGTCGGCCAACATGCTGTATCCGCCCCCTTTCGACCACGGCCTTCTCTTCCCCTTCACCTCCTGCCAATCATCCATGCTGACATCGGGCCACCCCTTAGGCGTTCTTCCGTGTGTTTGGTGCCACCCCTATCTTAGTCCCCAGTCGCTATTTCCCCGCATGTACTAGGGTTGGTCCCCTCATATGAACGATGTCACTTGGAGTTGAATGTGGTGGGGTTGGGCAGTTGGTGCGTATGTTTCTTCTCCCCCAGGCTTCCTCCTACGAACTACTGGTCCCGTGTCACAGGTAGTCGCTGCAGAAGTGTATCCCAACTTCACTACCCTGCTCAACCGATGGACGGACGGTGGGTACCACTCCTACACGTGGGCCACGCCCATTATGTCCCCGCGGCCGTCTAACTTGCTACTTGCGGACCTACCTCCCCGCTTTGAGACACGGAGCCCCCTCTCCCGTCTCGCCCTGTACCTAACAACCTCTCCCCCAACATACCCCCACAACCGTATTGCTCGGCTTGGGACCCGCAAGTCCGGACCTTTGTACCAGGCTTCACCTGGTGGTGACGTCCTCTCAAGGTGCAATTTGGCACAGAATAATTTCACCTACATCTCACCCAAGGTACTCCACCCTCCCATGGCATACAGTGACACATTATTACTTTCTCTTTTGTTGTTTATCTTCCTTTTCTATGTGCCGCTGCGCCTCCTGGCTTTTAGATACCCCCTCATGATCGTTGCATCCGCTCACCTCGATGCTATTGCGACCCTCTCCTTCCACGCCAAAGGATTCCAGCCTCAAACACCAGGTGTGATGACCTCTAGCCTAGTATTCTCACTTCCCCAGTGTAACCCTGTCTTTACCTTCCTAGTGACCAATTGTTGTTCCCCGTGTGTTTACTATCCTCACCTTCCGGACTCCTTACCCCCCAGAACCCCCCTCATTGCCTTTGCCTCCCTACCAGCCTTTCTCCCCTTGTAGCTGCTCCAGCTAGTGTGCATGTTATCTTTTTTCCTATGTTCCCTGCCCGTTCCTGTGTTTACATTCATGTTTTCCCTTATGATTTCGTTCCCAAAGCTGTCCCCTACAAGCTCTCCACCTGTACCGATTGGGCCCGGTCTCTCACCCTGACAGATGCCCCGACTTCAACTGCACCCTAATTCTATTTGTCCCCTTACCTGCAACAATCATCCCGTCTCTCAACACCACACACACCCAGTAACCTACCTGCGACACAGCCCGCTTTCTGTTTATGCCTGACCGGCCCGCCTTCTCTCACAAGTATATTTTCGATATCTCACTACTATATCGCCCCCCTCATATGCAGCGCGAGCTCTGAGTTGTTTACCCCCCCAGCTTACTTGCGTTTTCACGATTCTACTACGTACCTCCCATAATCTTTTTCTGTTGTGAGCTGTCGTCTTACGTATATTTATATACGCCGCCCACCCCTTGGGCAGACGTACCAGCCTCGTCCATATCCACGAATCACATTGCTCCTTTTAGATTGTTTTAGTGCTCGCGACGGTGATTAGATTTTAACTGATGGACCCCTGCCCAGCGGTTGGAACCTTCCGCGGTCGGTCCGCGACCGCAAGATTATTCCCCCCCCAACCCCACCAGGCCCCAACCGGCACAGCACCGGTTCTTCCTCGGATCGCGTCAGGGTATTGCCCCCCTCACCTTTCGGGATTGTAGAGCAATGGTATACACTCGATCGCCTGGTTTTAGCTCCGGGTCCCACCAGACCCTGTACTTACCTCGCCTGGTATTCATCGCTACGGCTTCCTTTCTCGCCATCATCCCCTTATTCTCATAAAATCCTGGTCTTCGGGGGCGCCTGCGACCATCCATACTTATCATGCGTAGTTTCATTCCAGCGCACGCTACGTGCATCCCTGACACTGTTCTTTCTGTGTTTTCGCGTAGTTAAAACCGACCCTTGACTGTCTCGGCCCCCTTACCGTACGAACTCCCCCCTACCAACCGCGCGCCCCATCCTACTGACCCCATAATCACCCCTGATTTCCCCACCCTGGGCACGACCCCAACCCCCTGGGAAGTTGGACCACTCGGGCACCACGTCACCCTTTCGCTGACTGATGGTTCTTTCTATAGGTCATGATCGCCCCCCTGCGTGCCCCCCTTTACCCTCCCCTTTCTGATGGTAATTCTGACCAATGCCTGGTTCTACATGGGTTACCCACGCATACCCAATCCAGATTTTCTCCTTTCTTTCACCACCTGGCTTCCGCTCTAATGCCACAATTATGATAACCCCAGCCCGTTCAGGTCCGTTTTTCCCTGCCCTTTGCCCCCAAAATCATGATTACCTTACCACCCCCCTCTTCACCGCCCTGCCTTTGTTTGGTGTGGTCTTCCGGCACTTCGCCACTTTTGAGACAGTTTCAAGTTCACACCCTTACTGGCTAGTGATAAGTGTTGATTCGTGTTCGTGCCATCCTTACGATGATTACTGGTGCCCTACGCTACCCACTTCTCCTCTCGCCCCATTTGCCACAAATCCAAAACAAACTAGCATACGACAGTCCCCCCAAACGTACAATTGCTTTTTTGGGGTCCCACTCCACTATTGCCCACCTACTGCTGTCATAGGGCCCTCCCCCCAGTAACACCAATGCCCCCTCGACCCCCGGCCCACTCTTCCCCGATTTCGGCCACTTCTTGCTAATACACCCCACAGGACCGAGTCCCAGTACACCCGCCATTCCGGCTGCACCACTCGTTACCCTTTCTGTGCCGACCTTTTGATGTCTCATGATGCCTGTCCTCGCTCGACTCATCCCTGATTTCTGTATCATGCTGTCTAGTGCCCTCAGCTCCACAATGTTATCCTGGCATCATCTCCCCCCTATTAAATATCTAAACGCCGCGCCCACCACTATCGTCGCACTGTCTCCCTTCCTCACACCTCAACTTCCCCCCTCTGCTTCAAAAATATCCTGTGACTGCTCATACGGCCTCCACTTACCACACAGCCCCCCCCGGCCTCTTTTCCCCCCAATCGCCCCTCCGCTGCCATATTTTTTTTTTTTTCTTGCCCCCTTGTCGTTGCTAAATGACTCTTTGCGTGAAATTCTCCAACAAATTGTGTCCCCCTCCTGGTCTGTCTGTGGTCCTCCTGCCCCATCCCCTGCCCCCCTTCCGCCCCTTGCCCCCTTCCCCCGCTCGGTAGTCCCGCCAATTCGCCCCCTGCTCCCCCACGGCCCTTCTCCGCCGCTCCGCCCTCCCTTTGTGCCCCATTCCGCCTCGTCCCTGTCCTGCTGTCCCCCGGTGGTCTGCTGTCCTCCCGCGTCCCCAGTCGCCTCCCTTACACACACTACTCGCTCCTTCCCGGCGCATTTTATTCTCTAACCTTCTTACCCGCTGGGCTGCTGTCCCCCCTCCCCACCCCCCCCCTGCCTACACATCCCTTATTATTGGATGGAGCGGCCTACTACCCTTGACGGTGGTCCTCCCACCCCCCCTTCAATCGTGCCCTTGCTCCTTTATGGCTCCTTCAACCCATACTTCAAAAATCGGACGGTGCTCGGGTTCCCACCCTCCACTCGCCTACCTATGTCTCTTCTTACTGCCCCGGCCCTACCAACGTCATCGCCCTTCCCTTACTTTCCCTCTATGGCTAGAGTCTTGGTTCCCTTCCACCCCTGATTTAAGTCGTGGTCAACCTACCAATCCGTTTCCTAAATTGCTGTGCCTGCCCCTTTACCACCTGCTAAACCCTTTATTGCTCGGCGGCGGACATTCCCTACCGTCGTGGTCCTTCACCCAACTCTTGCCTTTGATGGCGCTCGTTGCTCCCCCTCCGGCATGCCCCTGCGGCTGCTCTTTTTTCACCCCTTTCTCCCCTCCTCCCTCTCGCTATCTCGCTCTCCCCCCGTCTTCTCCCCCCCCATTTGGTCCCCCTCCGCGTCGTGCCTCCCCTCCCCCTCTGTATTTTGGCACCTTGCTTGGGGTATGCTATTGGTCGGCCTCTTGGACCCCTTCAGTATTCAGACAACTCTTACTCCTACACTTTTTCTTCTGCGGCTGCCCCCTAACCGCGTGGGACACTCACAATCGGCCTAGCCTTCCGCGCGCTGGTTCGTGGACGTTCTCGTAAATCTATTCACAACTGGAATCCTTCGGACCACGAGTGGCGTGCTAAACCCAACAACCTCACCTGACATGCTGGTTCGATATTTCCCCTCTCAAAATAAATCCTCTGATGCTGTAGTTCCCTAACATCACCGGGGCTCCCCAGGACACGAATGCCCTTGGCGCGGTCGGGAGCACTCTTATACTCACCCTGAGATCCCGATGGCGCTCTGGATAACCTGCTTTCCATATATCCTAACAATTATTGAGCGATTTTATATTTCCAGTGCCACCATCATTCTAATCCGTTGTGAGTAGTGGACCTGTCCAACAACTCCTGCCTCTGCTTCAGTCATGAAATGGGGGACACGCCAAAAAAACAACGACCTGATTGGTGCTGGAGTTCGAGATCACCTACAAAGAAGAACACCCAAATCGATGGCTGATAGTCTTCATATTATTCCCTGTGTACACTATTTGCTAACTCTTCGCGTGCACCAGTTATTCAACCACCTCAAAGTAGTGGATCCCCCAAAGCAGACTTGCTCTGCTTGGTCAGCATGACAGTGGCTCTCCACAATCTTGATTGCCTTGGTCCCTGGCCCCCGCTGGCTCCACTACCAACCTCACGCATTCTTGGGCTCTTGGAAACCCTGCTCACCTCATTCCCAATCTTTCGGATTGCGTTTCTTTCGTACCATCAAACTGTCGGGTCCATCGAGCTGCAATTTCTTTAGTCTCTATCTGTTTGTGTTTGCTGGGCCCCTCCCCGGTGGCTCCTCCCAACCACCCGGTCGACATTGTTGGGGGATGATGGTAATCCCGGTTCACCCCTTTCCATCAAATCCTATGCTTCGATCTAGGACCCTCCATAACCGTCGTGGCTCCACACCCCCCCTGACTGACTTGCCCCGGTCGTCGGCGGTTTTTTTTTTTGCCTTCGGCCCACCTCACAACTCCCCTCTGCTGCCCTTGGCTTCTGGTGTTGCTCTTGTTCCCCGCCCTGCCCCGCTCCCTCTTTGATTGCCCGCACCTCTTCCACCCGTCACCTGTAGTGGTCCCCCCCCGAACCCTTGCATCTGGCCCTCCTTGCCGTCCCTCCCGACTGGCGTGGCCCCCACCATCCTCCACACTCCTGAATGACTTGGTCACGGGGCTCCCCAGGCGGGGCATCCTCAACTAACTCCTTGACTCTGCTGGTGCTAGTGGAACGACCGTCTTAACCTCCCCTCCACTCCCCTATTGCGTGATGGCCTCTCATCCCCTCCCCACGTAGGGCTCCCAACCCAGCACCCTCCTTTCCTCTGCATTGGTGCGGGCGTGGTTCCTTCCCACAATACTTGCTTCCTGGTTACATGTCACCTTCTCCTTTATCCTCTCACTATGTTTATTCGTTGCGTTTGACCATTCCCACACTATCGTCCCCAGGGATCCCCCCTGTAGTAGATGAACCTACTGACTTCGTGAGTCCGGCCGCTGAGCACGTGCGCTCCCCTACCACCCACTTCCGCCATATTACGCCCTGCTTGGGCTCGCATAGCTGCCGAAACCCTTCCCACTGCCCTCCACCTACCTGCGATTCTTGCTCTGATGCTATATATCCTCCCACTAACCCCTCGTGCTCTCAAGAAATACTCCTCGCATCCGGCACTTGGCTCCGCTGGACCCCGAGGCGGATTCCCCCTCCACCAACATTACTGAATGGCTTGCCCTGCTCTTGGCCAACCCCCTTTCACCTCCCTCACACTTTATTGATTGATATCGAGGCCCCTACACAACCACGTCGGGGCTCCCTCCAAAATCCTTACTCTGCTTGGTTCCCTGTCGTCCCGGCTCCCACAAAATAAGCAATCTGCTGGCTGCTATCTACCCCTTCCCACCCCCCACAATGACCACTTATTGTTGGATGCCATCCCGCTGCTCCCATACATCCCATGTCGTCGGCCCATCCAACCTGATCCTCTGCACTGATTTGCTTTGTGTCGACAGGAGTGGCTCAGCTACCACAACTTATCTTTTTGTTGTAATCCCGGCTTGGTCATATTTGCGAACCCTTTCCCCTCACAAACTCATTCACGTGATTGATGTTCTTCTCCTCAATACCAAAGTCGCCTGGGTCATCCTAAACATATTTGCATTATGCTGGCCGCTTGCGTTTGTGGTGATTCTATAACCAACACAACTACTTCCAATCTTGATACGCGGTGACTCTTGTCACCAACCTTTTTACAATGCTAAAACTCATGTTCCGGTGTATCTTTCCATATTAAAATCACCTATATTGTCCCCCGGGGTCCCCCCCCAATTATGTATGATTCCCCTCATGATCCCTGGTTGCTGGAGTGGATTCTACAAAATACTTGCACGTGATTGGTGCTCTTGGCACCCGGGTTTTGTTAACCTCACTCCCATCGGATTTGTTGCCCCTATAGGGACCCTTACACACACCCCGTGTGGCTCCTTAACCATCCTTGCCTCGCCTTGGTCCGATGCGAGTGTAGTCACTATAAAACACATACCCCCGAAATCTCGATTGGCTGCTCTTGGAACACCTCCGTAAATCAGTCCACTCTTATGTGCATGATGTACACCCGCGCCATCTATTATACGACCCACGTAGTGTATCACTCACTGAAGTACTTTATTATCTGATTGGGTCGAGGGTGGATCCTAACCCAAACTACTTGCATTCACATTGGCTGATAGGGCCACCCCTTTAAAATCAACCACCATCCTTATTCCGACTGATATGAACGCCGGCACCATCAAAAACAGTAGTGGACCGCAAATCAACAACAGTACTTGAATAAGCCGCATATTTCGCGCTCGACTAAAGTGCACTAAAAACCTACTAAAATTGCACTGGCTGATTGTAAACCCCGGACAATCGCCTGATAATCTCAAACTGAATCTGACCCTTGATGTATATTCATCCCAAGTCCAAAACCCAAGTAGTGATCACTAAAGACCAATACTGAATCCTGAGTTGCCTGGAATCCAGACGGAGCCGGGACTCACTAAAAACCAGACTTGAATCTGATGGGTCATGGAGTGGATCACTAAAAATACTGAATCTGATTGGCTGATAGGAAACCCTTAAAAATCACTAAAATCTTATTGATTGATATAGAGGACCAATAAAAATAAAAACGTAGGGGATCACTTAAAAAATACTTGAATCTGATTGGTCGATGGAGTGGATCAATAAAAAAATACTGAAATTGTATGGCTGATATTGAAACCCCTTAAAATGACTAAAATCTTATTGATTGATGTATATTTCCATAAAATAACAAGTAGTGGATCATTAAAAAAATACTTGAATCTGATTGGTCGATGGAGTGGACACTAAAAAATACTCAAATCTTTGGCTGATATTGTAAACCCTTTAAAATGACTAAAATCTTATTGATGGTGTATATTACCATAAAAATAACAAGTAGTGGATCACCAAAGTATACTTGAATCTGATTGGTTGATGGAGTGGATCTCTAAAAAATACTTGAATCTGATTGGCTGATATTGGAAAACCCGTTAAATCACTAAAATCTTATTGATTGATATAGAGGCCATAAAAATAACAAGTAGTGGATCACTAAAAAAAATACTTGAATCTGATTGGTCGTGGAGTGGATCACTAAAAAAAAATACTGTGAAATCTGATTGGCTGATATTTGTAAACCCCTTAAAATGACTAAAATCTTATGATTGATGTATATTACCATAAAATAACAAGTAGTGGATCACCAAAGAAATACTTGAATCTGATTGGTTGATGGAGTTGTCACTAAAAAATACTGAATCTGATTGGCTGATATTGGAACCCCTTTAAAATCACTAAAATCTTTATTGATTGATATAGAGGACCATAAAAAAAAGTAGTGGATCACTAAAAAAAATACTTGAATCTGATTGGGTCGATGGAGTGGATCACTAAAAAAATACTGAAATCTGATTGGCTGATATTGTAAAAACCCTTAAAATGACTAAAATCTTATTGATTGATGTAAATATCATAAAATAACAAGTAGTGGATCACTAAAGAATACTTGAATCTGATTGGTCGATGGAGTTGATCACTAAAAAAATACTGAATCTGATTGGCTGATATTGGAAACCCTTAAAATCACTAAAATCTTATTGATTATATAGAGACCATAAAAAAAAAAAGTAGTGGATCACAAAAAAATACTTGAATTGATTGGTGATGGAGTGGATCACTAAAAAAATACTTGATCTGATTGGCTGATGTATTGTAACCCCTTAAAAGACTAAAATCTATTGATTGATGTATATTACATAAATAACAAGTAGTGGATACTAAAGAATACTTGAATCTGATTGGTCGATGGAGTGGATCACTAAAAAAATACTGAATTGATTGCGGATATGGAAACCCTTTAAATCACTAAATCTTATTGATTTGATTATAGAGGACCATAAAATAACAGTAGTGGATCACAAAGAAATACTTGAATCTGATTGGTTGATGGAGGGGATCACTAAAAAAATACTTGAAATCTGATTGGCTGATATTGGAAACCCCTTTAAAATCACTAAAATCTTATTGATTGATATAGAGGACCATAAAATAACAAGTAGGGATCACTAAAAAATACTTGAATCTGATTGGTCGATGGAGTGGATCACTAAAAAATATTGAATCTGATTGGCTGATATTAAACCCTTTAAAATGACTAAAATCTTATTGATTGATGTATATTTACCATAAAATAACAAGTAGTGGATCACTAAAGAAATACTTGAATTGATTGGTCGATGGAGTGGATCACTAAAAAATACTTGAATCTGATTGGCTGATATTGGAACACCTTTAAAATCACTAAAATCTTATTGATTGATATAGAGGACCATAAAAAACAAATAGTGGATCACTAAAAAAATACTTGAATCTGATTGGTCGATTGAGTGGATCAATAAAAAAATACTGAAATCTGATTGGCTGATATTGTAAACCCTTAAAAGACTAAAATCTTATTGATTGATGTATATATCATAAAAAACAAGTAGTGGATCACTAAAAAATACTGAATATGATTGGTGAGGGATGTGATCACTAAAAAATACTTGAATCTGATGTAAGGAGTGGATCACTAAAAAATACTTGAATCTGATTGGCTGATATTGGAAACCCTTTAAAATACTAAAATCTTATTGATTGAGTATATTATAAAATAACAAGTAGTGGATCACTAAAAAATACTTGAATCTGATTGGTCGATGGAGTGGATCACTAAAAAAATACTTGAATCTGATTGGCTGATATTGGAAACCCTTAAAATGACTAAATCTGATTGTTGATGAAGGACCATAAAATAAAGTAGTGGATCACTTAAAAAATACTTGAATCTGATTGGTCGATGGAGTGGATCACTAAAAAAATACTGAAATCTGATTGGCTGATATTGTAAACCCTTTAAAATGACTAAAATCTTATTGATTGATGTATATTATCATAAAATAACAAGTAGTGGATCACTAAAGAAATACTTGAATCTGATTGGTCGATGGAGTGGATCACTAAAAAATACTTGAATCTATGGCTGATATTGAAACCCTTAAAATCACTAAAATCTTATTGATTGATGTATATTACATAAAATAACAAGTAGTGGATCACTCAAAAAAAATACTTGATATCTGATTGGTCGATGGAGTGGATCACTAAAAAAATAAATCTGATGGCTGATATTGGAAACCCTTAAAAAACTAAATCTTATTGATGATTGTATAGACATAAAATAACAATAGTGGATCACTAAAGAAAATACTTGAATCTGATTGGTCGATGGTTGATACTAAAAGAATGATTAGTACTGTAAAAAAATACTGATCTGATTGGCTGATATTGGAAACCCTTTAAAATCACTAAAATCTTATTGATTGATGATATTACATAAAATAACAAGTAGTGGATCACTAAAGAAATACTGAACTGATTGGTCGATGGAGTGGATCACTAAAAATACTTGAATCTGATTGGCTGATATTGGAAACCCTTAAAATCCTAAAATCTTATGATGATATATAGACCATAAAAAAAACAATAGTGGATCACTAAAAAAATACTTGAATCTGATTGGTCGATGAGTGGATCACTAAAAAAACTCTGAAATCTGATTGGCTGATATTGAACCCTTAAACGACTAAAATCTTATTGATGTGTTTATGATCCATAAATAACAAGTAGAGATCAACTAAAAAATACTGAATCTGATTGGTCGATGGAGTGGATCACAAAAAAATACTGGAATCTGATTGGGTCGATGGAGTGGATCACTAAAAAATACTTGACTTGATTGGCTGATATTGGAAACCCTTTAAAATACCTAAAATCTTATTGATTGATGTATATTATCATAAAATAACAAGTAGTGGATCACTAAAGAAATACTTGAATCTGATTGGTCGATGGAGTGGATCACTAAAAAATACTTGAATCTGATTGGCTGATATTGGAAACCCTTTAAAATCACTAAAATCTATTGATGTATAGAGGACCATAAAATAAACACGTAGTGGATCACTTAAAAAATACTTGAATCTGATTGGTCGATGGAGTGGATCACTAAAAAAATACTGAAATCTGATTGGCTGATATTGTAAACCCCTTAAAATCTACTAAAATCTTATTGATTGATGTATATTATCATAAAAATAACAAGTAGTGGATCACATAAAAAATACTTGAATCTGATTGGTCGATGGAGTGGATCACCTAAAAAATACTTGAAATCTGATTGGCTGATATTGGAAACCCTTTAAAATCAAAATCTTATTGATTGATGTATATCCATAAAATAACAAGTAGTGGATCACTAAAGGAAATACTTGAATCTGATTGGTCGATGGAGTGGATCACTAAAAAATACTTGAATCTGATGTGCTGATATTGGAAAACCTTAAAATCACTAAAATCTTATTGATTGATATAGAGGACCATAAAAAAACAAGTAGTGGATCACAAAAAAATACTTGAACTGATTGGTCGATGGAGTGGATCACTAAAAAAAAACTGAAATGATTGGCTGATATTGAACCCCTTTAAATACTAAAATCTATTGATTGATGTATATTACCATAAAATAACAAGTAGTGGATCACAAAAGAAATACTTGAATCTGATTGTGGGATGGAGTGATCACTAAAAAATACTGAATCTGATTGGCTGATATTGGAAACCCTTTAAAATCACTAAAATCTTATTGATTGAGTTATGATCATAAAATAACAAAGTGTGGATCACTAAAAAATACTTGAATCTGATTGGTCGATGGAGTGGATCACTAAAAAATACTGAAATCTGATGGCGATATTGAAACCCTTAAAATGACTAAAATTTATTGTTGGTATATTACATAAAATAACAAGTAGTGGTCACTAAAAAATACTTGAATCTGATTGGTTGATGGAGTGGATCACAAAAATACTTGAATCTGATGGCTGATATTGAAACCCTTAAAATACTAAAATCTTATTGATTGATATAGAACCATAAAATAACAAGTAGTGGATCACTAAAAAATACTTGAATCTGATTGGCTTGATAGTGGATCACTAAAAAATACTGAATCTGATTGGCTGATATTGAAACCCCTAAAAATAAAATCTTATTGAGTGATGATTATCATAAAATAACAAGTAGTGGATTACTAAAGAAATACTTGAATCTGATTGGTCGATGGAGCTGATCACTAAAAAATACCTGAATCTGATTTGCTGATATTGGAAACCCTTTAAAATCACTAAAATCTATTGATTGATATAAGGACATAAAATAACAAGTAGTGGATCACCAAAAAATACTTGAATCTGATTGGTCGATGGAGTGGATTACCTAAAAAATACTTGAATCTGATTGGCTGATATTGGAAACCTTTAAAATCACTAAAATCTTATTGATTGATATATAGAGGACCATAAAAAAACAAGTAGTGGATCACTAAAAAAATACTTGAATCTGATTGGTCGATGGAGTGGATCACTAAAAAAATACTGCAAATCTGATTGGCTGATATGTAAACCCTTAAAATGACTAAAATCTTATTGATTGGTGTATATTACATAAAATAACAAGTAGTGGATCACAAAGAATACTGAATCTGATTGGTCGATGGAGTGGATCTCTAAAAAAAATGATTGAATCTGATTGGCTGATATTGGAAACCCTTAAAATCACTAAAATCTTATTGATTGATATAGAGGACCATAAAATAACAAGTAGTGGATCACTAAAAAAATACTTGAATCTGATTGGTCGATGGAGTGGTCACTAAAAAATACTGAATCTGATTGGCTGATATTGTAAACCCTTTAAATGACTAAAATCTTATTGATTGATGTATATTACCATAAAATAACAAGTAGTGGATCACCAAAGAAATACTTGAATCTGATTGGTGATGGAGTGATCAGCTAAAAAATACTGAATCTGATTGGCTGATATTGGAAACCCTTTAAAATACTAAAATCTTATTGATTGATGTATATTATCATAAAATAACAAGTAGTGATCTACAAAAATACTTGAATTGATTGGTCGATGGAGTGGACACTAAAAAATACTTGAATCTGATTTGCTGAATTGGAAACCCTTTAAAATCACTAAAATCTTATTGATTTGATATAGAGACCATAAAATAACAAGTAGTGGATCACTAAAGAAATACTGAATCTGATTGGTTGATGGAGTGGATCTATAAAAAATACTTGAATCTGATTGGCTGATATTGGAAACCCTTAAAACACTAAAATTTATTGATTGATTATAGAGGACATAAAAAAACAAGTAGTGGATCACTAAAAAAATACTGAATCTGATTGGTCGATGAGTGGATCACTAAAAAAATACTGAAATCTGATGGCTGATATTTAAAACCCTTAAAATGACTAAAATCTTATTGATTGATGTATATTACCATAAAATAACAAGTAGTGGATCACTAAAAAAATACTTGAATCTGATTGGTCGATGGAGTGGATCACTAAAAAATACTTGAATCTGATTGGCTGATATTGGAAACCCTTTTAAATCACTAAAATCTTATTGATTGATATAACCATAAAAAAAACAATAGTGGATCACTAAAAAAATACTTGAATGATTGGTCGATAGTGGATCACTAAAAAAATACTGAAATCTGATTGGCTGATATTGTAAACCCCTTAAAAGACTAAAATCTTATTGATTGATGTTATTAATAAAATAACAAGTAGTGATCACTAAAGAATACTGAATCTGATGGTCGATAAGGAGTGGAGTGATCACTAAAAAAATACTTGAATCTGATTGCGTCAGGAGTGGATCACTAAAAAAAATACTGAATGATGGCGATATTAAACCCTTTA
Organism: Hymenochirus boettgeri; assembly: GCA_019447015.1. Taxonomy (NCBI): domain Eukaryota; kingdom Metazoa; phylum Chordata; class Amphibia; order Anura; family Pipidae; genus Hymenochirus; species Hymenochirus boettgeri. The sequence continues at coordinate 179,355,564 of CM033476.1, forward strand.
AAATACTAAATCTTATTGATGATGTAAATTACATAAAATAACAAGTAGTGGATCAAAAAAATACTTGAATCTGATTGGTCGATGGAGTGGATCACTAAAAAATACTGAATCTGATTGGCTGATATTGGAAACCCTTTAAAATCACTAAAATCTATTGATTGATATAGTGACCATAAAAATAACAAGTAGTGGATCACTAAAAAAATACTGAATGATTGGTCGATGGAGTGGATCACTAAAAAAATACTGAATCTGATTGGCTGATATTGTAAACCCCTAAAATGACTAAAAATTATTTGATTGATGTATTATCATAAAATAACAAGTAGTGGATCCACTAAAGAAATACTTGAATCTGATTGGCGATGGAGTGGATCACTAAAAAATACTTGAATCTGATTGGCTGATATTGGAAACCCTTTAAAATCACTAAAATCTTATGATTGATTATAACATAAAATAAAAAGTAGTGGATCACTAAAAAAATACTGAATCTGATTGGTCGATGGAGTTGACACTAAAAAATACTGAAATTGATTGGCTGATATTGTAAACCCCTTAAAAAGAATAAAATCTTATTGATTGTGGATATTATCATAAATACAAATAACTAAAAAACTGACTGATGGTCGATGGACGTGATCACTAAAAATACTTGAATTGATTGGTCGATGGAGTGGATCACTAAAAAATACTGAATCTGATTGGCTGATATTGGAAACCCTTAAAATACTAAAATTATTGATTGATGTTATATTATCATAAAATAACAAGTAGTGGATCACTAAAGAAATACTTGAATCGATTGGTGATGGAGTGGATATCCTAAAAAATACTTGAATCTGATGGCTGATATTGGAAACCCTTTAAAACACTAAAATCTTATTGATTGATTATAGGGACCATAAAAAAAACAATAGTGGATCACTAAAAAATACTTGAATCTGATTGGTCGATAGTGGATCACTAAAAAATACTGAAATCTGATTGGCTGGTATTGTAAACCCCTTAAAAGACTAAAATCTTATTGATTGATGTATATTACATAAAATACAAGTAGTGATCACTAAGAAATACTTGAATCAGTCGATAGTGGATCACTAAAAAACTTGAACTGATTGGTCATGGAGTGGGATCACTAAAAAATACTGAATCTGATTGGCTGATATTGGAAACCCTTAAAATCACTAAAATCTTATTGATTGATGTATATTATCATAAAATAACAAGTAGTGGATCACTAAAAAAATACTTGAATCTGATTGGTCGATGGAGTGGATCACTAAAAAAATACTTGAATCTGATTGGCTGATATTGGAAACCCTTTAAAATCACTAAAATCTTATTGATTGATATAGAGGACCATAAATAACAATAGTGGATCACTAAAAATACTTGAATCTGATTGGTGATGGAGTGGATCACTAAAAAATACTGAATCTGATTGGTGATATTTGAAACCCCTTAAAATCACTAAAATCTTATTGATTGATGTATATTATCATAAAAATAACAAGTAGTGGATCACTAAAAAAACTTGAATCTGATTGGTCGATGGAGTGGATCACTAAAAAAATACTGAATCTGATTGGCTGATATTGGAAAACCCTTAAAATCACTAAAAATCTTATTGATTGATGTATATTACTCATAAATAACAAGTAGTGGATCACTAAAGAAATACTTGAATCTGATTGGTCGATGGAGTGGATCACTAAAAAATACTTGAATCTGATTGGCTGATATTGGAAACCCTTTAAAATCACTAAAATCTTATTGATTGATATAGAGGACCATAAAAAAACAAGTAGTGGATCACTAAAAAAATACTTGAATCTGATTGGATCGAGAGTGGATCACTAAAAAAATACTGAAATCTGATTGGCTGATATGGTAACCCTTTAAAATGACTAAAATCTTATTGATATTGTATATTACCAAAAATAACAAGTAGTGGATCACAAGAAATACTTGAATCTGATTGGTCGATGGAGTGGATCACTAAAAAATACTTGAATCTGATTGGCTGATATTGGAAACCTTTAAAATCACTAAAATCTTATTGATGATGTAATTATCATAAAATAACAAGTAGTGGATCACTAAAAAAATACTTGATATCTGATTGGTCGATGGAGTGGATCACTAAAAAAAATACTAATCTGATGGCTGATATTGTAAACCCTTAAATGACTAAAATTTATTGATTGGTGTATATTCCATAAAATAACAAGTAGTGGATCACCAAAGAAATACTGAATCTGATTGGTTGATGGAGTGGATCACTAAAAAATACTTGAATCTGATTGGCTGATATTGTGAAACCCTTAAAATACTAAAATCTTATTGATTGATATAGAGACATAAAATAAACAAGAGTGGATCACTAAAAAAATACTTGAATCTGATTGGTCGATGAGTGGATCACTAAAAAAATACTGAATCTGATTGGCTGATATTGTAAACCCTTAAAATGACTAAAACTCTTATTGATTGAGGTATATTATCATAAATAAACAAGTAGTGGTATCACTAAAGAAATACTTGAATCTGATTGGTCGATGGAGTGGATCACTAAAAAAATAATTGAATCTGATTTGCTGATATTGGAAAACCTTAAAATCACTAAAATCTTATTGATTTGATATAGAGACCATAAAATAAACAAGTAGTGGATCACAAAGAATACTTTGAATCTGATTGGTCGATGAGTGGATCTACTAAAAAATACTGAATCTGATTGGCTGATATTGGGAAACCCTTAAAATCACTAAAATCTTATTGATTGATATAAGGACCATAAAAAAACAAGTAGTGGGGATCACTAAAAAAAATACTTGAATTGATTGGTCGATGGAGTGGATCACTAAAAAATACTGAATCTGATTGGCTGATATTGAAACCCTTTAAAATACTAAAATCTTATGATTGGTATATTACCATAAATAAACAAGTATGGATCACAAAGATACTTGAATCTGATTGGTCGATGGAGTGGATCACTAAAAAATACTTGAATCTGATTGGCTGATATTGGAAACCCTTTAAAATCACTAAAATCTTATTGATTGATTAATAGACCATAAAAATAACAAGTAGTGGATCACTAAAAAATACTTGAATTGATTGGTCGATGGAGTGGATCACTAAAAAATACTGAATTGATTGGCTGATATGGTAAACCCTTTAAAATACTAAAATCTTATTGTTGATGTATATTACATAAAAATAAAAGTAGTGGATCACCCAAAGAAATACTTGAATCTGATTGGTCGATGGAGTGATCCTAAAAAAAATACTGAATCTGATTGGCTGTATTGGAACCCTTTAAAATCACTAAAATCTTATTGATTGATGTATATTAACATAAAATAACAAGAGTGGATCCTAAAAAATACTTGAATCTGATTGGTCGATGGAGTGGGATCATAAAAAAATACTAAATCTGATTGTGATATTGTAAACCCTTAAAATGACTAAAATCTTATTGATTTGATATAACCATAAATAACAAGTAGTGGATCACAAAGTATTACTTGAATCTGATGGTTGATGGAGTGGATCACTAAAAAATACTTGAATCTGATTGGCTGATATTGAAACCTTTTAAAATCACTAAAATCTTATTGATTGATTGACCATAAAAAAAACAAAGTAGTGGATCACTAAAAAAATACTTGAATCTGATTGGTCGATGGGGTGATCACTAAAAAAATACTCAATCTGATTGGCTGATATTGTAAACCCTTAAAATGACTAAAATCTTATTGATTGGTGGTATTACCATAAAATAACAAAAGTAGTGGATCACCAAAAAATACTTGAATCTGATTGGTTGATGGATGGATCCTAAAAAAAACTTGAATCTGATTGGCTGATATTGGAAACCCTTAAATCACTAAAATCTTATTGATTGATATAGAGGACCAAAAATAACACAGTAGTGGATCACTAAAAAAATACTTGAATCTGATTGGTCGATGAGTGGATCACTAAAAAAATCTGAAATCTGATTGGCTGATATTGTAAACCCTTAAAATGACTAAAATTTATTGATTGATGTATATTATAATAAATAACAAGTAGTGGATCACTAAAGAAAACTTGAATCTGATTGGTCGTGGAGTGGATCACTAAAAAATACTTGAATCTGATGGCTGATATTGGAAACCCTTTAAAATCACTAAAATCTGATTGATTGAGTAAGTACATAAAATAAAAGTAGTGGATCACTAAAGAAATACGAATCTGATTGGTCGATGGAGTGGATCACTAAAAAAATACTAATCTGATTGGCTGATATTGTAAACCCTTAAAATGACTAAAATCTTATTGATTGAGTGTTACATAAAATAACAAGAGTGTGGATCACAAAGAATACTTGAATCTGATTGGTGATGGAGTGGATCCTAAAAAATACTTGAATCTGATTGGCTGATATTGGAAACCCTTTAAAATCACTAAAATCTTATTGATTGATATTAAGACATAAATAACAAGTAGTGGATCACTAAAAAAATACTTGAATCTGATTGGTCGATGGAGTGGATCACTAAAAAAATACTGAAATCTGATTGGCTGATAGTGTAAACCCCTTAAAATGACAAAATCTTATTGATGATGTATATTACCATAAAATAACAAGTAGTGGATCACCAAAGAATACTTGAATCTGATTGGTCGATGGAGGATCACTAAAAAATATTGAATTGATTGGCTGATATTGGAAAACCTTAAAATCACTAAAATCTTATTGCTTGAGTAATTACATAAAATAACAAGTAGTGGATCACTAAAAAAATACTTGATCTGATTTGGTCGATGGAGTGGATCACTAAAAAAATACTAAATCTGATTGGCTGATATTGTAACACCCTTAAAATGACTAAAATCTTATTGATTGATGTATATTATCATAAAATAAAAGTAGTGGATCACTAAGAAATACTTGAATCTGATTGGTCGATGGAGTGGATCCTAAAAAATACTTGAATCTGATGGCTGATATTGGAAACCCTTTAAAATCACTAAATCTTATTGATTGATATAGAGGCATAAAAAAAACAAGAGTGGATCACTAAAAAAATACTTGAATCTGATTGGTCGATGGAGTGGATCACTAAAAAAAATACTGAATCTGATTGGCTGATATTGTAAACCCCTTAAAATACTAAAATCTTAGATTGATGTATATATCATAAATAACAAGTAGTGGATACTAAAAATACTGAACTGATTGGTCGATGGAGTGGATCACTAAAAAATACTGAATCGATGGTCATGGAGTGGATCACTAAAAAATACTAATCTGATTGGCTGATATTGAAACCCTTTAAAATGACTAAAATCTTATTGATTGGTGTATATACCATAAAATAACAAGTAGTGGATCACCAAAGAATACTTGAATCTGATTGGTTGATGGAGTGGATCTCTAAAAAATACTTGAATCTGATGGTGATATTGGAAACCCGTTTTAAAATCACTAAAAAATCTTATTGATTGATATAGAGGACCATAAAATACAAGTAGGGGATCACTAAAAAAATACTTGAATCTGATTTGGTCGATTGGAGTGGATCACTAAAAAAATACTGAAATCTGATGGCTGATATGTAAACCCTTTTTAAAATGACTAAAATATCTTATTGATTGATGTATATTATCATAAAAAACAAGTAGTGGATCACTAAAGAAATTACTGAATCTGATTGGTCGATGGAGTGGATCACTAAAAAATACTTGAATCTGATTGGCTGATATTGAAACCCTTTAAAATCACTAAAATCTTATTGATTGATATAGAGGGTCATAAAAAAACAAGAAGTGGATCACTAAAAAAATATTGAATCTGATTGGTCGATGAGTGGGATCACTAAAAAATACTGAAATCTGATTGTGCTGATATTGTAAACCCTTAAAATGACTAAAATCTATTGATTGATGTATATTCATAAAATAACAAGTAGTGGATACTAAAGAAATACTGAACTGATGGTCGATGGAGTGGATCACTAAAAAATACCTGGAATCTGATTGCTGATATTGAAACCCTTAAAATCACTAAAATCTTATTGTTTGATATAGAACCATAAAATAACAAGTTGCGTGGATCACCAAAGAATACTTGAATTGATGTTGATGGAGTGGATTCACTAAAAAATACTGAATTGATGGGCTGATATTGGAAACCCTTTAAAAACTAAAATATTATGATTGGGAATACATAAGGACAAGTAGTGGAGCAAATAATACTTAAGATGGTGTAGTGGATCACTAAAAAAATACTGAATCTGATTGGTCGCTGGAG